>JAZKJV010009250.1:0-600000 GCA_037367405.1 Ottelia alismoides
TCTTCATCGAGGACTGCGGGAGGAACGCGTCTCATCATTGCGCCCGCAAGTGCCATCTTCGTGGATCGGACTTGAGACATCATGATTTCTTGTTTTAGAGATCTCGTGATTACAACCACGCTTCATGAGGTATTCCTTATACTTTGTGGTTTGATGAAATGATCCAAGAAATGTTCTTGTGATTATGTGGTTTCATTACTTGATTAAAAATTTTAATTTCCGCTGCATCTAGCGACTAGTGCGACTAGTCACTCCGATAGCATATGATGCTATCAACACGCTTCCACGATGCGCTTGAGGATTCTCGATATCCTCGAAGTGGAATTCACAGCCATAGGTCGAATAAGTTTTTGGATATGATCCATAGACCTAGGACGACTTGGGTTTGAAAGGGTCGCGGAAATTTTTGTCGCATTTCAATTTTCGCACCTCTGTCTAATTAGAATTTTTCGGTACTATTTAAATGGTTTTAAACACGAAATTTGCATGAATTTTATTCCCCATTAAATAAGGGAAACCATAGGATCTGAGTTTATGTAATTTAGGTTTCATTTGCTCAAGATATGGCCCTTTGAATAAACATGTATTCACTGTTGCGGGAACAACAGATTTGAACGTGATTAATGAATTAATTATTGTTTTGATCCGCGTAGAAATGCATGAAATATCACTTGTCTTCTGTCATAAATCAAGTTAGCAATCTTAGGAAATTGATTTTGCATAATTTAGATTTAAATTGATCAAGATAAGTTAATTTTAGTGATTAGGGGTCACTGTTGAAAATTGACTATATTGACCATGAACCTTGTGATAAGTCATTCAAATATGATGATGAAAATTAATTGTTTATTTTCTGATATAATTAGTGATGAATATTTGTGAAATATTTAAAGATATAATTTTTTCTTTGAATGACATTTCGCTAAATCAAGATGATAAGATAGTTGATCTTGATCATTAATTGGTTGATATGAAATCATCAACAAACATTGCTTTCATGAAAAACCTTAGTTTATCCTACAATAGTTGTAGACCACTTTTAGATGAAAAAACCCTCTTGCTTGAATAGTATTGGGGATTTGTTTAGCAAATCTCCTTATAATATTATCAAAATAGTTCTTGATGAATATTATATGGTATAATTTCGGTTGAAAAACCGATGAGCATCTCAAAGTACATGATGATCTATATGGCATTATCCTTTCCTAAGGAGGATATGGTGACTAGTCGGAGAGCATTGGGTTGCGGGGTGTTGCAACGTATGTAGTCCGTCCCACTCTTGTGGCCATGACAGCGGGTACAGACTCGATAGCCGGAGAAGTCAGAGTGTATTTTTCTAATTATTAAAATTTGAATAATACGTACTATGAGATTATACCTACTATTCAAGTAATAATCAAGTTTGTTGATCGATAGTTGGATTGATGATTAATTTAATATGATTAAATTAATTATATCCAATAAATACTCTATTATGAATAGATGTGTATTTCCCTTAGAAGAGTTAATTTATGTGAATATGATTCACGATAATTAATTATTACAATTTGAATATGAGGTAGAGGATCACATAAGTGACATCCATGGTCTTCCGTCAAGGCAAAGGATTCCATCGCAGATGTTGTATATAGGAGATGCCTATCCGAAGTGACAGATCCTATATATGATTTATTTGTATCGGGTTCTTTGCTTCTCGAAAGAGTAAGGTCGTATATGTAGTGACCCCAATGTCGATTCCTCATATTATTGGGGTGATATTGGATTGCGTATAGCGAGTATTAAGCATGTTGACGGTTGGTTCAATTAACAACGGATCAACATTATCCTAGGGGTGGTGGGCCAGGGTGTTAAAGACCGAATTGGGAAATGCAAGTTGGACTTGCAAGGTGGAATGAGTTCCCGCTTCTTTTTATTGGAGTTACAAGTTCTCATATTATTGGGATGTGACAAAGATAGGAAAGGAGATCCCAGATCTTGCTTGAGATATAACATTAAGTATATCTCTTACTTTGAAAGACAATAAGGGAATAATCTTTCAAAGTTCACATAGCAAGGCAATTTTGATTTAAAATGCCTTAATCAAATGTCTTAAAACTGAATATATAATCATTTATATATTCTAATATAGTGCATTCTTAATTTCAAAAAATAAAGTCCATGAACCCACTTAGCAGGCTCCTGGAGGTCAACTAGTTGACCAGACCGAATTATTCGGATTGGATTCGAAATTTGGATCTTGTCCTTTCTGCGGAGCACGTATCGTATGTGCTAACCAAGAACAAGATAGCAAACCCTAAGACTACGGAAGATAAATCATATAATGAGAAATATGATGAAGACCATAATCTGGCAAGGTGTTATATCCTTGGGTCATTGTCCAATGTGCTTCAGAAGCAACATGTAGAAATGAACCATTGCCAAGAGATTATGATGAATCTGAAGGAAATGTTCGGTGACATAAACCGCACACAACGCTACAATGTGATGAAAGATCTTATTCGCTGCAAGATGCAGGAAGGGACTTCCGTCAGAGAATATGTACTCAAAGTGTTTGAGTACGTCTCTGAGTTGGAAACCCTGGGAGCCTACATGGATTCTGACATGCAGGCTGATTTTATTCTCCTGTCGCTCCCTAAGTCTTTCAACAACTTTGTCGTGTCTTATCACATGAGCAAAGGTGATTTCACTAACACTAGGCTGTTAGCTGCATTGAAGTCTGCAGAAGACGTGATGAGGAAGGACGGCCCCTCTGCTAGTGCAATGGTTGCACAAATGAGAGGAAAGCACGGGTGGAAGCAAGGTTCACGGAAGGGCTCGACCCAGAAGAGAAAGAAGAAGAATCAAGGAGTTGGTTCATCTTCTAGTGATTCCACATTAATGACATCGAAAAAGTCCAATGTCTATCACTACTGCAAGAAGTCGGGGCACTGGCAGCGTAACTTCCCAGATTACCTGAAGTCCGTTGACAAAGGTAAAGCCCCGACAGGTATGAAATCTACTTTCATCATTGAAACTAGCTTTCTTGTTGGACAAGAAGGAAGTTGGGTTGTAGATTCTACTGCTTCCGTTCTTGTATGCAATTTGTTGCATTTGTTTCAGGAAACTAGGAATCTGGAGCAAGGGGAGATAGTCATCTAGATGGGATCTGATGCAAGTGTTGCAGCAATCGCCATCGGGACGTGCAAACTATCATTATCTAGTGGTCGAGTCCTAGTACTTAAAGAGTGTCTTTATGTACTTGAAGTCAGGAGGAATTTGATATCTGTATATAAGCTTGTTAGACATGGATACTCCTTCATGTTCTGTAATGAGTTAGTCATTAATCAATATGATAAATTTATTGCAGAAGGTGTTCTGACTTCTGGTGGACTCTATGAATTGTGCATTGATGAATATGTCATAAATGTCACTACCACTGATAATAAAAACCCTAAAAGATCCAGGGAGAATGGAAATCATTCGAATATGATTTGGCATCAAAGGCTTGGTCATTTATCTGTTGATAGGATCAATAGATTGATAAAGGATGGACCTTTAGATTTTCTACAGGTCCAACCTTTACCTACCTGTGAACATTGCATTTGAGGTAAAATGACCAAGATGCCTTTCCGTAACAAGGTTACGAGATGCGAAGGTATTCTTGACCTAATACATACTGATGTATGCAGTCCCTTCAATACCGCAACTAGAAATGGATATCGATATTATTTGACGTTTATTGATGACCATTAACGATACGGGTTTATCTTCCTACTACATCATAAATCTGAAACCTTTGAAAAGTTCAAAGAGTTTAAGGCTTTGGTTGAGAACCAAACTGATAGGAATATCAAACGGATTCGATCTGACCGAGGTGGTGAGTACCTCTCAAATGAATTCAAGGAATATCTTATAGAGAATGGAATTGTCTCCAATCTCACTCCCCCTGGAACTCCCCAACTTAATGGTGATGCTGAAATACGCAATAGGACCATCATGGACATGGTCCGTTCAATGATGAGAAAAGCACGTTTACCTCTTAGTTTTTGGGGATATGAAGGAGAGACTGCAATATATATCCTGAACAAGATTCCTAGCAAGTCTGTACCCAGGACTCCTCACGAGCTATGGTATGGTGCCAAGCCCAGTGTTAAACAGTTGAGGGTTTGGGGACGCTTAGTCCTTCTGAAGAACGTGGACGTAAGTAAGCTAGAATGTCACACTCATGAGTGCTACTTCATTGGGTATGTTAAAGATGGTATTGGATACCAACTTTATGACCCTGAGATCCAAAAGTTATTTGTCTCTAGGGATGTGAAATTTTTGGAGTATGATTTCCTTAAAGGTCAAGACAGAAATGAAGTAGAGGAACTCATAGAATCTCCTAAGGATTCTGAGATTCCTGAATCATAAACTGAAGAGATAAATAAAGATGAAACACCCATACCTCTTCGAAGGAGTTCGAGGGTGGTTGCTCCACCTGAAAGGTATGGATCCCATGTGTCAGGTGAGACTGACAATGATCCTTCTTCATTTGATGAAGCACTCACAGATCATGACATGGATAGATGGATGCTGGCAATGAAGTCATAAATTGACTCCATGCACAAGACTCGTGTATGGACCCTAGAGGATCCACCTAAAGGGGTAAAACCCATTGGGTGTAAATGGATCTTCAAGAGAAAAGGGGGCCTCATGGGAAAGTAGAGACTTTCAAGGAACGGCTCGTAGCCAAGGGCTACACACAGAGAGAAGGCATCGACTACAATGAGACATTCTCTTCTGTGGCCATGCTTAAGTCCATCAGGACACTGCTAGCTATAGCTGCCTCTCTTGACTACGACTTATGGTAGATGGACGTCAAGACAACTTTCCTCAATGGATACCTCGAGGAGGATATCTATATGGAGCAGCCCCAGGGCTTCATAGTTGAGGATTGTAAAGTATGCAAGCTGAAGAAATCCACCTATGGGCTCAAACAAGCTTCCCATAGCTGGAACATCATATTTGACGAAACCATAAAGAGTTGTGATTTTGTGCAGAATCCTGATGAACTGTGTATGTACAAGAATCTTAGCGGGAGCGTCGTTGTGTTCATCATGCTTTACGTAGATGATATCCTTATCATTGGGAATGATACATGAATGATGACTAGTGTGAAGATTTGGCTATCCCATACCTTCAAGATGAAAGATTTTAGAGAAGCCTCAGCCTCTTACATCTTAGGCCTGAAGTTGTTCAGAAACCGAGAAAAGAGGGTATTGGGATCATCACAACATGGATACATCAAGAAGATTCTTGAACGATTCCATATGAATAGTTCCAAGAAAGGAGTCCTCCCCTTAGGACATAGTATCCATCTGTCTATAGGGATGGCTCCTCAAAGTGTTGAGGAAAAGAAGGCCATGGCTGGATGTGCCTACGCATCAGTTGTAGGAAGCTTGATGTATGCCATGATGTGTACTAGGCCATCTTCCATGCAGTGGGAGTGGTAAGTCGTTACCAATCATGCTATGGAGAGAAACACTGGAATGCAGTAAAGATGGACGCAAGATTACATATTGGTCCATGGGCAAGGTCATCTCCAAGTCTTGGGATATACAGATTCAGACTTCCAGTCGGATATTGATGATCGAAAGTCGACGTCAGGTTTTGTATTCCTGTTGAATGGTGGTGTTGTGAGCGGGAGAAGCAAGAAGAAGAACACTACGACGGATTCAACAACAGAAGCTGAATACATTGCCGCATCGGATGCTGCAAAAGAGGCAGTGTGGTTGCGCAAGTTCATCTTGGAGCTTGGCGTAGTTTCCTCTGATACTCCAATCCCGTTACTCTGCGATAACACGGGAGCCATTGCTCAGGCAAAGGAACCCAGGTGGCATCAAAAGAGCAAACACGTGGAAAGGAAATACCACATCATTCGAGAGATTCAAAAGCGTGGTGACATCATCATCACCAAGGTGGCCTCTACCGACAATGTTGCTGATCCTCTTACCAAACCTCTGACACAGAAGGTTTTTGACCAGCATGTAATGAGTATGGGTTTACGGATTGTACCTGAACAGTTCTGACGGCTAGTGGGAGATTGTTAGACATGTGAGCCCAGGGTGAACCATTATTACAATAAATGTTATTGTAATATATATGCTATTGATGTTTCACTCACTTTCTGAAATTAAATGAATGAATGCACTATAAGGTCCCTCTGTACAATTAGGTTTAAGCACCATGGCCATCTTGATGATCATATAACTGTTGAATCATTAAACGAATCATAGAGGCTGGTGTTTGGATGAATATCTGAGTTAGATAGAGGACTCATCAAGCACCGTCAAATGATTGTTAAGATATGATATCCAACCTGAGTAGGAGATGGCAATCCTTTTTTACATAGGCTGATATCCGACCGACCTCTTGATGTAGGTCCTCTGCATGCGAATAGTGATTGGGAGGTGTCAGATTAGTTAGGTCAAAGGGTTGACTTAGCGAGGTCGAGATAACCTAAGTCCTATGGTGAATGCTGTCACAACATAGGCACACATCCTCTGACCGGAGACGGATGTGTTACTATATGTCTGAGTATGTACATTTGGCATACCAATAGGTTGATGACCTAACCAAGGTCTATACACCGGCGCACTGGTGTGCATGTAAGGGCTTGTGAGTAATACAATCTCTCAAAGGGATCATACATGTTCATTTATGAATCGGAAGACATGCGCTCACTCATGAGGTATTGGGATCGATCAAATTCCATGCACGGTCATCGTGCTTTGGAAGCATGACATGAATTTGAAGGTATTATATATAACTTGGGAAAGCATATGATCGATACAAATTCCCAATGACCAAGATTGAGAAACTTAGTGATCAAACCCTAAAGAAGACAGTGTAAAATTATTCTTGATCTCCAAGCTGATCATAGGTCTCCTAGTATGTAGGATGTACATGTATTAGGAATACCTGAGGGTGATGTGATCATAAACGATTGTATAACCATGACGCTTCTATTCCGAGGGAGTGATGAAACAGGTCTGGATTTTAGTGACTCCTCTCAGTAGAGAAGCAATCTGATCTTGGTCCAAGTGTTGGACATTGGTCTGAATGAGATTCAGATGCAATGAGAAGATTAGATTTGCGGTCTTGATTTAATCAAGCATCTGTGGGAGGTACGTAAGATCTGGATTTGAGATGAGATCTCAATATCCAAGTTATTATACGTGGAACAATACAATCGCCCTGTCCTTATCTCCAAGTATCTGCGGAGAAAGCGCATTATTCTTGAAGGGGTTCAAGAATAATTCATTTGATTAGTTATGTATCCAAGCAAGAAGGATTTGATGATTAAATGAGATTTAATTATCAAGCATAATATGAATGAGATTGATATTGTAAGAATGATTATCCAAGGTAACTAAATGAGATTTAATTATCAAGGATTATGGAATATGGATAATACTATCCATGATATTTGTATATTATAAATATGATTTATAATATATATATATATATCGAAGAGAGATAATTTTTGTAAAAAGCATTTGTTAATTATTAATGTCGATTGGATTCACATTAAAAAATTAATTGGAAATGTAATTTATAAATTAGTTTGGGTTGTGAATGTGATTTACATATTTTTCAATGGCATGATTGAAATATTCACAAATTAATTTGGAATTAATTTGGTGGATATTTTTGTGATAATGGTTATTACAAAATTTATTGAGAGATAATAGATAAAATAACGAGGAGATAAAATCACCACAAAAAAGGTGGCATCAACCTTGGGTGACGCCCCCTATTTTTGGGGGTGATTTAATTATCTCCTCCCTTTTATCTTGTTATCTCTTGATAATTAATTTATGTTAAATTAAATTATATTGATAATATTGCAATATATATTTGATTTAAATATAAATTAATGTTGTTGATTTTTAACCAACAACAATCATGGCCATTGATTAATACATAGATCAACTTGGTCGTTGGATCTATGTGTCCCATGAATTGAGATCCATTGGATCCCAAACTAATATATAAGGAGGGCTAACCTAGCCTTTCAAAGGTACATAATTAAGAGTTGTACAAGGTTACTACTCTCTCTTTCTCTCATTCTCGCCTACTCTCTCTCTCTCTCTATTCAAGGTGGCCATCCATCTTGTGCATTGAGAAAGAGAGTCTCTCACCTTTGCCTTCGACGAATCAAGTATCTCCTTCTTCTTTGGGGAAGCTTACTTTGAAAGACAATAAAGGAAGATGACGGATTTCGTTGGACAAAATCAGGGGATTCGTAGCTTGGATATTCATCGAGGATTGCAGGAGGAACGCGTCTCATCATCGCGCCCGCAAGTGCCATCTTCGAGGATCGTACTTGGGATAGGAGGATCTCTTATTTTAGAGATCTCGTGATTACAACTACGCTTCAATAGGTATTCCTTATACTTTGTGGTTTGATGAAACAATCCAAGAAATGTTCTTGTGATCATGTGGTTTCATCACTCGATTAAAAATTTTAATTTCCACTGCATCTAGCGACTAGTGCGACTAGTCGCCCTGATCGCAGATGATGCAATCAACACGCTTCCGCGATGTGTTTGAGGATTCTCAATATCCTTCAGGCTAGTTCTAACCTAGCTATTAAGATGGTTTGAACTGAGTTCTATAACTCTCGAAGGCTGTTGTGTTTTAAACTTGGTTCCCAACCTTGTTCCACACACATTCTCACATCAAGGTCTTATCTGAGATTCAAACTTTGATTTTGTGAAGACAAGTTAATAACTAAAAGCCATTTTATTCATTCTTTCATTTTGTTTTCTTCTTTATTCTTTTTGTACTTAGTGCATAAGTATTTGCTAGGGACTAGTAAAGGTAAGTATAGGGGGTGATGAATCTCCATTTCGTCACCTTTATTCTATCATTTTATCCTTAAAAAGCCTAGCTAATGCATGTAAATATCAGTAATTTGTACAAAATAGCATACATCATTTATTACATTTATTATGTAAATAATACTGTTTTAATGCCAAAATTATATAATAAATAGAAGAAAAGAAAAAGGTGTAAAATATTGAAAATATTTTATGACCCTAACCCCGAGACCAAATCAAGAATTGAGTTAGTAAATAAGGAATAAAATAGGGGGAGATAAGGGCCAAAAATAGAATAAAAATCCCATTTATTCATGCATTTTTGACACCTATTTTATTCTTCATTATTTATTCATCAAATAAATAAACTTTATACATAATAGTTGTAGATAATAATTTAAATAAAAATACAAAATTGGGTTTGTACAAAAATAATACACTGTACATTTTATATAAAAAATAGGAAACCAAAAAACCAAACTTCACAAACCCATGTGTTTCAAATAAAAACTCAAAATATATCAAAATCACTCTATATTTATATATATTTTCACAATCTATTTAATGGTGGTGGTTTTATATTTATTGGAGTTACTATGTGAAAGTTAGGTTTTGGACCCCTATTGTACATTCCACCGATTAAAATATTCAATTTATTGATGATTCATTATTTTTACAAATTAACATTTTTAATTTTTTAAATATTATTCATAACATATATGTATATTAAAACTAGAATAAAACCAAAAATAAAAATAAAATAAAATAAATATATGTGAAAACATAGATAAAACACCCACAAGTATCTATGTATATAAATAATAAGGAAATACATTCTTTCACTCCTTTATTCTTCCATATTTTTCTAATACTATAAATATCATATATAATCTATCAAAAATACAAAACTAAAATAAAAATCATCAAAATACATTAAAATAAAAAGTTGTATAAAATACATATGAAAAACACATACAACTAGACCTACAGAATATACTTACAAATTTATTTAAGTGAACAAATTACATAACAAAAATAAAATAAAAATATATTTATACTCACAAAAAAAATTATAAATATCTAAAATAAAAGAATAAAGTAATAAAATAAAATATAAAAAATAAAAATAAAACTGTATAAAATATAGATAAAGATACTTATAAATACACTAATAAAAATTTAAATACTAATAAATAATGTCAAAAAATAAATAACAACCATAATAAAATACTACATAAAGTAATAAACATTTTTATTTTATAATAAAAAATTACTAAAATTTTACTATTTTAAAATCATTATATTTTATTTAATAAATCTGCTTTGTCGTGTAACATGCTGACCTCGACCAATGGGAATGTGTCAACTGTTGACCTAGGTCAACTACTCTATCTCCAGTCACCATGCGTGTCAGACGTCAATCACCCCATCTTCTCTGAATTTCCTCTTCTAATATATGGATCTTCTCTTCTCGCTTCCTTCACGAAATACTTTCTGCAATCCATCTTCCATCACGCATGTACCTTTTCATGGTCAAACGCTCCTCGATCGAGCAGAAACCCTAACCTAATGAACCCTCCCCACTCTTTCTATAAATAATCTCATCCGACTTCCTTTTGAGTTTGATCCCCCTTCGAGCATTTCTGAGTGTTCTTGAGAGTGAGTCGAGGTCCAGGTGACATCCGTGAGCTGTTGTACATGCGAGCCCACGACGAGCCATTATGCAATAAATGTTATTGCGAATATAATTCCTTGATCTAAAATAAAGAATAACTTATTTGCATAATAGGTCCCTTAGTACAAATAGGGTTATATACCATGACCATCTTGACGATCATGCAGTTGTTGATTCAATTATTGAATCATAGAGGTTGGTGCTTGCATGAATATCTAAAGAGTTAGATTGAGGACTGATCAAGTACCATCAAATGATTATTAAGAGATGATCTCCAGCCTGAGTAGGAGATGGTAATCCTTTCTCACATAGGACGATATCTGACCGACCTCTTGATGCAGGTCCTCTTCATAGGAATAGAGATTCAGAGGTGTTAGATTAGTTAGGTCAAAGAGTTGACTTAACAAGATCAATATAACCAAAGTCCTATGTTGTATATTATCACGATATAGGCATGCATCCTCTGACCGGAGACAGATGTGTTACAATATGTCTGAGTATGTACATTTAGTAGACCAATAGATTGATGACCTAATCAAGGTCTATACTCCGGCGCGCTTGTGTGCATACAAGGGCATATGAGTAATACGATCTCTCAAAGGGATCATATAGGTTCATTACTGAACTGGAAGACATGAGCTCACTCATGAATATTGGGAAGATCAAATTCCGTGCACGGTCGTCTCGCTTTGGAAAGTATATGATAAACACCTAGGTATGATATATGCTTTTGGAAAGTATATGACTGATACTAACTCTTAATGATCGACTGAGAAACTTAATGATAAATCCTTGAAATAGACAGTGTAAAATTGATCTTATACTTGAGGATTATTCTGAGTTTTCTAGTATCCAGGATGTATAGGTATTGGGAATACCTGCAGATGATGTGATCATAAACGATTGTATAACAATGACGCTTCCATTCCTAGGGAGTGATGAAATGGGTCTGGATTTTAGTGACTCCTCTCAGTAGAGAAGTAATCTGATCTTAGTCCAAATGTTGGACATTGATCTGAATGTGATTCAGATACAATAAGAACATTAGATCTGCGGTCTTGATTTAATCAAGCATCTATGGGAGGTCCGTGAGATCTGGATTTGAGATGTGATCTCAATATCCAAGTCACTATGCATGGAACAATACAATCGCCATGTCCTTATCTCCAAGTATTCGGGGAGAAATCACAATATCCTTGATAATTTCATTTTTGATACGCGTATCCGAGCATTGAAAAATGGATAATTAAATGTGATTTAATTATTATGAATAATATGAATTTGATTCATATTATAAAGAGAGTTATCTTAGATAATTAAATGTGATTTGATTATAAAAGATGTAATTAATGTGAATGTGATTCATATTATTTGGGCAACTAAGAATAGAGATCCAAGATGATTAAATATGATTTAATTATCATGGTTATGAATATTATGGATAGCACTATCCATATTAATAATATATATTATAAATGTGATTTATAATATATAAGAGAGAGAAATTTGTAATTTACATTTGTTAATTGAATGTTAACGTGAATGGATTCACATTGAACATTAAATTTCAAATGTAATTTACATTTTATTTTGGGTTGTGAATACGTTTCACAAATTTCCAATAGCAAGATTGCAATATTCACAAAATAATTATGAATTATTTTTGTTGAGTAATTTAAAACAAGTGTTGTTGTAAATCTTGGAGATTTCCATGGAATAATGTAATCTCATGACATTTCATGAGATTACATGAGATTGCAACCAAATCCCATATTATGGAAGGAGGCAATCTTCATTCCATAATCTCCTTGCTTGATTGATCTAATTTGAGATTGATTTATATTAATTTATCAATATAAATTAAATCTAAATTAAATTAATTGTTGTTAGTTTTTACCAACACAAATCATAGCCATTAAAAGAAACACAAATCAATGAGAGCCATTAGATTTATGTTGTTCATGGATTGAGATCCATGGATCCCAAAATATCATAAAAGGAGAGGCACCCCCTTTGCTCTTCTTTACACAATGAGAACATAAGTCTCTCTCTTTCTCTCTCTACATTCCTACTCCCTCTCTTCCTCTCATGTGGCCTTCCACCATGGATGCCCTAGAGAGGTTCTCCATCGCCGCAGCGTCGTCGTTATGCTGCCCGATCGTTTGCTCATGGATCTCCATCTCCTTCGGTGTGCCTCACCCGTGAAGAAGACATCAGATCTCGTGTGTCGAGATCAGGAGATCCACTGCTTGGATCATCAACATGGATTGCTTGAAGCATGTTTTTCATCAACACGCCCGCAAGTGTATCCTCCGTCGGATCGGACTTGAGATAGGAGGTCTCTTCAATTAGAGACTTCATCACAACCACGCTTCAAGAGGTAATCCTATTACTTGTTTGTGGTGTAGACGAAATGATCCGAGAAGTGTTCTGGATCATGTGGTTTCGTCGCATGAAAAAAATTTAATTTCCGCTGCATAGAACAACTAGTCCGACTACTCGTTCTTCATCGTATTCGATACGATGATCACGCTTACGTGATGCGCTTGAGGATCTAACCATATCCTCCAAATGGTATTAGAGACAGGTTGATATTTTTGGATACGATCCATAAATCTAGGACGACTTGGGTTCGTTAAGGGTGCGAAAGTTTTGTCGCATTTCATTTTTCGCACCTCTATTTAGTGAATAAATTCTTCCCTATTTAAAATTGTTAAAACAGAATGGTTTTTGTTTCCAATTAAATAAGGAAACCATAGGATCTGAGTTTACGTAATTTGGATTCTGTTTGCTCGAGATATGGTCGTTTTAATGAACATGTATTCACTGTTACGGGAACTGCGAATCTTAACATGATTGATGAGTTAATTACTGTTTTGATGCGCCTCGAAATGTGTCAAATATCACTTAGGTTATGTCATAAAATCAAATTATCAATCTTAAGAAACTGATTTTGCGTAATTTGGATTTGATTTGATTGAGATATATTAATTTTAGTAAGTAGGGGTCACTGCTGAAATTACATTCTAATCAAGACCCATGTAATTATCAATTAGTGAAATTAATTGTTAATTTCATGAAATAATTAAGGAAAATATTTGAGAAATATTTGATGGTGATTATTTCCTTAATTGACATGGCCTCAACCAATAAATTGATTAGATTTGATCTAAATCATAATTGGAAACACAATCAACAAACTTCTTGCTTGAATAGGATTGGGAATTTGTCTAGCAAATTTCCTTATAATAAAAAATGATTTGATTATTGCTATATGGTATAATTTTGGTTAAAGAACCGATGATCATATCAAGTACACATTGATCTATTTGGCATTATCCTTTCCAGAGGTGGATATGGTATCTAGTCGGGGAGCGTTGGGGTAGCAGGTTGCACCGGATCTGGTTTGTCCCACTCCCGTCGGTTTCGGCCATGACAACGGGTAGAGACTCGATAATGCCAGAGGAATCAAGGTGTATTTTTCTAATTATTAAAATTCGAATTAATACGTACTTTGAGATAATACCATATATGTATTCAAATAAAACCAATCAAGTTTGTTGATTGAATTGGATTGATAATTGATTTAATGAGATTGAATTAATTATATCCAATTAAAAACACTCTATTATGAATAGATGTGTATTTCTCCTGGAAGAATTAATTATATGAATATGATTCATGATAATTAATTAAAATTTGAATATGAGGTGGAGGATCACATAAGCGACATCCATGGTCTCCCGTCAAGGCGAAGGGTTCCATCACGAGATATTGTATGTAGGAGATGCCTGTCCGAAGTGACAACTCCTGCATACGATCCATTTGGATCGGTCTCTTTGCTTCTCGAAAGAGTAAGGACGTATGCGTAGTGACCTCAATATTGGGTGATATTGGATTGCGCATAGCGAATTGTATTCTTGTTGACAGTTAATTCAATTAACAACAGGTCAACATCACCTTAGGGGTGATGCACCCATGTGTTAAAGATCGAATTGGGAGATGCAAGTTGTACTTGCAAGGCAGAATGTGTTCCTGCTTCTTTCTATTTGAGTTACAGGTTCTCATATTATTGTTATGTAACAAAGTTAGAAAGGAGATCCTAGATCCTGTTGAGATATAATGGTATGTATATCTCTTACATTGAAAGTGATTAAGGGAATGCACTTTCAGTGTTGACAAGACAAGACAACTTTGATATAAAAATTCCTAAATCAAAGTAAAATATGTATATATAATATATACACTTATGCAAATTTCTTATTTAAGATAATCTCTTATTAAACCCACTCAATGTTATACTCAATAATAACCAGTAAAATATCATGGATTGGATCCATGATCAATATATTGTACTTGCAGTTGAACACATAATGTATATGGTTGCAATGTGCAAGTTTCCTCATAATAATGAGGAATGACAATTATAATAGACAATAGGACTTCAACCGTAGGGTTTGTATGTCTCTATAGTCCCGATCTCTCATCAAATGTACTTTGGAAGTGACATGTCGATGATGAAGTTAATTGTCAAATAATCCTTAAAAATTCTAAGAATATGTTCTGGGATACATATGTGCTCTAGACATTTAATCATGAATGGTGTGGTTCTCCGCATCATGCAGAATGGTGGCTCTATAAGAGAAGATGTGTTCGAATTGTTTGAGTACCTACCTGAACCAATGTTTTTAGAGTTTAGATGGATGTAGATGCGATGAGTGTTATCATTCTACTGTCTATACTCTGGTCATTCGTGATGCTTCATATTATTCATATTGTATGAATTGAATGAAGCATGTACAAATGTTGAAATACTCATATATTGAAATTTTTGATTTCAACATAACAGATCCTTTGTCTTGAGCAATGGTTGCTTATAGATAAAGGGAGCACAGTGGAAGCATGGGTTGGACCCAAGTAAGAAGGAAAGTGAAAAAGTTGACTGTACTTCTTTGACTTCCATATGACATTCAAAGAGTTGGATGAATGCCAATACTGCAATAAGTTGATGTTTTGATAGTATGACTATAAAATCTATCTAGAATCCTTAGAGAAGGAATCAGATAGTACATCAGAATAATCTACATATAATCATTGAAATTGACTTACTTATTTGATAAGATAAATTCTAATAATTGTATCTCAATCTTCTAATTACACTTGCAATTGGTTTCATATGTATTAGAATATTAGAAATTTGATCTTAAGGTTTAATGGTCAAACATGTTGGAATTGATGCAACCGTTGCAACAATTTCCATTGGATCAATAGACTTCATATTATCAGTGGAAGCCTTAGTCTTAAAGAGTGTCTCTGTGACCTGGATATTAGAATACACCCAGTTTATTTCTAAATGTTGGAAATAAACATGAATTATGAAATAAACCTATCATAGAGATTTATGATGGATATATTTCAGATAGTAATCTAATATCTGGTGGACTCCACTAAATTAGAAAATTAATGAATGGTTCATTAATATTTCTAATACTTAAAATTAAACCTTTAAAGATCAATAGGAGGATGGAGATCATTTGACAATGATCTGGCATCATGTTTTGGACATCTGTCTGTTGATGTGATCAATAGACTGATAAGAGATGAAACTTTAGATTGTCTAAAGGTTCAAATCCTACATACTTGTGAATATTGTATTCAAAAGTAGAAATGTCCAATACACCCTTCTTTGGAATGGTGTATGATGTCAAGGTATTCAAGATGTCATGCATATTGATGTATGTGAATCATATATATCATAGTAAACATTATGGATATGTGATATATATTGATGATTATGTATGATATGAGATTTTTTCTCTTCACCTAAGAAATCTTTGAAATGTTCAAAGATTTCACATTTTTGGTTTTGAACCAAAGTTTGAAGGAAGTTGAAATGAAGATGATCTAACCGAGGTAGCTTCTACCTATTAGATGAATTCAAGGAATACCTTATGGAGATGTGAATATCATTCCTATCTCAATCCTCCTAATGCACCTTAACTCAATAGAGTTGTATGGAGATACAATTGGATCATGTATGACATGATTCGATCAATGATGAATGTTAGCACAATTATCTCTTAGTTTCCAAGGTATATATATGTAGTAGATACTATAGTATATATATACTTAATAAGGTTGTATGCATGTAAGCTAGAATCTAGCACTAGAAGAGTGCTACTTCATTAGGAAAATAAAGGATGGTATTGGATACCTACTTTATGACCTTGAGATTCTTAAAAGATCTCATCTCTGAGAATGTGATTCTTAGATGATGAGACTCTTAAGAATCAAGATGAAATGAAGTGAAGGGATTCATTTAATCTTGAGAAGATAATGAGGCTCCTGAAATCAGAAACTAAAAGGACAATTAAAGATGAATCACCAATACTTCTTCAAATGAGTTTGAGGATGGATTCCATGTGTTAGTTAAATTTGACATGATCAAACTTCATATGATGAAGCTTCTGAAGATCATGACATGGAAAGATGGATGTTAGAAATAAAGTCTAAAGTAGACTTCATATAAAAAATGTTGTATATGGACCCTACAGGGTCGACCTATATGGGTAAGACCCATTAAGGTGTAAATGGATAGAAAGAGGGAAGCTGGTGAGAAGGTAGAGACCTTCAAAGCACGGTTCATAGCCATGAGCTGCACACCGAAGAAAAGACATCGCTTGCGATGAGACTTACTCTTTAGTGACCATGCTTGAACCCATCAGAATATTGCTGACTATAACTACACAACTTCACTATGACATCTTCATGATGTAAGTCAATATTGCATTCCTCCATGAATACCTCTTTGAGGATATTCACATGAAGTAGCCCCTGGGCTTCATGGCTGAGGAAAGCAAGGTGTGCAAGCTAAAGAAACTCCATCTATGGACTCAAATAAGCTTCTTATAGTTGGAACATAAGATTTGATGAAATCATAAATGTTATGATTTCAGATAGAATCTTGATGTACCGTGAGAAACTTAGTGGGAGTGCCATTGTGTTCATCTTGCTATACGTAGATGATACCCTAATCAATTGGAGTGATATAAGGATAATAATAATTGTTTTATAGATTGGATATTCTATACATTCAGATATGATCTCAAGGATACCTCTTAGATCTTAGCTCCGAAGATGTTCATAAGCAAAGAGAAGAGGATATTGGGACTGTCACATTAGTACTACACCTTGGACATATTCCATTTTCTGAAAATTTCAAAGAAAGGTTTCCTTCCCTTAAAGATGTGGTAGTGACCTATCTAAAGGGATAACACCTCAAAGAGTTGAGGAAGTGGATGCTATAACTGCTTGCACTTATGCATCAATTACGAGAAGCAGAGTGTATGGTAGATGTGTACAAGAGCCACATGTCTGCAATGCAGTGGGAGTATTAAGATGTTACTAATCCTACTATGGACATAAAAACACTTGATTGCAGTAATAACAATATCTTCAAAGACGATGAAACTTAGAGATAGTGATCTCAAAGTCTTATCTTCAAAAGAATGAGACTTTATAGATAGTAATCTAAAAGGTCTTAACTGTGGATACCTTAGGAGATAGAGATCTCTAGGAATAAGGGTATTCTGATATGGATTATGGACATACTGGTTATAAAAATTATTAAGATGTAGTGTCAAGGACACTATATCTGACAGTATTGAGTATTGGTTGCATAAGATGCAGCATTCGCATTGGATGCGAACACTGTTACTAGGGGATATGCAACTGCCGTAAAAGGACTTGGTGTAGTCTCTTGGGAACAGAGTGACTGATTAGCTTACCTAGCTATTTTTCTAAATAGCTTATAATTGTCACATAAGTGAGGGTTCAAATGATTAGCCCATTAATGACTCTTTGGGCTAGTGGGAGACTGTTGGACATGCGAGCCCACAACGAGTCATTGTGCAATAAATGTTATTGCGAATATCATTCCCTAATCTGAAATGAAGAATAACCAATTTGGATAATAGGTCCCTTAGTACAAATAGGGTTATGTACCATTGTCATCTTGATGATGATACAGTTGTTGATTCAATTATTGAATCATAGAGGTTGGTGCTTGGATGAATATCGAAAGAGTTAGATTGAGGACTCATCAAGTACTGTCAAATGATTACTAAGAGATGATCTCCAGCCTGAGTAGGAGATGGCAATCCTTTCTCACATAGGTTGATATCCGACCGACCTCTTGATGCAGGTCCTCTTCATAGGAATAGAGATTCAGAGGTGTTAGATTAGTTAGGTCAAATAGTTAACTTAATGAGATTGAGATAACCAAAGTCCTATGTTGTATACTGTCAGGATATAGGCATGCATCCTCTGACCGGAGACAGATGTGTTAC
Organism: Ottelia alismoides; assembly: GCA_037367405.1. Taxonomy (NCBI): domain Eukaryota; kingdom Viridiplantae; phylum Streptophyta; class Magnoliopsida; order Alismatales; family Hydrocharitaceae; genus Ottelia; species Ottelia alismoides. The sequence continues at coordinate 18,870 of JAZKJV010009250.1, forward strand.
TATATTTCTGAGTATGTACATTTGGCCGACCAATAGGTTGATGACCTAATCAAGGTCTATACACCGACGCGCTATCGTGCATATAAGGGCATATGAGTAATACGATCTCTCAAAGGGATCATACAGGTTCATTACTGAACCGGAAGACATGAGCTCACCCATGAGATATTGGGAAGATCAAATTCCATGCACGGTCGTTTTGCTTTGGATGCTTGACTGAATTTGTAAGGTTTGATTTATGCTTTTGGAAAGTATATGACCAACACCTAGGTATGATATATGCTTTTGTAAAGTATGTGACCGATACCGACTCCCAATGATCGACTGAGAAACTTAATGATAAATCCTTGAAGTAGACTGTGTAAAATTGATCTTATACTTGAGGAGATTACTCTGGGTCTTCCAGTATGCAGGATGTAAAGGTATTGGGAATACCTGAGGGTAATGTGATCATAAACGATTGTATAACCATGACGCTTCCATTCCCAGGGAGTGATGAAACAGGTCTGTATTTCAGTGACTCCTCTCAGTAGAGAAGTAATCTATGGAGGTCCGTGAGATCTGGATTTGAGATGTGATCTCAATATCCAAGTCACTATACTTGGAACAATACAATCGGCCTATCCTTATCTCCAAGTATTCGCAGAGAATTCGCATTATCCATGAAAGGGGTCAATATAATTTCATTCTTGATACGTGTATCCGAGCATTGAGAAAATTGATAATAAATGTGATTTAATTATCATGAATAATATGAATTTGATTCAAATTATAAATAGAGTTATCTTAGATAATTAAATGTGATTTAATTATCAAAGATGTAATCAATGTGAATGTGATTCATATTATTTGGGCACATGAGACTTGAGATCCAAGATGATTAAATATGATTTAATTATTATGGTTATGAATAATATGGATAGCACTATCCATATTGATCATATATATTATAAATGTGATTTATAATATATAAGAGAGAGCTATTTGTAATTTACATTTGTTAATTAAATGTTAATGTGAATGGATTCCCAATGAACATTAAATTGAAAATGTAATTTGCATTTTATTTTGGGTTGTTAATGCGATTCACAAATTTCCAATGGCAAGATTGAAATATTTACAAAATAATTATGAATTATTTTTGTTGAATAATTTACAACAAGTGTTGTTGTAAATCTTGGAGATTTCCATGGAATAATATAATATCATGAGATATCATGAGATTACAGGAGATTGCAACCAAATCCCATATTATGGAAGGAGGCAATCTTCATTCCATAATCTCCATACTTAATTGATTTAATTTGGGATTGATTAATATTGATTTATCAATATAGATTTAATCTAAATTAAATTAATTGTTGTTGGTTTTTACCAACACAAATCTTAGCCATTAAGAAACACAAATCATTGAGTCATTGGATTTGTGCTATCCATGGATTGAGATCCATGGATCCCAAAATATTATAAATGAAAGAGGGACCCCCTTTGCTCTTCTTTACACAATGACAACATAAGTCTCTCTCTCTCTCTACATGCCTACTCTCTCTCTCTCTCTCTTCCGCTCATGTGGTCGTCCACCATGGATGCCATAGAGAGGTTCTCCATCGTCGCAGTGTCGTCGTTATGCTGCCCGATCGTTTGGTCGTGGATCTCCCATCTCCTTCGGTGCGCCTCGCTCGTGAAGAAGACGTCGGATCTCGTGCATCGAGATAAGAAGATCTGTCGCTTGGATCATCAACATGGATAGCGAGAAGCACACATTTCATCAACATACTCGCAAGCTTCTCCTCCGTCGGATCAGACTTGAGACAAGAGGTCTCTTCGTTTAGAAACTCGATCGCAACCATGCTTCAAGAGGTAATCCTATTACTTGTTTGTGGTTTAGACGAAATGATCCGAGAAGTGTTCTGGGATCATGTGGTTTCATCGCATGAAAATTTTTTAATTTCTGTTGCATAGAACAACTAGTCCGACTAGTCGTTCTTCGTCGTATTCGATACGATGCTCACGCTTCCGTGATGCGCTTGAAGATCTAACCATATTCTTCATGAGCCCCCTCGTACTTGAAGAAGGTGTGGGTAGGACGAGGCAGCAGTCTGCAGTGGGTTTCCGACTACCCTTCTCCTTGGGTGTCCCCTAGGTATAAGAGTTGTTCTTTCTTCATTTATTTCACATATTTTAGTCGTAGGTTTAATTCCTGTCATTAGTTAGGAATTAGTTAAGTAAATTAGTTTTAATTGATCCACCCGCACTTCGCTATAGTTGAGCTCCAGCGAGCTCCTCTGTGCGTAATCAACACACTTCCAATGTATTCCCCCATGCCCACTCTATTCCTGATCATCCCACGATCATCCCACGTATCTCGCTCCCCCCACATCCATCGTAGATCTGGGTATCCATGTGCTCTACTCTGCCAATTGTCGGTGCACCTCCGCCCGCCTCACACTGCTCCATTCGACCACCAATAAGGTCCCATAACCCCCATTTTCTTGCATGTAACTCTTCTACAAGTCCAAAAGGCAATGGACTCTAAAGGGAGTCTAATTTTGCAAGAAAAAAGGTTCTTGGAGCTCCAAACTTAACTGGGCTTGCCAGAACTCTACCCAAGCTCTCGAACCTCTATGCGACCATCATTAGCTGCGGACAACCTCCTCATATGTGTAGATCCCCTTGACATCAAAGAAGAACGTTGGACGAGGGAGGAAATCGAGGATGAAGCTCGGGGAAGAAGCCATTCTTCCCTGTTCTTTGTGGAGAGCAGATACCGTCGGATCTGGGGAGGCGCCCCTGATTGAATCTCAACTGTTGGATGATGCCCCGCTGTCACCGTAAGATCGTTCCCAACGATCTAATCCTGGTCGTCCAACGCCGAAGCATCATCCACCATTGTGAGCGCGATACGTGTATAAGTGAAGCCATCCAGACCGTTCGCTCGCACGCTATTAACAGGTAAAATGCAAACCTAACCCCAAGTTTTTGTATTTATTATTTAGTCCTATAATTAAAATATAGCGTGTAAAATAAAGTGAAAATTTTGCATCGAGGACCCTGCATTTTTTTTAATTGCAAATAGGTCATGTCGACGTCACCTCACGTGTAATCCCACAAGAGGTGGCAAAATCGCATGTAAACCTTGTAGTTTTTGTATTTATGATTTGGTTCAAGAAAATAAAATCCACATTGTATATTTTTGTAAAAATTACTGAGAGGTCCCTGAACTTTATCATTATTACATTTTGGTCCCTCCCAGTGCACATCACGTGTAGTCCACATGTTGAGGTAATTTGCATGCGTACCCTGGCGGGTTTTGGTAATTGTTAAATCATACATTTAAATGTTAATTATGTTGTAATTTTTTGATGTTTTTTGCACAAAACCCCGTGAATTTTTTTTTATTTGCAAAAATGCCCCTATTAGGACTTTATTTTTGTGTTATTTATCTATTTATTAAAAATAGCTAATGTGCTATGAAAAATATGCAAAAATTGGATTAGATGCAATTGGCCATGTATTTTCACGCCATGAATTTGCATGGCACTTCTGAGCATTTACTGATTTGTTAAAATTGAAAAAGAGCACTTATAATCCCTGTTTATATATAGCAATAAAAAATATAAAAATGTTTTCAAAAATTACAAAACATTACATATAGTATAATTTGGCATTTATTAAGTCCAAAAAACAAAAACCCTAAAAATTTAAAAATTTAAAAAATCATAAAGCTCCAAAATCTAAAAAAATTTAAAAATTTTACAAAAACACCAAAAATATGTTTTCTATTTTATAATTATCTACATATTATTTTTTATAAAATAAATTAGATTTGGGTACTTTTGGAGTTTCTTTACTAATTTTAAAATCCAAATCAATTTCAGACTATTTATTAATCCCATATTTGGGATATTTTTTGACTTTAAGACTATATTAAAATTAGTAAAAATTCCATAAAAAATAACAAAAACAATTAGAAAATCTAAAAATCACAAAAAAATTATTTTTGCTCTATTTTATCTTTTTTGACTTATTTTTATCTAAATGGTATCTATATATACTTTATATTGTATTTATACACACGCACACACACACACACAACACACATATATATATATATATGTATGTATCTCTATTATAGTTAAAATGAAAAAGGAAATTTAAAAATTTTAAAAATATATCAAAAGAAGATTCAAAATTAGAAAATTTAAAACTAAAAAATATAAAATGTAAAAACTGACAAAAAGACCTATGTAAATAAATGACTTTGTTGTACATAAATAACACGTGGCTACCATTTTGTTCTCTATGGTTCGACCTCTACATGCTTTCCTGCTATGCATTTTATGTTAGAGAAAATAAGTTTTATATCCACATTTATGTTATTAATTGTTTCATTCATTATTATAGGTTAATTGATGATAAAAGTCAGGTTTTATTGAGTGGTCACATCAGCTATGCTTACTTACTTTATTTAACCCTCGTAAAATCCCTTTTTATCAACTATGCTAGAAAGACTCTGGATGAAGAACAATGAAATTATATTATTACAAAAAGGGACATGTTAGCCATTGTGTTTGGGCTAGATAAGTTCAGATCTTACCTCATTGGTTCCCATGTTATTGTATACACGAATCACAGTGCCATACGATACTTGCAGGCAAAGGAGGATGCCAAACCACATCTTATCAGATGGATCCTTCTTCTCCAAGAATTTTATTTAGAAATTCGAGATAAACCTTAAGTGAAAAACATTGTGGCAGATCACCTTTCTCGTATCACAAATGCAGAGACCTCAGAGCAGAACATGATCCCTATTTAGGGAACCTTTCCCGATGAGGCCATTATGTCTGTGGACTCACTCCCATGGTATTCTGATAGTGTGAACAATCTTGTCTCTATGAAATTTCCATAGGATTGGTCGAAGTACAAGGTAGATAGATTTCTGTCAGAGATTCATTATTACTAGTGGGAGGATCCATACCTCTTTTGTGAGGGAGCGAATTATACCTAGAGAAGGTGCATTCCTCAGGAGGAACACACCAGTGTACTTGAGCACTGCCACAAACTAGAATCAGGAGGGCATTATTGGGGGAAACACATGGCAACAAGGTTTTATAGAGTGGCCTATGGTGGCCCATATTGTTTAAGGATGCTACAGAGTATATTCGAAGTTGTACTAACTATTAGAAAATGGGAGGAACCGTTAGTTACAAAGATACCATGCCCCTAAGATATATAAAGATTTCTGATGTTTTTGATGCTTGGGGCATAGACTTCATGGGCGCATTTCCTCTCAGTCATGGATTTCAGTACATCCTACTTAACGTGGATTATGTTAGTCGATGGGTGGAGGCTATCTTCACCCAAGCTACGGATAGTCGTACAATGTGTTCCTTTCTCAAGCACCACATTATTGCATGATTCAGGATTCCCAAAATACTGATATCTGATGGGGGGAAGCCATTTCATTAATAGAGATGTAAAGAAGCTTGTGAAGGAGTACGCCATTGAGCACAGAGTTGCGTCTCCTTACCACCCTCAGACTAATGGCTTGGCAGAAATTTCAAATAGGGAGATCAAGATGATATTGCAAAAACTTGTACGTCCAGATAGGAAGAATTGGTCCCAGATGCTTGATTCGATTCTATTGTCTTGTCGGATGGTGTACAAGTCTCCTTTGGGTATGTCTCCCTACAGATTGGTGTATGGGAAGCCTTTGCACCTGCTAGTGGAATTAATTCATAAATCTTTATGGGTACTTATGCAGTCTAGACTATGAGAAGGCAATAAAGAATAGGAAGTTGGATTTGAACAGATTACTGGAATTCTGAGACTTTGTGTATGATAACTCACTCATGTATAAGGAGAAAGTCAAGCGTTGGTGTCATAAACACAATCGAAGGAAGACTTTCTCTCCTAATCAAAAAGTTTGATTATTTGATGCTAAGTTGAAGCTATTTCCAGGAAAATTAAAAAGCAAATGGTCACGACCGTTCATCATGAGAGTTGTGCATGACAATGGGTGTATTGTCATATCTGAGTTGTCATCTGACGCACAACCATTTGTTCTAAACCGACAGTTGCTGAAGCCATATCTAGATCATGATACATTCCTTTCTATTGTTGATTCTATGTTTATGGTATCGGATGATGATCTTTTGATTTCATCTTTTGTGTCTGATACATGAGCTCACAACCTCTTATATATCCTTTCGTTTCATTCTTTCTTCACCAATTTTATCGTTCACCCCTTTTCGTGTGTATATATACTATGCTTTATCCTAAGTATAGGGGGGTGAATGATTTATGTCGTTCATATTCGTCCTATTCATCACTCTTGTTGTTGCATATACTTAGGGATACTCTACCCTAAGTATAGGTGGGTGATGTTGTTCATATCATATTTTTTTGTTTTTCATTGAGTTCATACATTCTCTTCATCATTTTTTCTCTTTTTGTACAACCTACTATACTTAGGATTACTTGATCCTAAGTATAGGGAGGATCATTGACTTCTATTTCTTTTCATCTTTTCTTAGAGTCATTGTAGCATAGGAGTCTTTCCACTTTTCTATGCTTAGCACGAGTTATATCTTCCTTTACTGCTCTATGATCACTATGAAGACATAATTCGAGCTAAGTATAGGGGGTGTCGTATATGCTGTATATATATACTTTAGAGATAACACGTACTTTTAATATGATTATTTTTGGGATATGTATATAAATTCATAAAATCCACGTGTATACATTGAGTTAGGTCGCTTTTCAAAAAAACAAACAAAAAAATAAATACAACAAAAAACAACAAAAACAAAAAAAACAACAAATACATAAAACAAAACAAAAATTTTCTTCTTGTATATAATTTTATATATTTTACTAACCCTTTTCCCTTAAAATCCCTAAAAACTACAAAACCAAAAGTCTATAAATCTTTGCATAATTAAAATTTTAAAAAAATCATTCTTTTCACATGTGCATCATTTTTTTCAAAAGTCCATACAAAGTTCAAAATTAGAAAATTGTTTAAAAAAATCTTGCTTTCTTTTTGCATTGTACATATTTCTTGCATTGGCATGTGCATTGTTTAGGATAGTATTGACATTTAAACTGAGCTTAGAATAAAAATGAAGAATGGATCTTAGTTGGACCTTAATTCACTTAATTTCAAAGGAACCTTATGAGAAATGGAATTAAGACTTTTTAGATCCTAGTGACTTAATTCTTTGAGTCCATAAGACTATGTTCACATGTCCTATTGATTAGTCTAAGTAGAATATTTAACAACACACACATGATTCTTCCAGACAATGGCTTATCTTGGACAAGCACTCTACACATAGCTCTTCATGGAGTAGGTAGTGAGCAGATAGAATCCTTTGTCTTGGGCTAGCATACGAGGGTAGTACATCTAGGAGGAACCTCTCGTCCTCCTCTTGGGAGGGAAGTGCATCTCAACCTGGTCTACCGATGTTGAGGTCTAACGTCAAGATGTTGCGGGGTTGCAATAATGCTTCAAAAAAGGGATAGTCAGCTAGCTCAAGAGGAAAACATCCTTATGTACATGCTGCACCTTGTACATATTTAAAAAAAGAAAAAAAATGCAGAATCTCCAAAAGTGAACAGGCCTAAATGAAAAGTAAAATGCTTGTCGGAGTGTATATACATGTGAAATAATAATAATAATAAGATCTTCAAAGTCAAATTTTTATAAGCTTGCAGTGAATGACTTAGCTACATTGGTCACGCATCCAAGGATAGGACGCTACACCGGTTACCGTCCATTCTCTTATCCATCCCCTCTTCTTGAGCTAGTTGTACTTGATAATAGAAGGGAATATCTCCGCTCCTCAAGGAAAGAATTTCTAGACCAGGGAACTAGAGTTACCTTGGTGAGGGAGGTTGTTTCTTTGCTACTTTTGAGATGAGGAGCTATATTTTACTTACATTGTACATGTTAAGATTCATTGTCATAAGAATTTGTATATGCAGACATGTTTTGACCTTACTGTTGAGGGGACTTGAATAGGAATCTTGTGGAATTTAGAGGCTATTAGTTTTTAAATCCATTTCCCATTAAGGTTCCTCCACACTAATAATCAAAAGGTTTGACAGAGCCCCATACTACAATTATATGAAGATAAGTTTAATATTCAAAACTTTCCTAATTTCTTAATTTTCCTTTCTTTTTCTTCTATTCACTTATTCTTCTAAATAAGTGTTTGCAAAGAGACTAGCCAACGTAAAGTATAGGGGGATGATGAATTGGCATTTCAGCATCTTTATTCATCTATTTTAGCTTAAAATCCCTTATAAAACACATGTGTATAATATATACTCCATATTTTTACTAACTTTCATCTGTGTGTAAATATTTTATGTTTGTATATTTTTTTAACCTAAAATAAATAAATAAATAATAAATAAAAATAGAAGAATGTAAATATGTAATAGATACAGGATGACCCGAACCCCGAGAGAAGGTAAAGACTTGACCTGATCGACCAGGAATAAAGTAGGGAGAGATAGGGTCTTTAAGCAGAAAACTAAAAAAATGTGTTGTAAATATTTGTATACTTACACTATTTTATTTATACATAAATTATCCTCAAGTTCGATAATTTTATAAATAGAAATTGTAAATAAAAATGTTTTGTAAAATCATGTACAAAATAAAAGTAACCACATCCAGAAAAATCCATAAAGCGATAATTGAAAGATCAATTCTGACTCCATATGAACTCAAATTAAACAAAAATCACTTCCACTATATTCTAAATTAAATTATCTTTAAAATGGCTATGGTTTCATAATTTGTGGAGTTACGGTTGAAAAGACTGTTTTTGGGGTGGTTTTTACAATTTGATAATGTATTTATTGTATTTATTTTTTATGTATTTATATATCGTACATATTATATTTTTAATTGTAAATATTGTTCACAAGTAATTTAAAGTAAAAAATTTTAATTCAAAAAATTTGTATAAAACTATTTCCATATTTGTACTTGTGTATAATGTACTATATGTATATATTATATGTGTATAACCTTTTTCCTTAATATCCACCACAAATAATAAAATAATCAACATTTATTAATTAAATAAATAAAGTTACGAAAATAATTTATTTAATTAATTAATTGTATATAAAAGTTTACCATATATATAATCCAATAATTACCTTAATTAACCATAATAAAGTTGGCTCTTTAATTTTTGACAAATAATTATTATTATTGTAATTTCAAAAGTCATTTACTTTTAAATTTATTTAATTAATTCCACACTAACTTCTTTCCTTATTTTTCTCTTAATTTGAATTTTGGAATCCAAATTTTTTATTCTTTTATTTATTTGCCTCCTCCTCCCTCGTTTCTCTTTGATAAATCCTTTGGGAGAGGAGCCTATTCTCCAAGAGTGTTCTTGTCGTAGAGAGGTGCCTGGCCTCCGAGCCGCCCGGTGATGGCAAGTCGGTCCTCGTCGGGACCAACACGGTGTTCATCTGCTTCCATTCGGTGAGATCCATTTCATTGTATTTCAATCTTTTCATTAGATAATTTTAGGGTTAATTTATGTCTCTAATTTCATCGTCATTTTTTTAATTCTGGATCATAGTAGTTAATTAGAGTTAACCATAATCCACAATCAATCATAAAAAATTTCCAATCCGATCCAAACTGAATTTTTCATCTCTCATTTTCTCAATCTCTCCATGTTCACATTCTACCTCACGTAAACACTCAACTCTGGTCACGCACGGTGCCCAGAGAATCGGATCCATTCCTCATTTTTCGACGGATTCCTGTTTACGTATTCTGTTTGATTTTGGGATTGAGCCATTGTGCTTAAGTCTTAATTTGTTTGAACGTTCTAATTATTATGCAAAAGCTACTATCAGATACACGCATGTGCTACGTACACATTCTTTGGATAAATGCGACTTTTTCGTCCAAAGATTATTTCTATTATTTGTTTATGCACAAACTGTAAATTTTTTCATTCTAGTCATGTTTATCCAGACTTTAAAAATGCATGTTCTCTTCATTCAAATAAATAGCATTTATGCCTCAAAAATTCTCATAAAAATAAATTACACTCTTAACGTGTCCATGTTCATTGTGTGAATTTTGCATTGCTTTTTAATTCCATTTGATATAATTAAAATAAAGAATAGTGTCATTTTCTCTACTTGAAATTCAAAAATTCTTAAAAAGTTGAATATTTCTCTAAAAATCCCAAAAGAATAATATTTTTGTATTCTAACTTGTTTTAATTACTATATAAATTTCATTCATTAAGTAATTTTAAAACCCAAAAAAATGCAAAATATTAAAAATATTAGAAAATTCACATAAAATTGTAGAAAAATAAAAAATTGTTCTCAAGCCATGTATGTATATATATATATTAGCATAAAAATCAATCCAAGGAGTTTTGGTCATTTAAAATATTTTAAAGTTGCAAATTACTCCAGATTGTGCATTGTTTACCACTTTTGCCATTGTTTGATTTTTATAAAACCACAACAATATCAGAAAATCTGGAAAAATTATCAAGAACACTTTAAAAATTATAAAATCCAAAAATATTTTCTTTCAATATTCTGAGCATTCCTGACTATTTTGAAAAATACAAAATGAGTGTGGAGTGTGTATTTCTTCCCTTATCCATATTGTTCCTTATTTGAAAATTAAAAATTTGAAAAACTAGAAAACATAAAAAATTAAAATAAGATAGTTAAAAAGTAGAAATAAAAACAAATTAAAAATATTAAAAGACAAAAATTGCACAAAAACCAAGGATTGTTTGCATTTGAGATCCCCTTATTCTTTCATTGATTATTTCATTGCATAGACTAATCCTCAGGAATTGTAGCCTCCCCAAGTTCGATCATGTTCTCTATACAGGTTAGTTAAATAGAAAAATATTTCTCTTGATCATATTATTTTTTTAATTAATTCATTTTGAGAAAAAAATAAAATTTTTTTGTTGCGTGATATTTAGGTTGCAACGACTACTGCATATTTATTTTCATCAATAATTTAAAACCCTTCGAAAATCCTGTCAATAATTTAAAACTTATATGTTTGCAGTCATCCTCAGCTCGCAGTTGACTGCTGAATAAGAATCTCATGTGCTAGAGGTTCTTGAGAGAAACAACAAGGTCATCAGATGGAATATTTCGGATCTTTGTGGGATTAATCGAGCTTTGTGCTTACATCATATCTACCTAGAGGATGACTGTAAACCCTCCCGTGAATGCCAACGCCATCTAAATCCAAATTTAAGGGAGGTTGTCATGAAGGAGATCAAAAAATGGTGAGATGTTGGCTCTATATATCCCATTTCGGATTCCAAGTGGGTCAACCCATTACATGTGGTCCTTAAGAAATCTGGGATTACTATGTTAAAGAATGACCGTGGTGAGGAGATTCCAACCTGGGTACATACTTCATGGTGTGTCCGTGTTGATAACTGACGCCTGAACTCAACTACCTTGAAGGATTACTTTCTGCTGCCCTTTATTGATCAGATTATTGAGATGTTGGTAGGGAAAGAGTTCTTTTGCTTTTTGGATGGGTACCCAGGATACAACCAAGTTGCTATTGCTCCTGATTATCAGGAGAAAATTACTTCCTCTTGTCTGTTTGGCACCAACCCCTTTAGATATATGCCCTTTGGATTTTGTAACTGTCCCTCTACATTAAAAAAAACGTGTATGTTGGCCGCTTTTGTCGACATGGTGGGCAGTTTCCTTGAGGTCTTCATAGACGATTTCTTGGTCTACGAGGATAATTTTGACACATGTCTTGCTCATTTAGACCTAGTTCTTCAACGTTGTTGTGAGGTAAATCTAGTGCTCTTGTGGGAGAAGAGTCACTTTATGGTGGTTAATGGGATTGTATTGGGCCATGTCATCTCCAAACATGGTATGGAGGTTGACCCAGCTAAGATTGATGTGATTTCCAAATTAGAGCGACCACAGAATCTGAAGCAGTTGAGGTCATTTCTCGGACACGTAGGATTCTATAGACAATTCATAAAGAATTTCATCAAGACCGCCAGACCTTTGACCGAGCTTCTGTCTAAGGAGACTGAGTTTTTTGTCTATGAGAAAGTACTCCTTACATTCAATCATCTGAAAGAGATGGTTACTAGTGCTCCTGTCTTATAGCCACCTGATTAGTCTCTTGCTTTCGAGATCATAAAAGATGCTTCAGATTTCGAAGTTGGAGCCGTTTTAGGACAGAGATGGGATGGGATACCATTTGATATACAATATTGATGAATCTCCATTTCATCACCTTTATTCTATCATTTTTGCCTTAAAAACCCTGGTTAATTCATGTAAATAGCTTTATTTTGTAAAAAATAGCATCAATCATTTATTACATTTATTGTGTAAGAAATACTGTTTTTGATGCCAAAATTACAGATTAAAGAGAAGAAAATAAAAAGGAATGAAATATTGAAAATATTTTATGACCTAACCCCAAAACCAAATCAAGAATAGAGTTGGTTGACAAGGAATAAAGTTGGGGAGATAAGGGCCAAAATAGAATAAAAATCCCATTTATTTATTCATTTTTGACACCTATTTTATTCTTCATTATTTATTCATCAAATAAAGAAACTTTTTACATAAAAGTTATATATAATAATGTAAATAAAATTACAAAATTGAGTTTGTACAAAAATAATACATATTGTACATTTTATACACAAAATAAAAAGCCAAAAAACAAACTTCACATACCCATATCTTTCAAATAAAAACTCAAATTATATCAAAATCACCTCTAATTGTATATAACTTTTCACATGCTATTTAATGGTGGTGGTATTATATTTTGTGGAGTTACTGTGTGAAAGTTAGGTTTTGGGCCCCTATTGTACATTCAACCAATTAAAATATTCAATTTATTCATAATTCATTATTTTTACAAATTCACATTTTTATAATTTTTTTACTATTATTTAAAACATATGTGTATATTAAAAATAGAATAAAACCAAAAGGAGAAATAAAATAAAATAAATCTATGTGAAAACATAGATAAAACACCTACAAGTATCTATATATATAAAGGAAATATATTCTTTCATTCATTTATTCTTCCATATTTTTATAATATTGTAAATATCATATATAATCTATTAAAAATAAAAAACTAAAATAAAAATCATCAAAATACATTCAAATAAAAAGATGTATGAAATACACAGGTAAAACACGTACAACTAGACCTATAGAGCAGAACCCCTAATCTAATGAGCCCTCCCCACGCTTGTCTATAAATAATCTCATCAAACTTCCTTTCGAGTTTGATCCCCCTTCGATATTCGCTGAGTGTTCTTGAGAGTGAGTCAAGGTCCAGGTGACAGCCGCGAGCCCTCTCGCACTTGAAGAAGGCATAGCTAGGAAGAGGCGGTGGTCCGCAGTGGTTTTCCGACCACCCTGCTCCTTGGGTGTCCCCTAGGTAGAAGAGTTGTTCTTTCTTCATTCATTTTATGTATTTTAGTTATAGGTTTAATTTCCTATCATTATTTAGGAATTAGATAAGTAAATTAGTTTTAATCGATCCACCCGTACTTCGTCAGATTTGAGCTCCGGCGAGCTCCTTCGCGTGTCATCAGCGCACTTCCTGCGTATTCCCCCTTGCTCACTCCATTCCTGATCATCCCACGATCATCCCGCGCAACTTGCTCCCCCCGGTTCCACCGTGGATCTGGGGATCCAGGTGCTCCACTCCGTCATTGACCGAAGCACCTCTGCCCGCCTCACATTGCTCCATTCGACCACCAATAAGGCTCCCAGAACCCCCATTTTCTTGCACGTAACTCTTTTGCAGGTCTGGAGTGCCAAAGAACTCCAAAGGGAGTCGATTTTTGCAGGAACAGAGGTTCATGGAGCTCCAAACATAACCGGGCTTGCTAGAACTCTACCCAGGCTCTCGGACCTCCGTGCGACCACCATTAGTTGCGGACATCCTCCCCGAACGCGTAGAGCCCCTCTCCATCAAAGAAGAATGTCGGAGGAGGGAGGAAATAAAGGACAAAGCTCGGGGAAGAGGCTCTTCTTACATGTTCTTCGTGGATAGCAGATAGCGTTGGATCTGGGGAGGCACCCCAGATTGAATCTCAACCGTTGGATGATGCCCCACCATCACTATCAGATCATTCCCAATGATCTAATCTGGGTCGTCCAACGGTGCAGCATCATCCACCGTTGCGAGCACGACATGTTTATAAGTGAAGCCGTCCAGACCGTTCGCTCGCACGCTATTAAGGGGTAAATGTCAAAACCTAACCCTACATTTTTGTATTTGTTATTTAGTCCTATAAATAAAATATAACGTGTAAAATAAAGAGAAAATTTTGTATCGAGGATCTTGTATTTATTTTAATTGTAAATGAAACGCCCCACCTCGACGGGAGCGCATCTCAACACCCATTCTTAATATTACCCAACAACAATCATAAACAACCTGCATGATATACCATTTATACAAAATAAGGAAATAGAGAAGAAGAAAAATCTAAGTTTCTATTGATAACAAAAGTCCACATACGAATGACAATAAGTCCTCAGAGTCTCTTTCATACATCATAAATAACTAGAAAGGAAGGATAATAGAAATTACTAAGAAACTAGTCCTAGACCTTAACAACGTCCTGCAGATGCACCACCAAAGATGTGAGCCTCTGTCTCCTGCTCTACACTTCCTGTTGGATTTCCAAAGAATGTAACTCATGAGTCAAATGACTCAGTAAGGATAAATAAATTATAAATTAAAAGAAAATAAGTAGGTAATGCAAATGCGGGAACTGAACAAGTTTAGGAGAGAACATTTTTTAAAAGCATATAACAAATTACTACCATCTACTTTCCAGGCCTTTAACACGTGTGAGATCAAAATAAAACTTTGATATATCTTAATCCATAATTTCATTTCTTATCCCGGACTCGCCCGTCAAAGGAGAAAGACTACGCTAGGAATGAAGCCTGCACCACTTCATTCAAAGTGCAGCCTTAAACTTGTGTGCAAGTGCGATCCTTCAGTCAGTCTAGTTAGTAGTACTCTGACACTCGAGATAGGGCATACAAGCCCAATAGTCATAACTATTATTAATCGAGTCTGCCGGAGGAGTCTCGCTCACTCCAAAATAAGTGCAACAATAAAGATCCGCATGGTGCAATGCATGCGTGCATCCACCTCAATCCCACCAGAGTACCTACCACCACCCCACTCTGTGAT
Source organism: Ottelia alismoides (assembly GCA_037367405.1). Taxonomy (NCBI): domain Eukaryota; kingdom Viridiplantae; phylum Streptophyta; class Magnoliopsida; order Alismatales; family Hydrocharitaceae; genus Ottelia; species Ottelia alismoides. The sequence goes on from JAZKJV010009250.1 coordinate 34,132, forward strand.
GCCCCTCGAGTGGGGGTGACTCACTGTCGGTTCGGCCGGACCACAAGGGGGTGCACCCACCTTGTAGTTTTTATCTTTTTATCCCTTACAATGCATGTGATATTTTACTCAAGAAGTCAGTTGGGAAAAAGTCAAGATCTACATTAATAGGGAACCAACGCAATAATAATTATGACCACAGAATCACAACTCACTCTGGGAGTATCTCAACTATCAAAAATCTCAACTTGACATTAACATAGGTCCAAAGGTACCATGTACCACATATTATAAAAGACATGTACTCGCAACCATTCCTACCATATGATTGCCCCTTCAACTACATTAGTGATATGGTACCCTTTCACAATATATGTGGCTAAAGAACTTGCCATGCTCCTTCTATAATATAGATGTATCTCGAAATAAAAACATACTAAACAAAAGTTTAGATCCCCACAATCATTATATACTTGTTGATCATTTGTTGACTCGGACGAATATGAGAAAGGACCAGACCAACCTTGGATTACTATGAAGTATGAAATAAGGAATAACACATGATTACTCACAGATATGAAGTACGTGAAAAATTAAGACTACCCTCCTTTATTCTTGTCTCCATGCATTGACCTCTTATATACTTAAGTATAAAGAGGGATATCATATTTGTAACCCATAATGTGTACATCAGAAATTTCGTTTCCCTGAACCACTTGTTGTTCAGATGTATAACTTTCGTATCCTCACATTCATTCTATAATATAAATTCTACCAGCAGTCCTCTTAGAATTCATTTACTAATTACGTAGTCTAAAATAAAATCCGATCTGTTAGAACCTAAAACGGAAAAACCCAACAGAACCTTGTTAAATCTCATTAACAAGACTTGGTCCCAATTTCTTGTTAATTATCCTAACCCATGAAAACTAACTAAAGATTCAACCTTTCTAATTCCAGATGAAACTTATAAAAAAATCATGGATTCCCTTTTTTCGGAATAATGAAAACCGTTACCTCAAAATCAACATTTCCCTTAAGAGTGGTGGCTATTAACGTGATTAATAATATCTGTAGGGTACATCTTAAACATATAACCACAAAATAATAATCATCACATTCCAAGCTATCCACAACCGTAAGATCTGTCACGCTAGAATGAATAAAATTAGTCATACTACAGATTTGAGAAAATGGAGGACAACTTCTTGATATGCTCGACCTCTTAATATCGGATTTAAGATCTCAAAATCATTTATATTCAGGGAAGACAAATAGTGTTTACGATGATTAAGATGGGATTTCAAGGTCACCAACAGCAATAGAAGATCCCTGAGGTAGGATCAAAAACGGACATGCAACCTCAAATCCACAATCTCCAATTCAAAATCATGGATTAAGCGAATAATAAGATAAGTTCGGGGATCTCTTACCTATCCTCGTGCACGTCTTTGATCCACGGGCTCGATAGCCGATCATGAGAGGGTTGCTTTTCCCTTACGATGGCCCTCCTCGTCTTTTTCTTGTCGCGAGTCTACGAGACTTTGAGAGTTTTTTTATAACGGTGGTGACACCGTTCTCTCCTTGATTCTCTGAAGAAAGATATGGAAAAAGAGGTGAGAGAATGACTTGGGGAGGAAGAAAGGATGGATTAGGGTTTGGAAAAGGAGTAGGAATGAGAGGAGATGAAGGGTGTGGGTATTTATATAGTTGGGGATTAAAATCTTAGTTATAGAAACCCTAAAACAACCCTAATTCGAAATTAATTAACCAAAACCCGTAACCCTTAATTCCCTCAAAAACCATGACCCCTCCTCACCAAAACAGGCATATCTCCCACATCCGAACTCGGAATTACGTGTTTTTAGACTCGTTGGAAAGCTTGCGACGAGACGCTTCTTTTGAGTATAATATTGAATAGGTTTTAAAAATTCAGAAAAATCCGAAAAATACGGGGTGTTACAGTAAATAGGTCATGTCGACGTCACCTCACGTGTTGTCCCACGTGAGGTGGCAAAATTGCATGTAAACCCCTATAGTTTTTATATTTCTGATTTGGCCTAATAAAATGAAATTTACGTTGTATATTTTTGTAAAAAATTCTGAGATATTCTTGAACTTTATCACAATTACATTTCGTTCCCTCTCAGAGCGCATCACGTGTAGTCCCACGTGATGGGGCAATTTGCATGCACACCCTGGTGAGTTTTTGTAATTATTAAATCGTACATTAAAATGTTAATTACATTGTCAATTTATGGTGTTTTTATACAGAGCCCCTGGACTTTTTTTTATTTGCAAAAATGCCCCTATCAAGAAATGTACTTTTGTGTTATTTATCTATTTATTAAAAATAGCAAATGTGCTTAGAAAAAATGCAAAAATAGGATTAGATGCATTTTGGTGTGTATTTTCACGCCCTATATTTGCTTGGCATTTCTGAGCATTTAATGATTTAGTAAAAATAAAAACATCACATATACTCCATGTTTATATATAACAATTCCAAAAAAAATATAAAAACATTTTAAAAAATCACAAAAAAAATATATAAAGTATATTTTGGAATTTATTGAGTCCACAAAATAAAAACCTCAAAAAATAGAAAAAGAAAATTAAAAAAAATCATAAATCTCCAAAATCTAAAAAATATAAAAATTCCACAAAAAATACTAAAAATATGTTTTCTATTTTATAATTATCTACATTTATTATTTATATAATAAAATTTATTTGGCTAATTTTGGAGTTTATTTACTATTTTGAAAACCCAAATCAATTTCAGACTATTTATTAATCCCATATTTGGGATATTTTTGACTTTAAAAATGGATAACAATTAGCAAAAATTCTAGAAAAATAAAAAAAATTAGAAAAAAATATAAAAATCACAAAACATGATTTTTTCTCTATTTTATATAATTTGACATATTTTTATCTATATGGTATCACTATATACTTTATATTGTATTTATATATATATGTGTGTGTGTGTGTGTGTGTGTATGTATTTCTATTATATTTAAAATGAAAAAGAAAATATAAAATTAAAAAAAATATAAAAAGAAAATCCAAAATTAGAAAATCCAAAAATAAAAAAATAAATTAAAAACCAACAAAAATACTTATGTAAATAAATGACTTAGTTGTACATAAATAACTCGTGGCTACCATTTTGATCTTTGTGGTTCGACCTCTACATGCTTGCCTGTTATGGATTTTATGGTAGAGTAAATAAATTTTAATTCCAAATTTCTACTATCAATTGTTTCATTCATTATTGTGGATTAATTACTGATTACAATCGGGTTTTGTTGAGGGTCACATAAATGACGCTAATTGAGTTTGATTAACAGACCCTCGTAAAATCCCTCCTTATTAGATGGCGTTGTTGCTGGGGAGAATTGAGAGTAGGCTATTTTTAGAAGTCATTGTTGTATAATCATCTATCTGATTCATTGATTCATTATTGTGAACATTCAATAATTTATTTTCAATTAATTCTTAGATTCATTGTTGTCTATACTTCTTGATTTATTTAATTCTTTATTCTTTGATTAATTATTCATTAATTATTGATTTGATTATTTTATTACAAATGGTAATGTCATATTTTTGCAACTCTTATGTGAGGGCCTGCCACACAAGGATGGTTTCCAAGGAAGCCGATGCAGCCAAGCTGGGAGGAGGTTGGTCTTCCCTTTATGACCAGCTGAAGAGAGCACCAAGGAAGCAAGGGGGGGAATTGGCTTAGAAAAAAATTTCAATTTTGTAATTTATGGTGAGAGAGAGACAATTTTGGCATGTAATATAACTTGGTCTCTGCTCTTCACAACGAGGTCCAGTGCTCGGATGTCTGTTCACCTGGGGGCCTCGTCACAGTTTTCAATGTTTTCTCACCTTCTTTATTTTGTTTCCCATTGTTTTGTGCTTTTTGCCTTATTTTACTTTATTTTGTATGCATGGAATCCCTAGCTTTAGGTTGCTTGACTTGGTAAATAGGTCCACACCTTTGTTCCTATAGTCTCTTACGTATGGATCTAGTCAAATTTATAATTGTTGGTTATTTAGCTACGAACCCGTGCACCATGAGAGATGTCGTACAATGCTGGCAGGACTCGTTGTGGCGGGCACCGGGACATCTCCAAGATCGGACTTTAGGGTTTGATTCTGAATAGCTAACTTGTGGTTCTTCAAGATTAGTAACAGATATTGTTTAGGGCGATTCTGTCGATTGCATATTGCCATGTAGATAGGTTTAAAAATTCTGTTTTGCATACCGCAAGGAGAGAGCTGGGAAGCACTGGAATTCCTCTAACTTATCATGCATCATTAGATTCAATGGTGAGATCTCCATCATTGAATCGACTTGCACGACTTTTTCGCTATCCCCCTCTGATTTTGAGCACCTAGGACTTAAATAAAAATATACAAAAACATTAGGCATTAGTATGAAACAAATCCAAAAAAATGAAAACCTAAAATTAAAACAAGGGGATTGCTAAATAAACTTTGACCTTAATTAAATTTGTATTGGACTATCTTTGTTTTGGGTTCATAAAGCTCTCATTGTTTTCAGGTACCTTAGGCGGGGACCGAAACTCCTCCCATGAGCGAGGCACGACCCTCTAGGGATTAGAGCCGAAATCCCAGTCTGTAAGTGCCTTGTGTATTGCTTGGAATTCTGAAGTATTGGCGCTTCTATCATACATGACCGAGTAGGGCCTTGTTAGCGATGGTAGTTCCTGCCATGTGTGGAACACTGACATGGTCTAAAGTACTTAGCGTGGGCCATGCCTTCACGGGGGTGTCTCTCTCATCGGTTTGCGTCCGAGTAGGTTCTTGCACACTCACGGGTGATGTCGTTCTGAGTGAGAACTAAAGTATTGGTTTTGCGTATTGGCTTCCTCTCTCTCTATTTCTTTGGCTGCGTAAGGATCCAGGAAGGGTTACAAGGACCTTAAAAAGTGCAGACTACAGGTTACAAAGGAGGAGGACAAATACGGGATACTCTTCTAGTAGTAATCTCTCTCCTATAGGGTTAGTGTGATAAGGACTTGTTACAAGATATGCATGAAATAACAACTTTAAAACTGAAAAGACGATAACTAGCCGAACCCTTATGGCTTCACATGGCGTGAGTTGGTGGACCCTATTTTGAATTGTATTTGTATGGATCTAGATTAAGGTTCAAAGATCAAGTCCCATGCATTTGCGCAAATTTTGTTATGTGATTCTCCCTTTGACCCCGCTTAGTTTGAGCTTTCTACTATTTTGCACTCCATTTTATTCATCGTTGACCACCGTATCTTTCTTCCTTCATCGATCTCTCTCTTACTTCATGAAGTCGATCCATGAATAGCTTTGTCGGGATCCCGTCGACAACTACATCGATTCCATGATCTTGACCTCATCAATAATTTGAGGCAATTCCTGAGAACATGTTATGGACTTTGCGGGTCGATCTATAGACTCCTCGTCTTCTACAAATCCATTTGACCACCCAATAAACCGGGACCACTCTTGTGCCACCTTCACCGTTGTGAATGAAAATCATTGTAGTCCATATCTTTTTCATTCACAACACTCAAGGATTGACCTTAATTACAGAATTCATCTTGGCAGCTGGGAATAGATTTCAAGTGGTATGATTGGGATTCTCTCATCTTGTAGATAGAAGCCAAACCAAACCCTGGATCCCAATCAATAATTCATCTCCTCAGATTAATACCTAGAAATGGCACCTCAAGGAAGATAAAAGAGTCAACAGCCTCCACAGCATGAGCAACGAGAGATGACTGATCAGAATCAGGTGAATGCAGAACTATTGGCATATATCCAAGCTATCCAGCAGCAGTTAACCGAGCAAGCCCTAGCATAGACTGCATTTCAGGAAATGTTGAATGAAGCAATGAACAAACTAGAGGGAAGAGGAGACAGAAAAGGAGGAGGAAGTAGTGGACCCCTAGATGACGAGGAAGATCCTGAACAAGGGAGGCCCAAACCAACACTGAAAGAAACATGTAATCCTCGAGAAAACCAGATGATCGAGTGGATCCTTATTCCATCGGTGCATGCTTACTTTGAGCTGAAGCCCCAATTACTCGCTCTTCTTCCTTCTTTCCATGGAAATACCAATGAAGAGCCTTACATTCAACTGCAATAGTTTTCAAGCATCTGTCGAACTACTCACTATCCCAATGTCCCCTTGGATGTTGTAAATATGATGGTGTTCCCTTTCAGTTTACAAGACAAAGCCCTCTACTGGATTAACCATCTGAGGAAGGTTGTGACAACCAACGAGGAATTGAAGTCCGCTTTCCTACACAAGTTTTACCCTCTCCGTCGGCTCAACCAGATGCGAGAAAGAATCAACAACTTCTCTCAGGAATCCCACGAATCCATCCATGAAGCTTGGGAGAGGTTCACTGATCTGTAGGAGAAGTGTCCTCCCCATGAGATTCCAATGGCCAACTTGGTCCAACACTTTTTTGAGGGCTTGAAAGTAGAGAGTCAAAGGCTCATTGACGCAGAATATGGGGGATCACATTTCAACAAGGATAAAGACGTCATCTGGCAAATCATCGAGGAAATGGCCAATGGAGAGGCCACCCTCTCTCCATCCAAGGTGTATCAAAAGATGCCCCAGATCCTCTAGAAGAAAATACACATGGCAATGTCCAGAGAGGCGGAGAGAGATGACAGCTCCAACCTTAGCATTATCGGGGGCCATCTCTTGAAGGTTGATATCATTTATAAGCAATCACAGGACCTTAAGAAACTCACTGTGATCGTAAAGAGGATGAAAAATCTCGATAAACTAGATCACATCACCTAGCAATTGGTACTACTAGTGGGCACCCTCAACTCTGTCCAGTCAGCAATACCATCCTCAGATGCTCAAGCTGAGAAGAAGGATGACCCACACCGCCAATCAGCCTCAGCCGAGCCAACAGCCACCAGTAGTTCAGCATGTGTACTACGTGTAGGTGCCCGACCAAGGCTAGCCACAGAAGCAGATGGTTGTTTACTCGCCAAACTTTCTTTCAGCATCCGATCCAGCCTTCCCACCACCACCCCTAATTCAAGAAGTCAATGGGGTTTGAAGTAATGATGCATTGTTGGCCCGTCATGCCGGACATCCTCAGGGTCAGCTTCTAACCAACATGCAGTACCACCAACCACATGGTGGTCGTTTTGGGCTATCCTCACAGTCACCGCCAAAGTACTATCAGCCTCCCCAGTATGCTAATCAATGGAGGCAGAATCAACATTATGAGCAGTCGTACTACCGTCAGCCACCATCATACCACCACTATGCGGTTGATCCATCTCTGCAGTACCAAAAGTATCCTCCTCCCTCCTACAATCAGTTTCAGCTTTCTCCACCACCGTAGCACCACCAGTAGTCATTTCCCCAGCTCCCGTACATGCAGCAACAACATGGTCTGCGCATTGAATCTTCTGAGGCGAATCCCGTGAACCTGACCCTGGATTGCTTGGCACATCTTGTACAAGGCCTAGCAGATATGACCAGGAAGCTAGACGACCTGAATGCCACTAAGACCACTATTCCGGCGCAGGTTGAAGCTAACCCCAATAGCTTCAAAAGAAAGGAGCATGTAGAATGTGACGTCCCGTCTATGCCTGTATAGTCAGATGATTGTATTATTGTTTTATATAATGTTGTCACTCTCAGGAGAGGTAGGGTCTTGCCTCCTCCTACCACCAACAAAGGGAGAATAAAGCTTCAGGTGAATCGTCATCTTCTCCATCAACCGTGCCAGCTACATGGACGGGTGAGGAAGAAGAATAAGGAGGATCCATGCCAGTTGCCACTCTCCACCATCAACAAAAATAATAAAAAAATCAACAAAAACAAAAGAAAACAAATATAAGATTGTCTCCAAAGTGAACTCACGCCATCCTTGGAGGAGCAGTCAGCAGCCGATTCCTTGCCAACCAACGGAGTGGAGGCCACACTTGTTGTCCGTCCACCAGCACCAGAGGCTCAACTTCCAAATTGTACTCCTTTTTGTTATCCATATGTACAACATTTTGCAGATGATGGTTTTATCGTAAATAAAAACTCCATTTCAGATTCCAGCAATGTGCATATTCCTTTTCCTGATGCAATAGAAAAATCCAAAAAATGTAAAAAGAGAAAGTGCCTTATATGATCCGGGAGTTGTGGATATCATCTATAACTTGACTATTGATATTCCTTTGATGAAGGCCATGGAGTACATGCCAGTGTGAAGAAAGGATTAAAGGAGGCATGTACATGCAAGCGTCGCCCAGCACGAAAGAACAGACGCAGACGGGTTGAGAAGCACATCCTTAGCATGGCCACTGTAGTAGTCATCAGCAATCTCCCACAGAAGAAGTAGGACAAAGGAGTACCTCTTATCAATTGTGAGATTTTTGATCAAGTCTTTGAGCGCACTCTGCTTGACAGCAGTTCTTCCATCAACCTTCTGCCCTCGTTACTACTGCAAGAATTTGGGCTAGGTCCGCTCAAGCAAATACGGATGAGCCTTCAGTTCTCTCACCGATCCAACAAGCAACCTAGAGGTCTTTTGGTAAAGGTGCAGGAAATGTAGTTCCTAGTTGATTTTGTAGTCCTTGATTTGGACTCCCCCGCACCCTTTCTCCAGACTCCTATCATCCTTGGCCGACCATTCCTGCGCAACTCAGAATATGTGGTTGACTATGGGTCTAACAAAATCACTTTCATCCCGTGCAGAAAGAAAATCACTATAGACATGATCAGCGAGCTGAAGGTCGTGACTGATGAGAATCGTGCAGCACATGAAGCATATTGTGATTTTGTTGCGGAAATCAGAGATACACCACTCTCGTTTGACAATCCATGGACCCATGAAATCCTCTCTCTGGAGGAGGACATGGAAAGCACAATCGACAAAGGCTCCGATGATATGGACCTTTTTTATTCCAATAATTCACTCAAACCTGAACTCGGTGGGCCTAGTGAGGAATGGTTCGACACATTACCAAAATCTCAATAGAGTACTAAGGGCAGTAGTTCTACCAAAGTTCATGCATTACCGCCCACCACTAGTGCAGTTTCTGAAGTGACTGATAAGTTGGCCAGATCAGAACAAGAACTCAAGCCACTTCTAACAGACCTGAAGTATGCATCATTTGCGGGTGAAGAAAACATGTATCCGATCATCATCAGCAAGCTTACTCCGGAGCAGGAATATCTACTTCTCGAGATTCTAGAGAAGAACCGCAAGGCACTTGGTTGGCACGTATCAGATCTCCGCGTGATAAACCCTATATTGTGTTCACACCACATTTACCTGGAAGAAGATGCCAAGATATCTTACAAATTTCAGAAAAGACTGAATCTAAATTTCAAGGACATCGTCATGAAAGAAATCACGAAGTGGTGTGACACAGGTTTCATTTATCACATCTTCGATTAAAAACGGTGAGCCCCATGCACATAGATCCTATAGAGTCAAGACTTACTGTGGTTACCAATGATAAAGGAGAGGAGATATCTAGTTGGGTACCAACATCCTAGCTGGTGTGTGTTGACTACCTCTGTCTTAATGCAACAACAAAGAAGGACCACTTCCCCTTGCCATTCATTGATCAAGTTTTGGAAGGATTAGCCGGCAAGGAGTTTTTCTGCTTTTTAGATAGGCATTCCAAGTGCAACCAAGTGGCAATCACCCTCGAGGACCAAGAGAAGACTACCTTCACTTTCCCATTCGACACATATGCTTTCAGGATAATACCATTTAGATTGTGTAATACACTAGTGACATTCTAGATATGCATGCATGCAGTATTCGTCAAGATGGTAGGAAGTTGTCTTGAGGTGTTTATGGATGACTTCTCCATCTATGGTGACAGTTTCGATTCTTGTCTTGAGCACTTGGACGAAGTACTTCATAAATGTCATGAAGTCAATCTCGTGCTATCATGGGAAAAGAGCCACTTCATAGTCATAAAGGGAATTGTGCTGGGTCACGTTGGCTTAAGTCGACCTATGAGAAAGCAAGTTGGGAAATTGGCAAAGCCGAGGCCTGATTGATATCGAGAAGGCTTTCTTTCCTTTCTGTTTATGTCTTGCTCTCTTGAACCGGCAAGGCATGGAATTCGACCCGACAAAGGTGGATGTCATTGCCAATCTTGAGCCACCTCAGACATTGAAGAATGTGAGGTCATTCCTAGGGCATGTGGGTTTCTACAGAAGATGCATCCGTGATTTCAGCTACATCGCCTGACCTCTTACAAAACTTTGATGCAAGGAGTCCGTGTTCAAATTGATCAGTAGGTTCTCCTCTCATTCAAGCAGTTGAAGGAGCTTATCACTCAAGCTCCAGTCGTATAGCTGTCAGATTGGTCTCTACCCTTTTAGATCATGATGGGTGTGTTAGACTTTACAGTTGGGGATATTATAGGATAGAGGAAAGACCAGGTGCCCTATGCCAGTCATTATGACAACAACACATAAGACGAAGCCCAAAGGAATTACACTATAATAGAGAAAGAGTTGTTGGTTGTGGTATTTGCCTTGGAGAAGTACAGATCTTATTTGCTTGGATCAAAAGTTACCATCTTAACCGACCACTTTGTTATCCGATTTTTACAGCAGAAGAAGGATGCCAAGCTCAGATTGATTAGATGGATCCTTCTCTGTCAAGAATTCTATTTGGAAATCATGGACAAGCCTAGAGTTCAGAATGTGGTAGCAGATTATCTCTCCAGAATTGAGCAGCAAGAGCCTCTACTGAGCAGTGCTCCCATCGTAGAGACCTTTCCTGACAAGTCAATTTTGGCCATGGATTCTCTCCCTTGGTATGCTGATATTGTCAACTACCTCGTTTCATGGGTAGTAACGATAGATTGGACGAAGATTTAGAAGGATAAATTCTTGTCGACAATCCACTTCTACCAATGGGAAGATCCTCTCTTATTCAAGGAAGGAGCAGATTGCATTTTGCGCAGGTGTATCCCTCAGGAGTAGCATCATAGTGTCTTTGAGCATTGTCACTCGCTTGAATCTGGTGGACACCACTCTAGAGACACAACGACAACAAAGTACTTCAGTGTGGATTCTAGTGGCCTACACTATTTAAGGATGCAATAGCTTTTGTAAAACGATGCACTGAGTGTCAAAGATTGAAAGGCAACCTTACAGCAAATAATTCAATGCCCTTAAAGATCATCCAGATTGCAGATGTATTCGATGCTTGGGGGATCGATTTTATGGGACCTTTTCCCAACAGTGAGGGACATGAGCACATCCTTCTTGTCGTTGACTATGTGAGTCGTTGGGTTGAATTTATCCTCACTCGAGCCGCTGATAATCGTACAGTATGTCGATTCTTGAAGGAGAACATCATTTCACAGTTCGAAATTCTAAAGATTCTCATATCAGGCGGTTGTAGACACTTCATAAACAAAGAGTTCAAGAAATTAATGAAGGAATACGACATCCAGCATTGAGTCGCATCCCCTTACCATCCGCAGACCGATGGCATGGCTAAGCTATCAAATAGAGAAATCAATACGATCTTGCAGAAGCTTGTGAAGCTAGACAGAAAGAACTGGTCCCAACTCTTAGACTCTGTCCTTTGGGCACATACCGAACCGCGTACAAGTATCCTTTGGGCATGTCATCCTACCGTCTTGTGTATGGAAAACTTTTCCATCTGCTCATAGAATTAATTCACAAATCCTTATAATCAATTAATATGTGCAGTTTGGACTCACACAGAAGTGGTCAGAAAAGAAAAGATGATATGAACAGACTCCTGGAATTCTGAGACTATGCATACGATAACACATTGATGTACAAAGAGAAGGTGAAACGCTGGTATGACCGACACATCAGATGAAAGACCTTCGAAGTTGGAAAGAAAGTGTGGTTATTTGATGCAAAGTGGATTAGGGAAATTGGATACCTTTTGACTAGAGCTTGGTTCAGCTTAGAATTTTAGGATTTCTAAAACCGAGAGTTCTTGAATAGATCAAGTCTTGTTTTCACATGCACAGTCAGGGGTTAATCCAACTTATTCATTCTTTATTTGCTCGAGGACTAGCAATGTTTAAGTATAGGGGGGTGATGAATCCACGATTCATCATCTCAATATCTTGATTTTAGCAAAATCCCCGAGTAAAAGCTCATAAAAATGTACATAAATTCATTAAATTAACAAAATGACTCTTGTAAATAAAACTCACTAATTATTGTATATTAAATTGTACAAAATAAATTACACATAAAAAGCCGCAAAATCAAAGGAGTTTTATACATGTAAACAGCCCAAACCTTTATGTATTTTTAATAATTTCATATCAACTCCTTTTTGGCTAATTCTTTCTCCAACATGTTCATATCAATGTATATAAAAATACAAAAATACAAAACAAATTTTACCTCAAATAAATACTCCTAGATCCCAATGGGAAAAAGCCGTAAAGACCAACTTCCAAGCTAAATTCCCGCTCCGTATGAACTCCAAATTCACCAAACTCACTTTTAAAGTTCAAGTTAGAAAATTATCTATCCAATGGAAGTGGTTTCATTAAAATCGGAGCTTGTTTGCAAAAGTTGGGTTTTGGGACCTAGATGTACATTGTATACCATGTATATATTCATTCTTTCTTTAATTTTTATTGTATCTTTCTTAATTACTAAAAATACAAAAAAAATCATACTTGTGTTGTATTTTAATTGTAGTATTTTATTGTATTTTTTTTCTTTTCTGTTGTAAATATCTCTTATTAAAAAGACAAAAAAATTACATATTAGAAAAGTAAAAAAATGTGTACATGTTGTTTGTCTTCCCTTGTAAATTCTCCACTATTTATTTTCTTCTTTTTTATTCTATTGTAATTAAAGTAGCCAACTTTATTTTATTTATTTATTTAATTTTCATTCTCTACAATAACCACCATTCAACTCTTTACCACCAACCTCTATTCAACCCCACCATTTTTCTAACTTCTAATTCAACTCCACCATTTTATTAACCTCCATCCCACTCCATCTTAATTCTAACTTCCATTTTTTCCATCTCTTTATATACATTCCATCCTCCTCAATTTGCCTTTGATCCATCTTTATGTGAGGAGAGCCTAGTTCCCTGAGTTGAATCGGTGACAGCGACGCAACCGCGGTCGAGCGACGACGGCCCTCTCTCCGGTGAGATCCGTTGGCTCTTTGGCCAACATCGCAGCCGCCTCCGCGTGCTGCTCGAGTTCATCGCACGCAGGCGATTTGAGCGAAGACCGTGCTCTCGTGAGCACATCATAGGTGACCGTCCATCATAGGTAATTTTTCGGATCATTTTATCATCTTGTTATTTTTGCAAAGTTTTTTTTAACACACCACATATCATCCCTTCCACCACCACCATCACACCATCAAATTTGTGTTCCCATTTGTTTAGTTCATCATCACCACCACCAACCCATCTTACTTTTTTTAATCATATTCCCTGTCTGATCAAAATTTAAAAAAAATAAAAAAATTTAAAACAAAAAAAGAGGTTTTTATTGCAACAGAAAAAAAGAAATCAAAAAAATAAAAAAAAACAAACAAAAAAAAATCGGCAGCAGCAGTGGGGGAGCACCCACCGCCGCCGCCCCCCCCTTTTCTCCTCCGCGTAACCAACACCGGCCGCGGCCCCCGCTCGCGGCAGCACCGCCAACAGCGGTCGCGCCGCCGAGCGCGGGCCTCTCTCCTCCGTTACTACAGCCGGCGGCGCCGCCGCCCTAACGACACAGCCACCGTCTCCGCCGCTCCCTCCTCCGCGACCCCGTCCTCTCCGCCAGCGCGCCCCCCGCCTCCTCCGCGCGCCGGCGAGCGCGCCGCGCCTCTGCCCCTTCGGCGCGCCGATCGACGCCCTTCCCCTTTGCCTTGTTGGGTTCATCTCCATGTCCTGCATCAATGAAGGAGAAGGTCATTTTCCTATTTTTTATTGTAAATATTGCAAGTTTACCCATTATGTTTATGTAATTACATTTCAATCCCTGTTCATGTTCTCTATTGTCAGCTTTCAATTTCAGTGTTTGCATAAAGACCCATGTGTTTGCACTTTAATTTGGACTTCGTTTATGCATCTTTATATTCAATGAAAAATGCTTTCATGTTGAGCAACTAATTCTCTACATTGTGGGTATTTAATTGTATTTTTGTGAGATATGAGTAATTAATTAAAATTGTTAAACTGAAATTTTGCATAGTTTACCCATTCCGTGCTCTTAAATTAATATTTCATACATGGTTGCTCTAAAAATTCCACAAAAATTATATATGATGCCTTGATATGTGAAGAACATACTGTCCAAATTTCATCTAAAATGGAGTTGTCTTGTGCCTGAAATAAATCTTAGAGTAAAATTAGTATTTGATTTTTAATTAAATCCACATACATCATTTTCGCAAAATTTCAAGTCTCCTGTATGCCACATGAAAATATCTACTTGAGATAATTTGCTCCCGGATTAATTTGATAACGTGGATTTATTAGAAATTAATTACTCACTGTCACTCTGTTTCCACTAAAAAATACATAAAAAATTCATAACTTGTCAAAAAATTCTAAAAGTATTACTGTAGCTTCCTTGCATCATCTTTTAGTTCCAGTAATTTTTTCATGATTTTTGCTTACTGTTTGTGTGAGAAATTGCGAAAAGACCCTTAAAAAGTGTGCATTTTTCATTGTTGCATTTTAACCCATAAAATTCCAAAAAAAAGTACCTTGCATTCATCTCTGGATTAAGACTCTAGGAAAAATATAACTTTGCTAAATTGGATTAATTTAACATTAAAATTAATTTGGCCTTGTTGTGTGTTTTCTTAGTGTTGTAATTCAACCGCATTTTGTTTTTGGCATTCTACTTGCATAAAAAATTATAAAAAAAAACCGCACTGGAAATCTAAAACCTAATTTTCAAATTAACCCAAAGTTGTTCCTTTGCCTCCCTGTGTTCGACCCCCGGACTTGCCCGGGATATAATTTAAGCCGAGACACTCTTCACGGAGATCCTTCTCTCGGTTCTGACTGAATCGCTAAGTACACGTATTACAACGTGACCAAATTAAATATCGTATTTAGCGACTCTTCAGATCGCGCCGTTGCCGGGGAGGCAAACGGCTTAGGGATTAGTTTAAAAATTTGGATTTAGATTTTTGCTTTCTCGGGTAGTCTGACCCCCGAGCCACTTGTAATTAGTCCATTTTCTTTCAATTATTTGTCTTCATATTCTTGTATATATTTTGTTTTTATCTCTCTAATATAAATCTCGTTTTCCTTGCGAGGGCCCGGTGGACTTGGAGTGCATCGGAGGTCGACGGACGCGGCGCGCGCCGACTGCTGAAGTGCGAGGAGGAATTAATTTATCTTCGAGAGAATTTTTGTAAATTGTTGTAATTATTTAGGTAGTTGCTCCTTTATAGCGGCTCTTGTTTGAGAGCTCGCGTGTGTAAAGAGACTTGGACATTATTTGTGGTGTGTCGAGCCTGTTTCACTCTCCGGCGAGGGTGGGGCTTGACTTGAGTGGCGAACTTAAGGATTAGGCACACGGTAGTTTAGATTCAAACTTGTTTGTGCCCATCGTAAATTAGGCCACACATATCTTAGAAGATTCACATATCTTATAAGATTCATAATGAGACGCACATAGACACGTACTACTTAGCTCAAATTCAATCAATTCTTCCTCGCTAATAGTATACTGTTTAGGTGCGGTTTTTCTCGATCTGCATGCATTTAGTGTAATATTTACAAATTCAGTTTTGCATAACGCATGAAGAGTGCTTGGATTCACTGTAAGTATAACTTCTTCTGAGCATGCATCATAGTTTCTCGTTTGCATTCTGATTTCCGATTCCCCTCTTGTTTTATAACTTAAGGTCAAAAGGAAATTGGGACTGAACGGTAGACGTGCTTGTGTGTTCACATAAATTTCAAGTGATAACCTAACTCTAAAATTGGGACTGAATTGAGAAGGTCGATTTAAAAAAATTGGAATAAAAAGAACCCTTGTTCTCGGGTGCATAAAGCCCTCATTGTTTGTTTTACTTGCAAGTGAGAGAGAGACGACCCTAGGATAGAGCCAAGTCTGGATTTCTTACTTACTATTGGTTCTTTATTTTAAGGCGACACTAGTCGTAAGATCCGGGTCAGTCTGTAGGAAAATACGGACACCTAACAGCTCGTTAATCTTTCCAAGATTGTATTCTCACCAACTAAAATTGACAAGATAATTCGGCCGAACTCTTACGGTCCTCACGTGTTGAGTTGGTGAAATTGAGGGTTTGAATTGTGTTTGTATTGTGTGAGTTCACTCCGCATATTTACGTGCACCGTAGAACTAGCGCCTCATTGAAATATCGTGTTCTAATCGGTTCTTTTGACATCGAAGATGACTGATTGGGGGGATAATTATTCGGACCTTGCGAATTTCCCATTGAACCCTCCAAGAAGTATGTCTTCAGAGGTCCATGCGCAACATGGACCAACCTGGACTCATGACCCTCTTGAGTCCAGGATCACCCACTCTCGGAATGGTTACTCTCAAACCATTCCCTTTCTCTCTTCCCACCTCACCGAGGAAGACCTTCGCCTCGATGAGAATATCTTGATTCACAAATCTTCTTCTAATCAAGAACACATTGCTGATTCAGGACCTAAAGAAGACACAAGTAAAATGCCTCCAAAGAAGAAAGAAGAGGAAGAAGAGAACAATGAAGACCCAATGAGAATGATACTTGCCAGATTAGCTGCATCTGAGCAGCAACATGCACTTCTCAGAGCTCAGTTAGGACAGTTGAATGTTGGGGTCCAACTACCAATGGATGCGGCGTATAACCCCGGACAATATCAAATTCGGAACTACTTAAATCCGGCCGAACCCGAGGTTGACTTTGAGTTGAAGCCGCACTTTCTGAACCTGCTGCCACATTTTGATGGGAATGCTTCTGAGGAACCATATGCATTCCTAAGGGACTTTGAGCTCATCTGCGCTAACCTCAAAAATCAAAATGTTAGCCATGATTATATTAGGCTCAAAGCCCTTCCATTTGCCTTGGGTGGCAAAGCTGATTACTGGGTAAAGAATCTTGGGATCGTTGTCACCACATATGCCCAGTTCAAGGACCTGTTTTTGAAGAAGTTCTACCCTTTGAGTAGAACTAACATGATGAGGACGCGCATTACGAGTTTTTCCCAATTACCCCATGAAGCTTTTTGTGATGCTTGGGAAAGATTCAAGGACATCCTGCAGAAGTGTCCCTGTCATGGACTAAATGATAACATCTTGGTCCAATCATTTTTCACTGGTCTCAACCCTAAGATGCAGGGTTTAGTGAGCGCCGCCTGTGGAGGCAGCTATACATCATGAGGAGCGGATACCGTCTGGAGGGTATTCGAGCATATGGCTGAAACTAGCCGCTCACAGATGGCCAGCAGGGCCTATACACCATCCCCCAGTTCACTCTCACTTGGAGGGGGAAAATCAGCTGTAGTTGATCTCTCTCAGGACGTGATCCCTAGCATGGGACTTCTTGCTGACAAGCTTACTGTAGTCGAGAGGATCGACAGGAGGATTGATGAGTTAGATCGGAGCATCTCCAAGATCCCAAAACAGATGGAGGAGTTGACTGAGAAGGTATCTAAGATAAAGATACCTGCCGTGACTACATCCTCTGCTCCCGTATACAGAGTTCACCATTTCAGGAGCAGTTGGTATCAGGGCAAACCCAGCCGTGGGAGCAGGACCCATCCTACACCCACTCTTTCCAGCAGCCACCTCCATTAGCAGAGACAGTCCAGGAGGAGCCTCCACCGGTTTGGGAGGTGAATGGAGTATGGTATACTCAGGACCCTGCCAGGCAGGGAAGTACGGGAGACCGACAGACCTACCAGCGTCCCCCGACCTTTCACAACACCGCATTCACCTCCGCACCACCTCCTTCACAGTAGAGCCCTGGATTCCAGCCACCCCAGTAGCAGAGGCAGCAGTACCAGCAGCATGGCCGATAGGGCCATTACCAGGCGGGCCAACAGGGTCCGCAACCCCAGCAGCAGCAACAGAGGCAGTACTCTGGCCAGCAGGGCCAGTCTTCCCGTTCTTCTTCCCAGTCTTATCCACTTCCTTCTTCGTCTAGTCACGTGGATATTCAGCAGCAGATACTCGACGAGCTACGTTCCTACAGGAACGAGATTCAAGACTTACAGGTGGATGTCAACCGCCTGTCCAGATGGCGAGACGAGCAGACTGCACCCTCTACCTCTATCCCAGCCCAAGTTCAAGCTAACCCCAATAGCCTGAACAGATCTAGTTCTCAGCAGCACTTTGGTCAGGTATACTATTCAGCATCTCCTACATCTGAACATGAGATTCTTTCGTGTGACGAGGCTAACCACATGTCACTCAGGAGCGGAAGGACCGTGACCGTACCTGACCGGGCGAGGGATACGAGGAGGGGCATCTCTGAAGCTCTACCTGAGGAGTCTTCAGAGGACGAGGAGGAGAGGCATCACATTTCGGAGCCCCATCAGCACCATTCGAGGATTTCTACTCAGGGAGCCGAGAGGAGAAGGAGAGCACGTATGCAGCATCGGCAGCATGGATATTCTTCTGAGTCTACGGAGGACCTTGCATCTCCGGTTGTGGCGGATACCACTCCAGCTTCTATTCCACAACCTGTAGTAGATAGTTTAGATTTTGAGTCCATGTTGCATCAAAAAGATTCTTGTATGAAGAACTATGTTTCCGTTAAGTCAAAGAATGATCTTTCAGTTCATGATTCAGATTCTTCATCCTCTGTTTCCCTAGCTTCAATCCCTTTCCCCCGTGCTCTTACGGCAGGAAAGCGCATCAAAAAGATTCAGAAAGATGAACCCGATATGGCACGGTTTTGTAAAGAAAATATCACAGTCAAGGTGCCATTTGATGAATATGTGGCTAACCATCCTGCCTTCCAAAAATACCTTAAGGTGAGATGCACACCTACAAGGGTTAGCAGGAAGAAAGATAACCGAAATATAAAGACACATGTCTTATCGGTAGCCACAACCTATTGTCTCAAGAATCAGACTTTGCCAAGGAAAAAGAGAGACATGGGTGCTCATTATGTGGAGAGTCGTATTGACGACATTGCGTTTGCACGCACACTCTTAGATAACGGTTCATCGATCAACTTACTTCCCTTAGCATTATATCAGAAATTGGAGTTGGGACCACTTCGTAAATCTAGAGCCTTACTCCAATTCGCTGATCGATCAGTGAAGAGACCTAAGGGAGAAGTGAAGAACGTCGTTATCTCGATTGAGGGGCAGAACTATCAAGTTGACTTCACAGTCTTGGACATGGAGACCCCCAATCATTGGAGAGAATCTCAGATCATTCTTGGGCGGCCCTTCCTTAGGACCGCAGGCGCAGCTTTCGATTATGGTACGGGAATGATGAAGTTCCGTTCTCCAGGCGGAGAAGTGAACCTTGAGATGAAGCAAACCAAGTGTCAGCGACCCGATTCAGAGAGTAGCACGGAGTATTCATCTTCAGAGGCAGATTGCAGTTTGATTAGCACAGTTGGGATTTGGAGACAGATTCCTTCAGGACAGAGCGAGTCCCTTTCATCTGGAAAGGGTATAGTGGATGATGCAGTTTGTCAGGTGTTGTCTGATCTTGTGGGAGATGCGTCAACCTATTCCCATGATGACACAAAGATCCATCTGGATCTGTCAGTTCCATCCCCTTCGGAACGATCATGGGATATAGATGATGAGTCGGACGCGGCTTTGGCCGAACTACCGCGTTTCTTTGGCGATCCGACTCCCTTTACTTCTGATTTGGTGGCGTGTACTACTCAGCTTAGCCCACCTTCATGCAGCACGGAACCAGATTCAGATTCAGTTCAGCCAGATCTGCTTGATGATACCACATTGCCAGAACTGAAATCACTACCTCCTACACTTAAGTATGCCTTTCTTGCGGGACCAAAAGAGAGATATCCTGTCATCATTAGCTCGGACTTGACTTTAGAACAGGAGTCTAGGTTATTAGAGGTCTTAGAGAGGAACCGCAAAGCAATAGGCTGGACAGTGTCAGATCTCGTGGGCATCAACCCCGCTCTCTGCTCGCACCACATTTTTACTGAGGATAATGTGAGACCTTCCCGTGAGTTCCAAAGGAGACTTAACCCCAATCTACAGGAAGTGGAGAAGAAAGAGATTGAGAAATGGTGCAAAGCAGGGTTTATATACCCTATTTCTGACTCCAAGTGGGTGGCCCCACTCCATGTTGTCCCGAAGAAGTCGGGAATTCAGATGGTCACCAACGAGGAGGGGGTAGAGATCGCGACATGAGTACCTACGTCGTGGCGTGTCTGTGTTGACTACAGGCGCCTGAATGTCGCGACCAAGAAAGATCACTTTCCTTTGCCTTTTATTGATCAGATCTTGGAGAGACTTGCAGGGAAAGAGTTCTTCTGTTTTCTTGACGGGTACTCAGGCTACAACCAGGTGGCCATTGCCCCTGAGGACCAGGAAAAGACCACATTCACATGTCCATTCGGTACTTATGCTTTCAGGCGCATGCCATTCTGGCTCTGCAATGCCCCAGGCACATTTCAGCGGTGCATGATTGCCATATTTGCCGAGATGGTGGGAGATTTCCTGGAAGTGTTCATGGATGACTTCTCGGTCCATGGTGATTCTTTTGATACATGTTTAGCGCACTTGGACCGAGTCCTCACGAGGTGTAGAGAGGTGAATCTGGTACTCTCCTGGGAGAAGAGTCACTTTATGGTGACGGAGGGTATCGTGTTGGGGCATGTCATCTCCAAAAGGGGAATGGAGGTTGACCCTGCCAAGGTGGAGGTGATCCAGAAACTCGATCCACCTACCAACCTGAAGTCAGTGCGGTCATTCTTAGGGCATGTTGGATTCTATAGGAGATTCATTCAGGATTTTTCAAAGATCGCCCGCCCACTGACTGAGCTCTTAGGAAAAGACACAGAGTTCATTGTAGATCACAGGTGTCTGGAGGCCTTTGAGCTCTTGAAGAGGAAGATTTGTGCCTCGCCTATCCTACAAGCTCCTGACTGGTCTCTTCCCTTTGAGATCATGACTGATGCTTCAGATTTTGCTATAGGAGCTGTGTTAGGACAACGGCGAGAGGGGATTCCGTTTGCGATTCACTATGCGAGCAAAGTTTTAGATCCTACACAGAAAAATTATACAGTGACTGAAAAGGAAATGCTCGCAGTAGTATGGGCCCTCGAGAAGTTCAGATCATATATTTTGGGCTCTAAGGTGACAATTTATACAGATCACACAGCCATTCGATATTTAATGGAAAAGAAGGACGCGAAGGCGCGTCTTCTTAGGTGGATTTTACTCCTCCAGGAATTTGATTTGGAGATAAAGGATAAACCTGGAGTGAAGAATGTTGTGGCTGATCATCTTTCTCGGATTGAACTTAAGGATTCTCCTGATCATGAGCGGATTAGAGAAACCTTCCCAGATGAGTCAATTTGTGTTATTGACTCACTCCCGTGGTATGCCAACATGGTGAACTATCTTGTCTCCAAGCAGGTTCCCCATGGTTGGACTAGGAGCAGCATTGATCGACTGAAGTCGGATTCGAGGAGATACCACTGGGACAATCCTTTCCTTTTCTTCGAAGGACCGGATTGTGTTTGGAGAAGGTGTATTCCTCAGGAGGAATACCAGAGTGTCCTCACATATTGTCATTCACTTGAGGCAGGAGGACACCATTCGGGAAAGAGAACCGCTCACAAAGTACTTCAATGTGGATTGTATTGGCCGACCTTGTTTAGAGATGCCATTGATTTTGTACGGTCGTGCCCGATCTGTCAAAGGATGGGAGGGACAGTTGGACAGAGAGATGAGATGCCTATGCAACCGATGATTATTTGTGATGTTTTTGATGCATGGGGCATAGATTTTATGGGTCCATTTCCCAACAGCCAAGGACATGAGTACATATTGTTGGCGGTTGACTATTTATACAGGTGGGTGGAGGCTATCCCAACCCGAACCACAGACAGCAAGACTGTCTGTAAGTTTGTGAGAGATCATATTATTGCTAGGTTCGGGGTGCCAAAAGTTTTGATATCTGATGGGGGTAGCCATTTTGTGAACCGAGATATGAGATATTTAGCTAAGGACTATGGATTTGAGCATAGAGTTACTAGTCCTTACCACCCACAGTCCAACGGCATGGCAGAGGTTTCGAACAGAGAGGTGAAGAGTATTTTGCAGAAATTGGTTCGTCCCGATAGGAAGAACTAGTCTCAGCTTTTGGACCAAGTTCTGTGGGCCTATAGGACAGCCTACAAGACACCATTGGGTACTTCACCATTTAGAATGATCTATGGCAAGCCATGCCATTTGCCCGCAGAATTGATTCATAAATCCGAATGGGCAATTAAGAAGATTAACTGGAGTTGTCACCTAGGGAAGCTTTGTCGAGACTTGAACTTGAACGAGCTCGTGGAAATCCGAAACAGGGCATATGACAACAGTTTGATTTATAAGGACAAAGTAAAGAGATGGCATGATCAGCACATTAGGTGCAAAGACTTTGTCCCTGGACAAAAGGTATGGTTGTTCAATGCCAGTTTGAAGATGTTCCATGGGAAGCTCAAATCTAAATGGACGGGTCCCTTTGTTGTTAAGAAAGTGCACAAGAATGGAAGTGTAGAGATAGCTGATCTCACAGATGGTGCACAATCTCATGTGGTAAATGGACAACTGTTGAAGCATTTTGTTGATTCAAAAGAGCAGTTAGTCCAAGTCGAGGTCATCAACTTCATGCAGAGTGAGCACAGAGCAGATACATCATATTACTCATTATGAAGACGTAGAATCAAGATTCAACATCTTAGAAGATTCATTCCTCTTGTACATTCGCCGTTCTTTGTATATTCTCCAGATCACATCGGTTCTTACACTTACTCTTGTCCTATACTTAGGCTTACCAAGAGCCTAAGTATAGGGGGAGCCGATGCCCGCCATGTGTAGATACTCATCCATTTCTCCTCTTGACCTCGTCCGCCCCATTTTTGCTCTTCTTCTACACTTAGGCTGTCCAGAGCCTAAGTATAGGGGGGCGGATCGACTTCTATACTATTTATTATTTTAGCCATCCTACGCTTAGCACGAGCTATGTCTTTTTCTCGCTTCTTGTGCCATTAGGACATAGCACATGCTAAGTATAGGGGGGCGTGTATACATTATATATATATACTTTACCCATAGCTCGTACTTTCACGTATTATTGTATATATTATACAATAATTATGGGGTGGGTAAAAAAAAACTTTTTCAAAAACTATTAAAAAAACTTTTCAAAAAAAATGTTTTTTGTTCTCTTTTCTTATTTGCTCTAAAAAATCTTTTCAAAAAAAATGTGTCCTTTCTTATTTATCTATATTTTCAAAAAAAAAGATAAAAAAAACCTTTTCAAAAAAAAACTTTTCAAAAAAAAATCCTCTTTAAAAAAAAAAGGGTCCTTTCTTATCTACCTATCTTTCAAAAAAAACTCTTGAAAAAAAAGAGCAAAACTTTTCTAACAAAAAAAACTTCTTTGCCTTTGTTTGTCAAAAAAAAACTTTTTGAAAAAAAAACTTTTTGAAAAAAAACATTTTTTGTAAAACTTAAAAAAAATCAAAAAAATCATAAAAAAACAAAAAAAACTAACTAATAAGTTGGTTTAACCCCTGACACATTCACTTTCACACAAGACTAGTGATGTTCAAGAACACTTGGTTTATGGGCTCTTGAGATTTTGAGTTAATCAGCCTTATTCATTAGGGTCTTGGACTTAATCATTCACATTTCCCTAGTTTGAAAGATTTGTGTGCTATATTGCACGCTTAGTCTCTACCTTAAGAATATGATCAGCACTTCACATACACGACTGCAGTTATGATGAGATGAGTTGAAATTTCACTTGAGGATCTGGGATGAGGGATTTGAGTTTGGACTTGATTTGATGATGCTCGAGGATGGGATAAAATCAATGAAGGCTTCATGAAACCTGAGTGTCAGCATCTTTAGCCAGTATGAGAACATGGTTCTTATTCTATCTCTTGACATCTACCTATGTGCCAGGGTGTGATAAAATAAAAAAATGTTGATCAGTGTGCGCCAACTCTTGGTAAAAGCAGTGGAACTAGCCAAAAATACTACAAATCAATGAAATGTCAAAGAAAAGCTCTCATTCCATACAAAGTCAAATATCAAAGAGCTTCCACCAAAGGCGAGCGCTCCCAACCATTTCAAAAGTGTCCACTTGGACCACCGCTATTAAGACCAGGAGTCGGGCTTGCACCAAAAAAGGGCTCTGCATCGTAAATGCTACAAGTCTGGGTGTAGAAGGTATAATAGATACTCAAAAAAGACACACCCCGGTGTACTCCCAGGAAAACAAGTGCAGACGGCTCCAACTTCTCTTGACGGACGCACTGATCAACACCAAAAAAATGCGTTGAGTAATAAGGCACTTGAGAGGATCCTTGTTCCAATGAGAGGGAGAGAAGAAATGACACAATCCTATGCCCTCCATCAACTGGCCTTCCATCTACACTTTTAAGTCTGACAACTAAAGAGACGGTGGATTGGATGCAAGAAATGGTTTATTCCCTAGTGTTGAGGATCGGGTCCTTAGGAGAGTCTCTTAGACTGGAACCTTGGGTGACGTTGTGACTCTACTCTTGTAACTGCGGTCAACACTTAAAGTCATATCCCTACTATATATGTATACAAAGAGAGTCTGATGATTAGGGAAATTGGATACCTTTTGACTAGAGCTTGGTTCAGCTTAGAATTTTAGGATTTCTAAAACCGAGAGTTCTTGAATAGATCAAGTCTTGTTTTCACATGCACAGTCAGGGGTTAATCCAACTTATTCATTCTTTATTTGCTCGAGGACTAGCAAAATTTAAGTATAGGGGGGTGATGAATCCACGATTCATCATCTCAATATCTTGATTTTAGCAAAATCCCCGAGTAAAAGCTCATAAAAATGTACATAAATTCATTAAATTAACAAAATGACTCTTGTAGATAAAACTCACTAATTATTGTATATTAAATTGTACAAAATAAATTACACATAAAAAGCCGCAAAATCAAAGGAGTTTTATACATGTAAACAACCCAAAACTTTATGTATTTTTAATAATTTCATATCAACTCCTTTTTGGCTAATTCTTTCTCCAACATGTTCATATCAATGTATATAAAAATACAAAAATACAAAACAAATTTTACCTCAAATAAATACTCCTAGATCCCAATGGGAAAAAGCCGTAAAGACCAACTTCCAAGCTAAATTCATGCTCCGTATGAACTCCAAATTCACCAAACTCACTTTTAAAGTTCAAGTTAGAAAATTATCTATCCAACGGAAGTGGTTTCATTAAAATCGGAGCTTGTTTGCAAAAGTTGGGTTTTGGGACCTAGATGTACATTGTATACCATGTATATATTCATTCTTTCTTTAATTTTTATTGTATCTTTCATAATTACTAAAAATACAAAAAAAATCATACTTGTCTTGTATTTTAATTGTAGTATTTTATTGTATTTTTTTTTCTTTTCCGTTGTAAATATCTCTTATTAAAAAGACAAAAAAATTACATATTAGAAAAGTAAAAAAATGTGTACATGTTGTTTGTCTTCCCTTGTAAATTCTCCACTATTTATTTTCTTCTTTTTTATTCTATTGTAATTAAAGTAGCCAACTTTATTTTATTTATTTATTTAATTTTCATTCTCTACAATAACCACCATTCAACTCTTTACCACCAACCTCTATTCAACCCCACCATTTTTCTAACTTCTAATTCAACTCCACCATTTTATTAACCTCCATCCCACTCCATCTTAATTCTAACTTCCATTTTTTCCATCTTTTTATATACATTCCATCCTCCCCAATTTGCCTTTGATCCATCTTTATGTGAGGAGAGCCTAGTTCCCTGAGTTGAATCGGTGACAGCGACGCAACCGCGGTCGAGCGACGACGGCCCTCTCTCCGGTGAGATCCGTTGGCTCTTTGGCCAACATCGCAGCCGCCTCCGCGTGCTGCTCGAGTTCATCGCACGCCGGCGATTTGAGCGAAGACTGTGCTCTCGTGAGCACATCATAGGCGACCGTCCACCGTAGGTAATTTTTCGGATCATTTTATCATCTTGTTATTTTTGCAAAGTTTTTTTTAACACACCACATATCATCCCTTCCACCACCACCATCACACCATCAAATTTGTGTTACCATTTGTTTAGTTCATCATCACCACCACCAACCCATCTTACTTTTTTTAATCATATTCCCTGTCTAATCAAAATTTAAAAAAAAATAAAAAAAAATTAAAACAAAAAAAGAGGTTTTTATTGCAACAGAAAAAAAGAAATCAAAAA
Organism: Ottelia alismoides; assembly: GCA_037367405.1. NCBI lineage: Eukaryota > Viridiplantae > Streptophyta > Magnoliopsida > Alismatales > Hydrocharitaceae > Ottelia > Ottelia alismoides. The sequence goes on from JAZKJV010009250.1 coordinate 60,560, forward strand.
AATAAAAAAAAACAAACAAAAAAAAATCGGCAGCAGCAGTGGGGGAGCACCCACCGCCGCTGCCTCCCCCCCCTTTTCTCCTCCGCGTAACCAACACCGGCCGCGGCCCCCGCTCGCGGCAGCACCGCCAACAGCGGTCGCGCCGCCGCGCGCGGGCCCCTCTCCTCCGTTACTACAGCCGGCGGCGCCGCCTCCCTAACGACACAGCCACCGTCTCCGCCGCTCCCTCCTCCGCGACCCCGTCCTCTCCGCCAGCGCGCCCCCCGCCCCCTCCGCGCGCCGGTGAGCGCGCCGCGCCTCTGCCCCTCCGTCGCGCCGATCGACGCCCTTCCCCTTTGCCTTGTTGGGTTCATCTCCATGTCCTGCATCAACGAAGGAGAAGGTCATTTTCCTATTTTTTATTGTAAATATTGCAAGTTTACCCGTTATGTTTATGTAATTACATTTCAATCCCTGTTCATGTTTTCTATTGTCAGCTTTCAATTTCAGTGTTTGCATAAAGACCCCTGTGTTTGCACTTTAATTTGGACTTCGTTTATGCATCTTTATATTCAATGAAAAATGCTTTCATGTTGAGCAACTAATTCTCTACATTGTGGGTTTTTAATTGTATTTTTGTGAGATATGAGTAATTAATTAAAATTGTTAAACTGAAATTTTGCATAGTTTACCCATTCCGTGCTCTTAAATTAATATTTCATACATGGTTGCTCTAAAAATTCCACAAAAATTATATATGATGCCTTGATATGTGAAGAACATACTGTCCAAATTTCATCTAAAATGGAGTTGTCTTGTGCCTGAAATAAATCTTAGAGTAAAATTAGTATTTGATTTTTAATTAAATCCACATACATTATTTTCGCAAAATTTCAAGTCTCCTGTATGCCACATGAAAATATCTACTTGAGATAATTTGCTCCCGGATTAATTTGATAACATGGATTTATTAGAAATTAATTACTCACTGTCACTCTGTTTCCACTAAAAAATACATAAAAAATTCATAACTTGTCAAAAAATTCTAAAAGTATTACTGTAGCTTCCTTGCATCATCTTTTAGTTCCAGTAATTTTTTCATGATTTTTGCTTACTGTTTGTGTGAGAAATTGCGAAAAGAACCTGAAAAAGTGTGCATTTTTTATTGTTGCATTTTAACCCATAAAATTCCAAAAAAAGTACCTTGCATTCATCTCTGGATTAAGACTCTAGAAAAAATATAACTTTGCTAAATTGGATTAATTTAACATTAAAATTAATTTGGCCTTGTTGTGTGTTTTCTTAGTGTTGTAATTAAACCGCATTTTGTTTTTGGCATTCTACTTGCATAAAAAATTATAAAAAAAACCGCACTGGAAATCTAAAACCTAATTTTCAAATTAACCCAAAGTTGTTCCTTTGCCTCCCTGTGTTCGACCCCGGACTTGCCCGGGATATAAATTAAGCCGAGACACTCTTCACGGAGATCCTTCTCTCGGTTCTGACCGAATCGCTAAGTACACGTATTACAACGTGACCAAATTAAATATCGTATTTAGCGACTCTTCAGGGGGGTCGTATATACTATGTATATACTTCAAGGCATAACTCATACTTTTGTATTCTAAAGAACACTTATGGCCGAAATTCATGTAAAATTCATCACAATCTTCTAAATAAAAAGATCTATATAGCTCCTCAAATGCTTTTTGTACATACTGATTAATAAATTTGGCAAGAATACTTTGACAAAATGTTTAAAAAATAGTTTGAAGACCCTTTTAAAAAATCTTTTGAAAACTATTTAGAAAATATTTTGTAAAGAGAATTCAACTTTTGTAAAAACCTTTTTTTTACAAAATTTTAGTTTCTTTGCATGAAATAAAAATGTTTAAAAACCATTTGCAAATGATTTGAAAAAATGATTGCAAAAATATTTGACAAAATTTATACATACTATTTGAAAACCCTTTGCAAAATGATTTTCAAATGCGTGTACATGTTTGTAAAAAGTGTTTGTAAAAAATATTTTGGACTATAGTTTTTCAAAAATTGTTGAAAAATGAGTTTTAAATTATCTTTAGGAGTTCACTAATCCAGTAAGAACCAAAACTTTTGTTAATATATGATACTGCTTTCAAGACAACAAAAACATCTGTGAAACTCAAAATACTGAAAATATCAACACATGTATGAACAAATGAAATTTTTTATTCTAAAATTCTCTTTATATATACAAATTAATAAATCAGGTTAGAAATATTTTTCCAAATGATTTGAAAAATGGTTTAACCTGTTTGGAACACTTTTGGAGAAATGTTTTCAACCTTTGTAAAAACATTTTGATTGCAAATTCTTTTTCTTTATATACAATAAAGTATTTTCAAACCTTTTTGCAAATGATTTCAAAAGCTTCTGTAAAAATATTTTGAAACAGGTATATATATGGTTTGAAAAATCTTTGCAAAATAGCTTTCAAATGTTTGTAAATATTTACAAAATTTATTTTGTACTAGACTTTTTAAATTATTTTCAAATAAATTTGAGGAATAAAACATAATTAAAAATAAAATACAAAATAAATAAAAACAAAATACATAAAATTCTATATCAATTATATATATATATATACCAACAAAAATAACTTGTTAAAACCTATAAATTCTTTGAAATCTTAAGTGTTATAAAAATAAGCATGCTCATGTAAATACATGTGTATATTTAATACTTCGAGTGACAAGATCTGTTTTCTTTACCAAAATTCTTTTTATAGAAATTCCTTTCATTTGACAAATTCTTTTTACAAAAATCTTTTTATTTGCAAAATTCTTGTGAAAAAATTCTTTCATTTCTCGAAATTACTTGAAGATCGCATCGTTCTTTCTGCATTGTATACAACATTTGCATAGCACGCATATTCTTTTCAATTGAGCTTGGTGATTGAACAAATCCAAATAAAATCGAAGATTGGAGCTTGGTTGGACCTTACTGCACTTAATGCACTGGAAGCATATGGGAACTAGGTTTAAGGTACTACAGGTCTATTCAGACTTAATTCTTTAAGACTCAGGGCTGGGTTCAAGTCACCTCAACTGACTAACTAGAACTTTCTGAGATACACGCATGACTCTTGACGGCAGGGACCTGACTTGGACACTTTCACCTTTCACTTGGCTTATCTTGTTTGGAGTGGTGGGGGGATGGATTTGCCGATCTGAGACGCACATGGGTGGAAACAATCGTCCTCGTTTAGGTAGGTGGTTCAGTTTTAATGAAGTCAAATGACATGAGAGTGTGGGTTGCAATAAATCTTTAAGAGATGGATAGTATTCTGGCTCAAGAGGAAAAAATCCTTATGTAAATGCTGTTGTGAATAGTATTTCAAAAAAAGGTGGACTCCAAAAGGTGGACAGGCCAGCAAATAAAAATAAAATGCATGTCGGAGTATGTATGTATGTGTGTGTATATATATATATATGAGGTTTGGAAAATAAAAATTTGTATATTCATCATTATATCCCTCTCACATTCTATTAAAATTTCGTCAAAAACAGAGACTCCTACGGCCTCCGTCCAAACATGGTCGATTTAAAAAATCTTGCGACCGTTAAAAAAATGATGTCTGGATGGAGGGCTTAGTAGTCTCTGTTTCTGACAAAATTTTAATAGAATGTGAGAGGGATATAATGATGAATATACAAATTTTTATTTTCCAAAAAAATAAAAAAATGAGGGAAAAATAGGGGTGGGAGTAGCCAAGTTGGCTACTCCTTGGGGGCAGCCCCATTTTACCCCATATATATATATATATATATATATATATATATATATATGTTGTATAGCAAATAAGAAACCTTGAGCATCAAAGTTATACCATGTAAGCATGCAGCTGGATGACTTGACTGCACTGGTCAGGCATCCCGGGATAGGTATCTACACTGACTATCGTCCATTCTTTTCTTCACCTCCTCTTGAGTTGGATGCTAATTGACCTTAGAAGGGAATACCCCGCTCCTCGAGGACAAAGTGCTGGATTGGGGAATCATTGGGTTGTCATTCTGGAGAAGTCAGTTCCCTTATCATTTCAGTTGGGGAGAGCCGCTATCACTTACATTGTACAAGTCAGGTTCATAGGCATAAGGGTTTGCATTTGATGTAGGCTAATTCTGACCTGGCTATTGAGGTGTTTTGAATCGAATTCTGTAACTCTTAAAGGCTGTTGTGTTTTAAACTTGGTTTCCGTCCTTGTTCCACACACATTCTCACATCAAGTTCTAATCTGAGCTCCAAACTTTGATTTTGTGAAGACAAGTTAATAACTGAAAGACATTTTATTCTTTCTTTCATTTTCTTTTCTTCTTTATTCTTTTTGTACTTATTGCATAAGTGTTTGCTAGGGACTAGCAAAAGTAAGTATAGGGGGTAATGAATCTCTATTTCATCACCTTTATTCTATCATTGTGTCCTTAAAAAGCCTAGCTAATGCATGTAAATAGCATTATTTGCACAAAATATCATACATCATTTATTACATTTATTGTGTAAATAATACCATTTTAATGCCAAAATTGTAGAATAAACAGAAGAAAAGAATAAGGTATAAAATATTGAAAATATTTTATGACCCTAACCCCGAGACCAAATTAAGAATTGAGTTGGTCGATAAGGAATAAAATAGGGGGAGATAAGGGCCAAAAATAGAATAAAAATCCCATTTATTCATGCATTTTTAACACCTATTTTATTCTTCATTATTTATTCGTAAAATAAAGAAACTTTTTACATAAAAGTTGTAGATAATAATGTAAATAAAAATACAAAATTGGGCTTGTATAAAAATAATACACATTGTACATTTTATACACAAAATAGAAAGCCAAAAAACCGAACTTCACAAACCCTTATCTTTCAAATAAAAACTCAAAATATATAATAATCACTCTAATTGTATCTAACTTTTCAGAAGCTATTTACTGTTGGTTGTTTTATATCTTTTAGAGTTACTATGTGAATGTTAGGTTTTGGACCCCTATTGTACATTCTACCTATTAAAATATTCAATTTATTGATGATTCATTATTTTTAAAAATTCACATTTTTATAATTTTTTAAATATTATTTATAAAATATATGTTTATTAAAATTATAATAAAACCAAAAAGAAAAATGAAATAAATAAATCTATGTCAAAACATAGATTAAACACCTACAATTATCTATATATATATAAAGGAAATTTATTTTTTCACTCCTTTATTCTTCCATATTTTTATAATATTATAAATATCATCTACAATCTATTAAAAAAACAAAAAAAAATAAAAATCATTAAAATACATTAAAATACATTAAAATAAAAAATTATATAAAATACATCGGTAAAACACCTACAACCAAACCTACAGAATATACTAACATATTTATTTAAGTAAATAAATTATATCACAAAAATAAAATAAAAATATATTTATACTCACAAAAATAAGTTATAAATATATAAAATAAAAGAATAAAGTAATAAAATAAAATATATAAAATAAAAAAATGTATAAAATATAGATAAAGATACCTATAAATACACTACTAAAAATTTAACTACTAATAAACAATGTCAAAGAATAAATAAAAACCATAATAAAATACTACATAAAATAATAAATATTTTTTATTTTATAATCAAAATTAAGAAAATTATTTATTATTTTAAAATCACTATTTTTTATTTAATAAATCTGCTTGTCGTGTAACGTGCTGACCTGGAACAATGGGAATGCGTCAACTATTGACCTAGGTCAACTACTCTATCTCCAGTCGTCCTGCGTGTCAGACGTCAATCACCCCATCTTCTCTGAATTTCCTCTTCTAATATATTGATCTTCTCTTCTTGCTTCCTTCACGAAAGACCTTCTTCAATCTATCCTCCATCACGCGGGTAACTTTTCATGGTCAAACGCTCCTCGATTCGAGCAGAAACCCTAACCTAATGTGCTCTCCCCATGCTTGTCTATAAACAATCTCATCTGACTTCCTTTCGAGTTTCATCACCCCTCAAACTTTGTTGAGTGTTCTTGAGAGTGAGTCAAGGTCCGGGTGATAGCCACGAGCCTCCTCGCACTTGAATAAGGTGTGTTTAGGATGAGGCGACGATCTGTGGTGGCTTTCCGACTACCCTGCTCCCTGGCTGTCCCCTAGGTTTAAGAGTTGTTCTTTCTTCATTTATTTTTATTGTTTTAGTCATAGGTTTAATTTCCTATCATTAGTTAGGAATTAGATAACGAAATTAGTTTTAATCTATCCACGCGTACTTCACTGGAGTTGAGCTCTGACGAGCTCCTCTGTGTTTCATCAACACACTTCCTATGTATTCCCCCGAGCCCACTCCATTCCTGATCATCCCACGATCATCCCACGCATCTCTCTCCCTCCAGATCCATCGTGGATCTGGGTATCTAGGTGCTCCACTCCGCCATTTGTCGGAGCACCTCCGCCCGCCTCACATTACTCCATTCGACAACCAATAAGGCTCCCGGAACCCCCATTTTCTTGCACGTAACTCTTCTGCAGGTCCGGAAGGCCAAAGGACTCCAAAGGGAGTCAATTTTTGCAGGAATGGAGGTTCTTGGAGCTCCAAACTTAATCGGGCTTGCCAGAATTCTACCCAAGCTCCCGGACCTTCGTGCGACCACCATTAGCTTTGGATAGCCTCTCCGGACGTGTAGAGATTCTCACCATTGTAGAAGAACGTTGGAGGAGGGAGGAAATCAAGGACAAATCTCGAGGAAGAAGCCCTTCTTCCCTGTTCTTTGTAGAGAAAAGATACTGTCGGATCTGGGGAGGCACCCTAGATTGAATCTCAACCGTTGGATGATGCCCTGCCGTCACCGTCAGATCGATCACAGCAATCTAATCATGGCCGTCCAACGCCAAAGCGTCATCTACCATTGCGAGCGTGACAAGTGTATAAGTGAAGCCATCCCGTTCGCTCGCACGCTATTAACGGGTAAATTGAAAAACCTAACCCTACATTTTTGTATTTTTTATATAGTGCTATAAATAAAATATAGCGTGTAAAATAAAGTAAAAAATTTGCATCAAGGACCATGTATTTATTTTAATTGCAAATAGATCATGTCGACATCACCTCACGTGTCGTCCCACGTGAGGTGACAAAATTACATATAAACCTTGTAGTTTTGTATTCATGATTTGGTCCAATAAAATGAAATCCACATTGTATATTTTGGTAAAAAATACTGAGAGGTCCCTGATCTTTATCATAATTAAATTTTGGTCCCTCCCAGTGCACATCACATGTAGTCCACATGATGGGGTAATTTGCATGCGCACCCTGACGAGTTTTTGTGATGGTTAAATCATACATTAAAATGTTAATTACATTATAAACTTTTGGTGTTTTTGCACAGAGCTCCCTGAATTTTATTTTATTTGCAAAAATGCCCCAGTTAGGACATTTTTCTGCGTTATTTATCTATTTATTAAAAATAGCTAATGTGTTATGAAAAATATGCAAAAATAGGATTAGATTCATTTTGCCATGTATTTGCACACCCTGTTTTTCATGGCACTTCTAAGCATATAATGATTTATTAAAAATGAAAAAGTGCACATATAATCCCTGTTTATATATAACAATTCCAAAAAATATAAAAATGTTTTGAAGAATCAAAAAAATATTATATATAGTATATTTTGGCATTTATTGAGTCTAGAAAACAAAAGCCCCTAAAAATAAAAAAATAAAAATAAATTCATAAAACTCTAAAATCTAAAAAAATATAAAACTTCTACAAAAACATCAAAAATATGTTTTCTATTTTATAATTATATAAATATTATTATTTATATAATAAATTTGATTTGGGTAATTTTGGAGTTTATTTACTATTTTTAAAACCCAAATCAATTTCATACTATTTATTAATCCCATATCTGGGATATTTTTGACTTTAAGAATATATAAAAATTAGCAAAAATTCCCGAAAAATATCAAAAAAATTAGAAAATATAAAAATCACAAAAAAAATATTTTTGATCTATTTTATCTATTTTGACATATTTTTATCTATATGGTATTTATATATACTTTATATTGTATTTATACATATATATGTATATGTATCTCTATTATATTTAAAATGAAAAAGGAATTTAAAATTTTAAAAATATATAAAAAGAAGATACGAAATTAGAAAATCTAAAAATAAAAAATATAAAATTAAAAAACCGACAAAAAGTCATATGTAAAAAAATGACTTGGTTGTACATAAATAACCGCTGGCTACCATTTTGCTCTCTGTGGTTTGACCTCTACATCCTTTCCTAATATGCATTTTATATTAGAGTAAATAAATTTTAATTCCATATTTCTGTTATTATTTGTGTCATTCATTATTGTAGGTTAATTGCTTATAAAAGTCGAGTTTTGTTGAGTGGTCACATCAGCGATGCTAATTGAGTTTGATTAGCAGACCCTCGTAAAATCCCTCTTTATCAGCTATGCTCGCAAGACTCTGGATGAAGCACAATGAAATTATATAGTTACAAAAGGGAAGTGTTAGCAGTTGTGTTTGGTCTAGAGTAGTTCAGATCTTACCTCATCAGTTCCCATGTTATTGTATACACGGATCACACTACTTTACGATACTTGCAGGCAAAGAAGAATGCCAAACCACATCTTATCAGATGGATCCTTCTTCTCCAAGAATTTGATTTAGAAATTCGAGATAAACCTGGAGTGAAAAATGTTGTGGCAGATCACCTTTCATGTATCACAGATGCAAAGACCTCAGAGCAAAACATAATCCCTATTTCTGGAACCTTTCCAGATGAGGCCATTATGTCTGTGGACTCACTCCCATGGTATTCTGATAGTGTGAACTATCTTGTCTCCATGAATGTTCCACAAGATTGGTCGAAGTGCAAGGTAGATTGATTTTTGATAGAGATTCATTATTACCAGTGGGAGGATCCGTACCTATTTTGCCAGGGAGAGGATTGTATCTGGAGAAGTTGCATTCCTCACGAGGAACAAACCAGTGTACTTGAGCATTGTCACAAACTAGACTCTGGTGGGCATCATTGGAGGAAACACAAGGCAGTAATGGTTTTACATAGTGGCATATGGTGGCCCATATTGTTTAAGGATGTTATAGAGTATATTCGAAGTTGTCCTAACTGTTAGAAAATGGGAGGAACCGTTGGTTCCAAAGATACCATGTCCCTAAGAGATATACAGATTTCTGATGTTTTTAATGCTTGGGGCATAGACTTCATGGGCCCATTTTATGTTAGTCATGGATTTCAACACATCCTACTCGACGTGGATTATGTTAGTTTATGGGTGGAGGCTATCTTCACTCGAGCCGCAAATAGTCCTACAATGTGTTCCTTTCTCAAGGACCACATTATTGCACGGTTCGAGATTCCCAAAATACTGATATATGATGGGGGAAGCCATTTCATTAATAGAGATGTAAAGAAGCTTGTGAAGGAGTATGCCATTGAGCACAAAGTTGTGTCTCCTTACCATCCTCAGACTAACGACTTGGAAGAAATTTCAAATAGGGAGTTCAAGATGATATTGCAAAAACTTGTACGTCTAGATAGGAAGAACTAGCCTCAGATGCTTGATTCGATTCTATTATCTTGTCGGACGGTGTACAAGTCTCCTTTGGGTATGTCTCCCTACATAATGGTGTATGCAAAGCCTTGCCACCTGCTAGTTGAATTAATTCACAAATCTTTATGGGTACTTATGCAATCTTGATTATGAGATGGCAAGAAATAATAGGAAGTTGGATTTGAACAGATTATTGGAATTCCGAGACTTTGAATATGATAACTCACTCATGTATAAGGAGAAAGTCAAGCGTTGGCATGATAAACACATTCGAAGGTAGACTTTCTCTCCTGATCAGAAAGACTGATTATTTGATGCTAAGTTGGAGCTATTTTCAGTAAAATTTAAAAACAAATGGTCAGGACCGTTCATCATGAACGTCTTGCATGACAATGGGAGTATTGTTATATCTGGGTTGTCATCTAAGGTATAGCCATTTGTTGTGAACAAACAGTTGCTAAAGCCATATCTAGATCATGATACATTCCTTTCCGTCATTAATTCTATGTTTATGGTATCAGATGATTATATTTTGATTCCATCTTCTGCGTCTGATACATGAGCTGACAACCTCTTGTATATCCTTTCGTTTCATTCTTTCTTCTCCCGTTTTATCGTTCACCCCTTTCCGTGTGTATATATGCTATACTTAGGATGTGCTTTATCCTAAGTATAGGGGGGTGAATGATTTGTGTTGTTCATATTCGTCCTATTCATCACTCTTGTTGTTGCATATACATAGGGATACTCTACCCTAAGTATAGGGGGTGATGTTGTTCATATCATCCTTTTTGTTTTTTTCATTGTGTTTGTACATTCTCTTCATCGTTTTTTCTCTTTTTGTACAATCTACCATACTTAGGATTACTTGATCCTTAATATAGGGGAGATCATTGACTTCTATTTCTTTTCATCTTTTCTTCGAGTCATTGTAGCATAGGAGTCTTTTCACTTTTCTATAATTAGCATGAGTTATGTCTTCCTTTGCCGCTCTCTGATCACTATGAGGACATATTTCGAGGTAAGTATAGGGGGTGTCGTATATACTGTATATATACTTTAGAGATAACTCGTACTTTTAATATGATTATTTTGGGGATATGTATATAAATTCATAAAATCCATGTGTATACATAGACTTAGGTCACTTTAAAATAAACAAACAAAAAATAAATATAAATTAACAAAAATACAAAAAAAACAACAATTACGGAAAAAATAAAACAAAAAAATCCTCTTGTATATAATTGTATATATTTTACTAACCCTTTTTCCCTTAAAAATCCTTAAAAACTACAAAACCAAAAGTCTATAAAACTTTTCATAATTAAAATTTCAAAAAAAATCTTTCTTTTCACATGTGCATCATTTTTTTCAAAAGTCTATAAAAAGTTCAAAATTAGAAAATTGTTTCAAAATATTTCTTGCTTTCTGTTTGCATTGTACATACTTCTTGCATTGGCATGTGCATTTTTTAGGATAGTATTGACATTTAAACATACTTCATAATAAAATTGAAGAATGGACCTTAGTTGGACCTTAATCCATTTAATTTCAGAGGAACCTTATGAGAAATTTAATTAAGACTTTTTAGGTCCTAGTGATAATTCTTTGTCCATAAGGCCATGTTCAACCTGGTCTAGCGATGTTGAGGTCTAACGACAGGAAGTTGTGGGGTTGCAATAATGTTTCAAAACATGGATAGTCTACTAGCTCAAGAGGAAAACATCCTTATGTACATGTTGCACCTTCTACATATTTTAAAAAAAGAAAAAATGAAGAATCTCCAAAAGTGGACAGTCCTAACTGAAAAGTAAACTGCATGTCGGAGTGTATATACAAGTGAAAAATAATAATAATAAGAGCTTCAAAGTCAATTTTTTATAAGCTTGCATCATGTATCCAAGGATACGTTGCTACAACAATTACCATCCATTCTCTTATCCACCCCCTCTTCTTGAGTTGGTTGTACTTGAATTTAAAAGGGAATATCTCCGCTCATCAAGGAAAGAATTGCTAGATAGGGGAGCTAGAGTTACCTTGGTGAGGGAGGTTGTTTCTTTGTTACTTTTGAGATGAGGAGCTATATTTCACTTACACCATACAAGTAAAGATTCATAGTCATAAGAATTTGTGTATGTAGACTTATTCTAACCTAACTGTTCAAGAGACTTGAATAGGAGTCTCGTGGAACTTAACGGCTATTATGTTCTAAATTCATTTCCCATTAAGGTTTCGCCACACTAATAATCCAAAGGTCTGACAGAGGTCCATACTAAAATTTTATGAAGATAAGTTTAATATTCAAAACTATCCAAATTTCTTTATTTTTTCTTTCTTTTTCTTCTATTCACTTATTCTTTTAAATAAGTGTTTACAAAGGGACTAGCAAAGGTGAAGTATAGGGGGATGATGAATTTGCATTTCATCATCTTTATTCATTTATTTTAGCTTAAAATCCCTTATAAAACACCTATATATAATATTAACTCCATACTCTTACTAACTTACATATGTGTGTAAATATTGTATATTTGTATATTATTTTAACCTAAAATAAATAAATAAATAAGTAAAAATAGAAAAATGTAAATATGTAATAGATACAGGCTGACCTGAACCTCGAGAGAAGGTCAAGACTTGACCTGATCGACCATGAATAAAGTAGGGAGAGATAGGGTCTTTAAGTAGAAAACTAAAAAAATGTGTTGTAAATATTTGTATACTTACACTATTTTATTTGTACATAAATTGACCTCGAATTAAATAATTTTATAAATAGATATTGCAAATAAAAATGTTTTGTAAATAATAAAAGTAAATGCAAAATAAAATCATGTATAAAATAGAAGTAACCACATCCAGAAAAATCCATAAAGCGATAATTGAAATATCAATTATGACTTCATATGAACTCAAATTAAACCAAAATTACTTCCATTGTATTCTAAATTAAATTGTCTTTAAAATGGCTATGGTTTCATAATTTTTGGAGTTACGGTTCAAAATTCGATTTTTTGGGGTGGTTTTTTGCAATTTGATAATGTATTTACTATATTTATTATTTATTTATTTATTGTACATATTATATTTTTAATTATAAATATTGTTCACATGTAATTTAAAGTAAAAAAATTAATTAAAAATTTTGATTAAAAAAATTTGTATAAATTTATTTCCTTATTTGTACAAGTGTACAATGTACTATATGTATATATGTATATAACCATTTTCCTTAAATATCCACCACAAAAAACAAATAATCAACATTTATTAATTAAATAAATAAAATGACGAAATAATTCATTTAATTAATTTATTATATATAAAAAATACCATATGTGTATAATTCAATAATTACCTTATTTAACCCTAATAAAGTTGGCTCTTTAACTTTTGACAATTAATTATTATTATTGTAATTTCGAAAATCATTTATTTTTAAATTTATTTAATCAAATCCACACTAAATTCTTTCCTTATTTTTCTCTTAATTCAAATTTAAGAATCCAATTTTTTTTATTCTTTTATTTATTTGTCTCCTCCTCCCTCATTTCTCTTTGATAAATCCTATGGGAGAGGAGCCTATTCTCCAAGAGTGTTCTTGTCCTAGAGAGGTGCCTGGCCTCCGAGCCGCCCGGTGACGGCGAGTTGGTCCTCGTCGAGGCCATCACAGTATTCATCTGCTTCCATTCGATGAGATCTACTTCATTGTATTTCAATCTTTTCATTAGATAATTTTAGGGTTATTTTACATCTCTAATTTCATCATTATTTTTTAAATTCTAGATCATAACATTTAATTAGAGTTAATCATAATCCACAATCAATCATAAAAAAATTTCCAATCTGATCCGACCTGAATTTTTTATCTCTAATTTTCTCGATCTTTCCATGTTCATATTCTACCTCACGCAAACACTCAACTCTGGTCACGCACGGTGACCTGAGAACCGAATCCATTCCTCATTTTCCGACGTATCCCCGTTTACATAATCTCTTTGATTTTGGGATTGAGTCATGGTGCTCAAGTCTTAATTTATTTGAAAAAACAAAATATATATATATATATATTATTTTTCTAAGATTTGTCTTGCATGTCTAAATTAGAAAATAAAAAAAATTTACAATTTTGAAAAAAAACTTTGGTTACAGTTCAAATAATAATAATAATAAAAGGATTGGGGCAGCACTGTAGTCTCATCCCCATCTCTGCTCCATGGCCGTCAGCAACCTACCGCCGCTCGTCCACCGCCGTGGCCCCCTGTAGCGGCCTCTACAGTGCCCCGCGCCGCTGCTCAATGCGTTTGTGCCCCAGCGCGCACCGAACTTTGTCATCGCCATTATTCCTCCACTTGGGGCGAAGCTGCCTCTGCGCACCATCAACCAATGTAGGTCACGAGGCCTGCTGCCTCTCCTTCGCTTGGGCAGAGTTGTTCCGCTCTCTGCCGCAGAACTGCCTGGACCACCTCCGTGGCAAGAACCCCTAACCGCAAATCCCATCATGCCCACGTCGACGTCGAGGGCGTGCGTCACCTCCCCCTCCCATGCCAACTTCCACCGTGAAGCTCTGCCGACATCCCAACTGCGTTGTCCACCCCACGTGCCAGATCTGCCCCTGCCTGTCGTGTGGCTTGGAGGAGAAGAGAGGGATGGCATGACTCCCCTTGGCCCCCTTTCTCTTGGGTTTAGATACAAAGAATAGGATAGGAACCCTAGGGATGCGTTTGGTTCGTGGGTTATCTGGGGGAGGATAACCCGTTTCTGAATTTGTGTGATTGGTTGGTAGGTTAAGGGTTGGGTGGGTTTGTGTGATGTGATTGTATTGAAATTTGAAAAAATGGGTAGTTATTGTGATATAATTGTATTAGAATTTGTAAAAGTGGGTAGTTGTTTTGATGTGATTGTATTGAAGTTTGAAATAATGAGTAGAAGTTGAGTATTTTATGATTTTTAGATGATATGATGGTATAATATATATTTTTCGTGATGAAACGATAGTGGGCCCCACAAGTGGGTTAGGGATATGGGTTTTGGGGGGTAACACCCCAACCGAACTCACCCAACGGGGATTTGGAAACAATAAAAACAAGTGACAAATTTCAATAAAGCCCCCGAACATTCTGATTATTGCGTAAAATTCCCTATAAGATACACGTAGGTGATACACTCACGTTCTTTGGATAAATTAAGACTTTCTTCCAAAGTTTATTTCTGTTATTTTTTAATGCAAAAACTATAAATATTTACATGCCAGTCCTATCTATTCAGACTTTAAAATTGCATGTTCTCTTCATTCAAATAAATAGCATTTGTGCCTTAAAAATTCTCATAAAATTAAATTAGACTCATACGGTATACACGTTCATTGTATAATTTTTGCATTGCTTTTTAATCATATTTCATATTATTAAAAAAATAAAAAATATTGTCATTTTATCTGCATGAAATTCAAAAATTCATAAAAATTTGAATATTGCTCTAAAAATCCCAAAAAATTATTGTACGTGTATTTTGACTTGTTTTAATTAATATATAAATTTCCTACATAAATTATATTTTAAAGCCAAAAAATACAAAATATTAAAAATATAGAAAAATCACAGAAAATTGGATAAAAACAAAAAAAGTTGTTCTCAAGCCCTATGTAGTTATTTATCTATGTTTTAGCATAAAAAATATTCCTAGGTGTTTTGGGCACTTAAAATATTTTTAAGTTGCAAATTACTCCAGGCTGTGCATTGTTTACCTTTTTTCCATTGTTTGATTTTTTATTAAAAACACAAAAATATCAGAAAATTGGAAAAATTACCAAAAACATTTTAAAAATTATAAAATCCAAAAATATTTACTATGAAATTTTTTTAGCATTTCTGACTATTTTGAAATACAAAGAGATTGTGGTGTCTTTATTTCTTCCCTTGTGCATATTGTTCCTTATTTGAAAATTAAAAATTTGAAAAACTAAAAACCATAAATAAATAGAAAATTATAAAATAAAAAAGAGAAATAAAAACAAATTTAATATATTAAAAATACAAAAATTCTGCAAAAACCAAGGATATTTTGCATTTGAGATTCCTTTATTCTTTCATTGATTATTTCATTGCATAGAATAATCCTTGGGAATTATAGTCTCCCTGAGTTCGATCCTATTCACTATACAGGTTAATTAAATAGTAAAATATTTCTCTTGCCCATATTATTTTCTGTAATTAATTCATCTTGAGAGAAAAAATAATTTTTTTTGTTACGGGATATTTGGGTTGCAACGACCACTGCATATTTATTCTCATCAATGATTTGAAACCCATCTAAAATCATGTTAACAGTAAGCAATCTTCTAAAGAACTAGGTATCATATGGTCAACAATAACCTCATATAGGATTTCAGGGTATCAAAGTAAATACTCTCAAAATCAAAAGAATGTGTCTCATCTATGTGTTGACACTCATATTCTAAGTTGGTTTCCTCTGAAGTGAATTACAATATAGATCTAGGACTGCTATATCTTCTCACCATCTCAATGTGTACCTCCCTTTTGTCTATGTGAAATGATGCTCTCCCAAAATAATTGTCAAAAAGGGCCTTTGTGGTTTATAAGAAAGTGCTCCGAGAACGTTTAGAGCAAGGAGTAACTATGTAAGGCACTCCATGTCTAGGATAGTAAATCCACTAGAAACTGCAAAACATGTACGGTTATAATAATGTTCCTCAACACACCTCTAGGTCTCTTTACTGATCGATCAACAAACTGAAGTAATGTGTGTGATCTGTAAAGAGGAACTAACTCCAGTTTATCGATTAAAGGAGACTGTAACAAATTAATCGAGGAACCATTATCTAAGAGAGTGCGAATGATGCATCTGAAATCTCGTATCTAACATAGTGAGCATCTAAATCTCACTTTTTCTTGGGTACCTTGTTCTGAATAGCGCATGATGTGTACTTGGTTAATATGTGCTTCTATGTGCATGATTTCTTTTTAGAAAAACCTACACGATGTGATCTTTGAGTAACTATTTTGTCTGTGGAGTCAAGACATTTATTTTGGTATTTTTCTTTACTTTACCAAACAAAACATTGGGGAAATGAACAAACTCGGGGACAACAAAACTCTTTTTTATTTGCAACTTAAAGGGAGCCAACATATACATTGGAAGTCTGAGAAGTATGTAGAAAACTCTCAAAAACAAGAAAAGAAATAAAATCATTAGCGGAAGTATCTTTATTGCATGGCGTCATATCATCACCTGAATCGCATCGAATGAGTTGGCAAATCTTGATAGCTTTCCCGGAACTTCCCTTAGAATATCCATATCTAGTGTCTTTGCATCGCTCCCATGTCTCCCATCATCATGATCATCTTGGTCCCCATTGTGGTCCTCCTCCTCAGCATTAGAATGTCTCTTATCAAGGATAGTCTCTCACTCCTCATCATCATATGCCATCTTGTCCTCTATATCAAGTATTCGTGGGTGTCTACTGCTCCTGAGATGAATGAAGTTATATAAAAATTCAAGAAAAGTGACCTTACCTATAGTGGCATCTACTTGATCCCCTGTTGCGCCTCTTGTTTTTCGGGTTCATCTGAGGATGTGTTGGGTGAGTGGTTCTGGGCATGGCTAACTCATCCAGATGACAGTTAACCTTGTCCATCTCTATCCAATGTGTGACCTGAAATGTGCTACGCATATCGATGATCTGGTTCCCTGCCAAGGATTGTGCAGATAACTCTAGCTCATTAGTCTGTCCATTGCTCTCTAATATCTCCTACCTTGAATTGTGTTGTGATTGTGATGTGTATGGTTGAGGAGATCTTTGAGGTGCAATAAGTGATTGTTGATACTGTTGTTGCTAATGATGATATTGTGGATGTGAAGTAGGAGAATTGTAATGTTGCGTTGGTCTCTGATGGAACGTGTAGTGAGATTGTTGCTATGTGTAAGGATCTTGACGTTGAAAATGTGGAGGTCCATATTGGTATTGCATCTGCTATGGCTATTGGTGTACGCTCTGAGGTGTGATGTTTGGTGGTTACTGATAAGGAACTGGAGTGTATCATATACAATTGATCTAGAAGGGGGGAAGAAGCATGAACATCATCAACTACATGCATCATGATTTGTCTTTGGTTGGTAGTGGACGAACCTTCAGGCCAATCTATATGCATTGTATCAGTAGAATCTATCGGATCGCTTTGTACATAATGAATCTGACGAGTGGGAGGAGCGGGTAAAGATCTTTATGGAGGTTGAGAAGAAGAAGAATGTGATTATTGGTACTGTAACTACATCCCGGTCACCTTCTTTATCATATCACTCAACTATTGTGGTAATGATGAGAGTTTCTCCCACTCTTGCAACTTATGCAAGACTTGTACTTGATTATAAATCACATTAACAACTATAAGTTTCTCATTGATAAAGCTTAAGTTAGCAAATTGTGACAGACTCAGAAATGTGTGACACCTTCTAATGATCTCCCTGGTGTGGTGGTTTCGTGAACTTTTCGACTGCTCGAGTGGAATCTAAAACTCTTGAGCTCTCGGCCATCCCCTTTAAGATTGTCGAAATAGACTCAGCATCCTAATTCATATAGTTATAGCCACATGCAGTGCTTACTAACCCTTGAATATCTGGTTGGAGTCCTTCAGAGAAGTTCTGTATAGGAACCTTCAAAGGTATCTCGTAATGAGGGCACTTCTCAGTCATATCCTTGAATCATTCCCATGCCTCGTGGAAGGACTCATGTTAATTATGCATGAAGTTGGATATCTTGCTCCTCATCGTGTCCATCCATCCTAAAAGAAAATATTTACACAAGAAGGTTGACTTTGAGGTCCTACGAAGTTGAAATCTCTCCCTATATGGTTCAACCAATAGAGTGCCTTATCTACTAAAATAAAAGGGAAAGCCTTAATGCGTATAACCTCATGCGTAACTCATGGATAGCTCGACATACATAAATCATCTCATACTGTTGAAGGAAGGAAAATAGCTCCTCTATCATGCTCCCATAGAACCTGGGAAACAAAGAGATAAAGTATGGTCTCATATCATATGCCCCTTGATTCTATGGTAATCAAATCCAATGCTATAATATTTTGGCTCCAAGGTCATACTCATATCTCAAAGTAACAATGGGAACTATGACAATTGTGGTGGGTTCCCAACTCCTCTCAGTACAACGATCTCATCTCTCAACTCATCTTAGATTCTAAACTCTATCTCTAATTTGTGTGCTCATCTACTGAAGTGTGTCTAGAATCCCAGTTGTAACTTATGTAGCTGGATAAGGTCTGTCCTCAACATGTCTCTCCTCACAACTCTATCGTCGACTGGTGCCATCCCTTAAACCATGGTATACATCAAATACTCTGAGAATAAAAAAGTCTCATAAGCACTCAAAGAACGATGTGCAGATGAAACAGATGAAAAGTCAAGGTGAGAGTTGTCCTCGATAAAAGTACTAGGAAGTGAGGGAAACTATGTATGTCTTACCTCATAACTAGGTGGAACTGACTCGATAAGAGGGTCATCCCGAGCTTGTGAAGACGTACATGTGACGTATCTAAGATCACCCTATGTTAAATTCGTCTATTTGTTGTAGTCGGGCAATCAAGATCGATCAAAAGTTAACCACATGAATTGATGAATCAACGAATTAATTAATGTGCGGTTTTATGTATTTTTAACCTGGGAAAGCCCCGGGGTTGACTCAAGGAGGAAAGAAACAACATCGGATCATGTTAGACAAATTAGCTCACAATTTTTCAAGCGGTATTTTTTAATTTTTTTATGCAATAAAAATGCAAATGCACAAACTAGGTTATTAAAAAATAAGCAACTTAGCCAAATTTAATTTTAATGTGAAATTAATCCAAATTAGCCAAGTTTTATTTTTCTTGGAAACATAATACAATGATGAATGTAAAATGTATTTTTCTATTCTAAAGGTAAAAATGCAATAATGAAAATACAAAGTTTTTAGGGGTTTTGTGCAATTTTTTATGCAAATAGAATGCAAAAATTATGAAATTTTTACAGGAACTTAAACATGATGAAATGAAGATAAAATAATTTTTTAAAAATTTTCACGGATATATGATTTTTTATAAATTTTTAATGTAAACATAGTGACAGTGGGTTTTTAATTTCTAATAAATCAAAAAATTCAATTTATCCAGAAGTAAAACTATCTCAATAGATATATTAATGAGAAATCTTGCAGACTTGAAATTTCGCAAAAATGATATTCGTGAATTTGACTAAAAAGCAATTACATAAATCACTCAACAATTTATTTTATGCAAAAGACACATCCATTTTTGATGAAATTTGGGAAATAACTAAAGTACATCCATACGAATTTTTTTACAAACTTTGGTGTAATATTTAATTAAAAACGGATTTCAGATCATGAACTGGGTAAAATATACATTTTTTAGCAAAAATAATTTTAATTAATTACCTAATGCTCACAAAATTATAATTAAATAGCTGAAAGTAGAGAATTATATTTTCCATAAAATGCAATTCTTGTATAAATAAATGATGCAAAATCAATATCCTAATTAATGCTCAAAGTTAGGAGTGTCTTTACAATACAGAAAAGTAAAACTGAATGAGTAGATGTACACATGGGAACTTTTTAAATTACGGAAATGTATGGGAAAAAGAGTGTGGTTTTCACAAATAAAAAAATAAAAAAAGAGACCTTTGAAACCGCTAGCGCAATGAGGCGATAAGGTATTTGTGTGAGGAAGGAGGTATACGACGCGGGTGGGTTGGAGGGAAGCCTCGTACTCAGAGGATGTTGGCAACGGAGTGTGCTGGTCGTGGTGCGGTTGTGGCGCGACGGTGCGGGTGGGTTGACAAGAGATTGAATGGCGGCAGAGATGGACGTGTGGAGGTCCTGCTCGTTCGTAGGAGATGGCGTGGATGATTGTGGCGGTGAGAGGAGGGAGCAGGAGAAATGGTGGGGCAGTTCTCCTACAGGAGGACTGATGACGGAGGTGAGCGACGCATGCGAGGGCTACGCGCGAGGGAAGCGTGTGAGGCTGAAGGGAGGGCCTACAGAGTGGGGCACTACCGGACTGGCGGTTATAGCAGATAGAGGTTAAAGGCATGTGACATTGATCACGCACGCAGGAGTGCATGGAGGGGACAACAAAGGCGGATGCGGGCTAGAGAGATCGCAGGTATGCGACTAAGGGCCCGACCACCAGTACTGTGAGGAGGGGCGGGCAGCGCAGCACACTGAAAGGGGAAGGCGGAGTGTGGCCTGCGGTGACGGTGCTTGGGCTAGCTACCATTGGAGGCTATGCGTAGGAGCTGGAAGGCAGTGTAGGGGCAGACAGTGATGTGGGTAGCCTGGAGGTAGAGTTGCAGGTGGCGTGCGGTGGAGGAGCAAGTCAAGAAAGTTGCAAGTGGTTGTAGTGGTGGCGAGGCATTGTTAGGGCACACGCAAATAGCGGATGGAACGTGGTCGAGGCAGGACACAGCTTGAGCTGCTTCTTTTTTATGTAATAATTTTTTTGATTTTTTTTGTAAATAGAAATAAAAATAAAATGAATGGTGGTGAAGGGAGATGATGTGGTGGTGATGAGATGTGGTTTGTGATGTGGTAATAGGGTGATGGATCAATATTATAAATGCATATGATGATAGTGGTGCGAAATTATGTAAAACAACAATAAAAAATATTAGATAAAAAAATTGAGGAAAAGGATAAGGATAGATAATTTACTTGTAGTTCATCGGATTTGCGGAGCAGTTATGCTGGACTTCTATCGTCGACTCCAAAAGTTTGGCAGATGGACCTTTGAAGCTTCATAGTGATGTGGAAGGGACGGCAATGTGGGTGAAGATCCACGGATCTTGCCGGCTGGTTGACATAGCTCGACGTCTAAGGAGGATCTGTCACCTCATGGCTTAAACGGGACTCAAACCTCCATCATGGAATGGCGAATGGCTATGAATGAAGGGGTGAGTAGAATAAAAAGAGGAGGAAGAAGTGGGGTGGAAGTAGGAGGATTGGTGGAGGAAGTGGAGAAAATGGGGAGTTGGTGGGTTGGTTGAGAAGTTCGAGCAGAGAAGAAGTAAGAGGGGAAAATAAAAAATAAGAAATAAAAAAATCAATAAAATAAGTAGGCTACTAAAATAATGAAGAGAAAATTAAAGTAAAAGTAGAAAAAATATATAAATAATAAATAAATAAAAATAATTAAGTAAATAAAAATAAATTAAAAAAAATAAGTTAAATTAAATTATGAAAATAAATAAATAAATAAAAATTGGGTGATACAGGTGACTTCAGGAGCTGCCACGTATGGCACCTAGAAAATTCAAAAATTAAATGTAAATAAAAATAAAAAAAGAACTAACAAAAGGGTTCAAATAAAAAAATATAAACATTAAATGCTCATCTCGATGAGATCTACAACTTTTGTGAAGGACCAAAAATCAAAGAAAGTCATCAATACAAAAGTATTTTTAGGGGTACTTTATATATATATATATAATACCATATTTTTATATTTTGTAATTTTTTTGTCATTTTTAAAAAAGAGAAAAATCAAAAATAAAAATAGAGAAAATATAAAAGAAATATTTACACTTTAATCTAATTTTCTGGATTGTTATTAATTAGGAAAATAAAAGCATAAAATAAAGGGTATTTTTACCAATAAATACAATATACAATAGGGGCCCAAAATCCAAGTTTCACATATGAACTCCAATTTTAATGAACTTTATCTCATTTCGAAATTCTTTGAATGTATATTACTTTAAAAATGAGTAGACATAAATCAGATCATGTGTGGGAGAGATATGCATATTTTAAGGTTCTTATTCTCAAACTAGGGCTCTGGTTTTATTGTTCAATTTTACAAGTTATCCTTTTTAATATTTTTCTTTTATTTCTGTTATTAATATAGAAATGATAGAGTTAATTTTGTTCGATTTGGAGTTAGTATAAAATATAAACAAATAGGTTGTTTTAGCTAATATACAGGTGAATATTTACAAGTGAATTTGGCTTCTTATTTAATGCAAATATGCATGCTAAAATACAAATATTATTTCTAAATGCATAATTGCTTATAATGCATAATAGATGGAAATATGCATCTAATTTCTAAGGAACAAAAGCTTTATTCTTGATTTTTAGAGTGATGAATCACATATTCATCAACCCCCTGTACTTAAACATTTCTCGTCCTTGAGCAACAAAACGAAATGCAAAAGTGAAATGATTTTACGTTCCATACCAAGGTCATGAATAAAATATGAAAATGGAGCTTGACTCAACCTTTAGATTAATAATGTGGTGGAACCATATTGGAATCTGAATTTAAAACCTAATAGCCTTTAAGTTCCACAAGTCTTCTATTCAAGTCACCTCAACAATCAGGTAAGAACAGATCCTCATGCGTAAATTCAGATGACTATGAATCTCACTTGTACTGTGAGAGATGATAAAGAAACAACCTCCTCTAACAAGGTAACTCTAATTCTTCGGTCTAGCAACTCTTTCCTCGAGGAGAGGGGTATTTCCTTCTAAGTTCAAGTGTGACCGGATCAACAAGCGGGGGTAGAGAGAAGAATGAACAGTAGCCAATGTAGCTACCTATCCTGTGATGCTTGACCAGTGTAGCCAAGGCATCCAGCTGCAAGCTTACAAAACTTTGAAGCTCTTCTTGTTTTTTTATACTTGTATATACACTCTAACAGGCATTTTACTTTTCAATCAGGCCTATCCTCTTTTGGAGATTCTGCATTTTTTTATTATTTTTTATTTTTTCTCTTTTTTTGACATATATACAAAGTGCAGCATGTGCATGAGGAGTTTTTCTTCTTGAGCCCGTAGACTATCCCTCTTTTGAAGCATTATTGCAACCCACAACATCCCGTCATCAGACATCGACGCCACTAGACTAGGTTGAGATGCACTACCCTCCCTATAGGAGGACGGATGTTTCCACCCATGTGCTACTCAAAGCCAAAGGATTCTACCTCCTTACCATCTCATCAGTGATAAGCTACGTGCATGGTGCTTATCCAAGTTAGGTCACTGTCTAAAAGAATCGTGTGTGTACATGAAATATTCTACTTAGACCAATCAAGGTGACATGTGAACATAAACTTGCAGACTCAAAGAATTAAGTCACTTGACCTGAAAAATCTTAACTCCAATTCCTATAAGGTTCCTCTGAAATTAGGTAGGTTAAGGTCAAATCAAATCCATCTTCGACTTCTATTCATAACTTGGTTCAGAACCCACTGACTTTTCACTTTGCATATGCTAGATATGCAAATGAGATGCAGATGTCATGCATATAGGTGAATGAAGTACAAGACATGTTTTTGGTATACCTCATATTTTACAATAATTTTTACAAAAGTATTATTTTATAACAATTTTTGGTTTACACAATATACATATTTTACAACTTGTACACAATATACATATTATACAAGTATACACGTATTTAACATTTTTTTCAATTTTTACCCACCGCGTAATTATTGCATAATATATATAAAAGTACGTGAAAGTATGAGTTATGACTAAACTATATGTAATATATACATGCCCCCTATACCTCGTGTATGCTATGTAGGGATGCAAACAGTCGGATACAGATATGGATATAGGTCTTACCATATCCTTATCCTTTTTTTAATACGAATACATATATTTATGGATATTAAACTATCTTACCATATCCTTAAAAAATGGATATGAATGTAAAACAGATACTGATCACACATGATTAATGTTAAAAATACTCTATAAAATCGACTTAGATATTTAAGAATTGGTGGAAAACACATGATATTAATTGACAAAATGTGTTTGTATCATAAAAACATTATAAATGTGGTAAAAGGCGGTAGAGAATTATGTTATATATGTTTGAAAATAAATATATGACTATATTTATATACAAAAACAGATATATGGATGCCGATACGAATGTTTGCATATATCAAAATGATATCCATATCTGTATCCATTTTAAAACGGATACGGATAGGGATGTCAAAATCTGTATAAAATGGATACTGTGACGGATCGGATATGGATATATCCTCTGTTTGCATCCCTGGTGCTATGTCCTCAGAGCACAAGAAGCAATGAAAAAACATAGCTCGTGATAAGCGTAGGAGAGCTAAAATGTAAAAAGGTAAAGAAGTCGATCCACCCCCTATACTTAGGCTTTTGTTAGACTAAGTGTAGAAGAAGATCAAAAACGGGGCGGACGAGGTTAAGAGGGGAATGGGGGAGTATATGTACATGATGGGCATCAGTCCCCCCTATGGAGAATCGATGACATCTGGAGAATATACATAGAATGGTGAATAAACTTACGTCATTCTCCTCCCCCCCCATACATAGGATCTGGACATCCTAAGTAGAGCCATAAAATGAAATGATATGAAGCCACAATGAGTGATTCGAATAATCGGGGGGAGAGAGAAAGAAAAGATATACAAGGAGGAGTGAGATTATACAAGGATCAAGAAGGTTTGTAACGAACGTTCTTGCGTGAATGAGGAGGTGGGTAATATACATATGTGTCACTATCGGAATCGACCTCATATGAATAATAATGAGATGTAGGGCTCATCCAACAAGGGTCGGCACACGACTACTTGCTCAGATATGGCTTAAGAATAGCCAAACTGAGTTCACTCATATAAACCACCTCATCAAGACCCGATCAGGATTCCTCCAAAAATTGCTTCTCCGGTATGTTGAAGGAAACATTCTTAGCAAGTTTTCTAGAACCTGAATACTTAAGAGAAGGAGAGAGACGAGAGTGACGTGCCTTGAGGGATCTGGGGGAACACCTTGAGGAATCAATACTCGACTTCCTCTCACTGGATAACCGACGAAGGGAAGGAGCAACAATGTTTTTGGATGGGGTCAATTCAGTCCAAGTTGTCTTCTTTGAAGGTCTTGAATGCGGTGTGGTGCTGACCATGGGTTCTTAATCAAACGAGTCACCAAATACATTACAATATTCCTAAAGGGTCAGCGTACGTCTCGGGAAGGTGCTAGTGATCTCATTTGGCTTGGCATTATTAGTCACGGATGTTGGATCATCAAAATGTTAAAGACAATCATCAAAATTCGTTTCCGACTCAATGATGGATTTGGATTGTGAGTCTTTTATTGAAGCTGAAACGTTTGGTGGTGATGCAAGCAACGGTAGTCATGGATGTGTCGGGAGTCTCAGATCCAATGATCGGCTCGATAGCCGGTATCTCAAGTGTAACAAAGAGGTGAGACTCATCTACCTCTCGATGGTCTCGACTATTTGCAGCTTTGTGGGTGACCTTAGAGTAGAGTGTGTCAAAGAATTGGTGAGGTCGAAGTGCTCCCAATGTTGTAAAATCGATTTCCTTAGTCTTACAATCTATAGTCGCCTTAGCCAAGGCTAAAAACGGCTTCCCGAGAATAATAGGAGACTTGGTAAACTCTCCTCGATGCTCAACGTCAATGACCGTGAAGTCTACCTGGAGTAGAGCACCTTGGAAAGTACTGATGAGTGAAATGGTTCCTCTCGATCGTTTGATAGATAGATCAACCAGTTGAACGTTCTCTCTTGACTTTCTGATTGGACTAAGTTTGAGCTTATCAAACACAAAGGTCTGGAGGAAATTTATCTGTGAGTCTTCATTGATTCTTGCATGGGTAAAGGTAGTGTCTTTGATTTGAGATTCAACCCTAGGCAACCACTTCACTCTATGGCTCTTGGTCTTTCTCCACATCACCAAGGAGGTGTCCATAGACACTATGTGTCTCTCAGTCCTTGTCCTCTTATTGCCCGACCTCTTAGGCATTAATTTACTTCCTACAAATCATTTGAGGTTAGGTAAGTGATCTATGGCTTTTATTAATGGAATCTTAAAAATCAGTTCATTATCGAGTACTTCCCTTAGGGAAAGATCCAGTTTTTTTAGATATTTTTCATTTTAAATTTTTATGTGATTTTTTGGTTTTCTAATTTTTTATTTTTTTAGGATTTTCAATTTTTTTGATGTTTTCGATGTGTATAGGAGGGGAGGGAGAAAATGCAGACTCGAGATTGGAGGGCAAGTGGTTAGTATATGGGAGATGTAGAATTGACTCCAGTTGTACAAAATGTGTGAATTCCCTAATGCCTGCTCAATTTTCAACATCAAATCTACTTATTCCTTTTCTACTTTCATACCCAGACTTACAGAAATTGGTGCAATATTTGAGTGATATCTCTCAACTTGTTACCAAATTATTCATTTTCTCATTAAGTCTAGAAATGCCATCCTCAAAATATTTCTCATGACAAACCATGGGAGAAGTCTGTTCAGTTGGAGGATATTGCTAAGAGACTAAAGGTCTCATACTCTGATTCGAGTATAGACCATCTGAATTGCATATTTGGTAGGATCCTCATGTGGATAAGATATATTAGGGGCTTGTAGATATTTCTCATGAGTCCAGCCCCTTATGGTGTAGGCTCTCTGATGGGTGATGTGAGGGCTAATAAATGCTTGATCACAAAGATCAATCAAGTCTGAAAAATCATAAGGTGGAGTCCTCTCCATTCGGTGTATTTGGTCGATCATATTATACCCTAAGGTCTAGTTTGGATGTATATGTCAATTTATGGACCTGTCCCAACCATCATATGAGAGTCAAATGAGGGGTGTGGTGGTAAGTAATTCTACCAGTCATCTGTCTCGTATGTGGCTTGCTCTTTGAATGGTTCGTTGATTCCGGCAAGCTATTGAGAATAAGGACAGTCACTCAAGATGGAAGTGGATATGGGATGTGAGAATGCGGGGTAAGGTGAGAAATACGAAGAGTGGATAAGTCAGTCGAAGTTCTGACTTCACAGTCGGGATGGGGTGTGAAGAGAAATAAGAATGTGAAGATGATCGGATTATTGTCGAAGAGGAGTTACATGGATATGATGACTTATATTCCGACATCTTGAAGAGGTATTGATGAATGTAAGCAAATCGAGGTAGAAAATGAGTAAGTATAAAGGATAATGCACATAGACGGGCACAAAACAAATGCAAGAGAGAACCCACAAAATCACCAACTCAACACGCGAGGGTCGTAAAGGTTCAACCAAATTATCTTGTCAATTTTAGTTGGTGATAAGACAATCTTTGAAAGAGTTAACGAGTTGTTAGGTGTTTGTACTTCCCTAAGACTGGCCCGATTCTTACGACTAGTTGGACCTACTTTCAGCTAGTATGGGAGTAAGTACGGACCGTAAAAATATGGCAACTTGTTCCTTGAGGACAAAACCTTAAAGGCATCCTCTAAACCTCCCACTCTGCCTAAGGAAATCTGGATTATTTACTAGCTCCCCCATAGATCCTCACTGAGAAGTAGATAATCGCCAAAAAAAGAAAGAACCAGTAGTCTATAAAAAAAAATCTGGCTTGGACTCTATCCTAGGGTCGTCTCTCTCTCTCACAATGAAATAAATCAGACAATGACGAGTTAATTTTAGTCAACTTTTTTTGGGTCCAATTCAATTAGCAGTCTTGATTTTAGAGATTAGCTTATCACTGTAATTAATCCACACATGCAATCATGTCTACCGTCCAGTCCCAATTCCTTTATCCTAGGTTAGAAAACCAAGACAGAGAATCGGGAAAAGCCGATGTGATCGAGAAAATGATGACGAATGTCTTGAGTAAGAAGACTTACAATTCCTCCATCTCTCTACATGCGGGATGCAATACAAAATTGAAATTTTACACTATGTGAAGTGTAAATAGGAAACCTTCCTATACATGTGGTTAATATTAGGAGTGATGAACAAATTAATTTGGACTAATATATTTGCGATCTAAGTGTATCTCATTAAATGTGATGTGTGGTCCTAAATTTTACGAGCACAAGCAATAAGATAAAAGCTTTAAGTGCTACGAGTGCAGGTCCCGCTCTACGTCAATCACACCACATGACCACGAAGGGTCCAATGTCCAATCTTGATACACGTGCGAGATTCCAAATCGAATTTGCTAGAAATCAAGCAATATTACAGGTTATCTTTTAAAAAAACTAAATCTCTTTTCAAAATCTCCTTAGTGTCTCAACAGTCGACTCGATCCATGAATCGTTAGCCTCCGATGCATCGAGATACGTCGACTTCAAGAAAGCCGCTCCCAGTCCATCGAGACCTTATACAAAAAGATAAAGTTTTATGTCAGAGAGAGATATCAAAATATATACAAAAATGAGCAGAGATATAATTAAGAGAAAGGCAATGGATTAATTACAAGGTGGCTCGGGGGTCAGACTAGCTGAGTGAAGGAAAACCTAAATCTAATTTTCTAAACGATCCTAACACATTTGCCTCCCCAACAATGATGCATTTGACGTATCCAAGATCATCCTATGTTAAATGCGTCTATTTATTGTAGTTGGGCAATCAAGATTGATCAAAAAATAACCACGCAACGAACTAATTAATGTGAGGTTTTATGTATTTTTAACATCGAAAAGCCCAAGGTTGACTCAAGGAGGCAAAGGAACAACGTTAGATCAAGTTAGATGAATTAATTCACGATTTTCCAAGCGGGATTTTTTAAATTTTTTATACGATAAAAATGCATATGCACAAATGCGATTGACCTTAGTTATTAAGAAAATATGGAACTTAGCCAAATTTAATTTTAATGTGAAACTAATCCAAATTTGCTAAGTTATATTTTTCCTGGAAAACTATTCCAATGGTGAATGCAAAATGTATTTTTTTGAATTTTAGAGGTTGAAGTGCAATAATGAAAAATAAATACTTTTTAGGCGTTTCATGTAATTTTTCATGCAAATAGAATACAAAAATTATGAAATTTTTACTAGAATTTAACCATGATGAAATGAAGCTACAATATTTTTGATTTATTCGAGGATATGAGGTTTTGTTTATGGTTTTTTTAATGTAAAGAGTGTGAACGTAGGTTTTAAATTTCTAATAAATCCATTAATTCAATTTATCCAGAAGTAGAAATATCTTAAATAGATATATTAATGAGAAATCTAGGAAACTTAAAATTTTGTAAAAAGATACTCAAGAATTTAACTAAAAATCAATTACATAAATCACTCAATAATTTATTTTATACAAAAGACATATCATTTTTGATGAATGTTGGACGGTAATTAAAGTACATTCATATGCATCATCTCTAATTTCGGAATTTTTGGAGTACTATTTAATTGAATAGGAATTATATCATGAATTGGGTAAAGTATACAATTTTCCAGAAAAAATAATTTTAATTAATTACCCAAGCTCACAAAATTATAACTAAATAGCCAAAAGTGTAGAATTAAATGGTCTACAAAATGAAATTTTGTATAAAAATGATGCAAATTCAATATCACAATTAATGCTCAAAGTCAGGAGTGTCTTTGCAATAAAGAAAATAAAACTGAATGAACTGATGTGCACATGGGTACTTTTGAAGTTACAAAAATGTAAGGGAAAAATAGTGCACTTCTCACAAAAATAAAAAAAATTAAGAGACCTTTGAAACCGTTAGGGAAGTGAGGCAT
Organism: Ottelia alismoides; assembly: GCA_037367405.1. NCBI lineage: Eukaryota > Viridiplantae > Streptophyta > Magnoliopsida > Alismatales > Hydrocharitaceae > Ottelia > Ottelia alismoides. The sequence continues at coordinate 90,760 of JAZKJV010009250.1, forward strand.
TGGGTATTTGCGCGAGGAGGGAGGCACATGGCACAAGGTGGGTTGGAGGGCAATCATGTGCTTTTGAGGAGGTGGGCGGTAGAGCATGTTGGTCATGGTGAGACTGGGGTGCAACAGCGCGGGTGTGTTAACAGGAGCTTGGAGGGTGGCGGAGATGGATGCACAAAGGTTCTGCTCTCGTTCGCAGGAGATGGTGCGGGCGAGTGCGGTGGAGGAGGAGGTTGCGGGAGCAGTGGTGGGGTGGGTCTCCTACAGGAGGACTAGAGGCGGAGGTGGGCAGCGTACGCGAGGGTTGTGCACGAGGGAAGTGCATGAGGTTGGAGGTAGGTCTGGCGTAGTGGGGCATGGCAGGATTGGTGGTTGTAGTAGACAGAGGCTGAAGACGCGCGACAGTGATTACGCACACATGAATGTGTGGAGTGGGGTAGAGAAGGCGGCTACGAGCTGGATGGCGCTTTGCTGCGCGGCTAAGGGCATGGTCGTAGGTATTGTGAAGACAGGTGGGCAGTGTAGCACACCAGAAAGGGAAGGTGGAGCGTGGCCTGCGATGATAGTAGTTGGGATGGTTGTCATTGGAGGTTGGGCGTAGGAGCTGGAAGGAGGTGTAGGAGCAGACAATGATGGTGGGTGACCTGGAGGTTGAGTTGTAGGTGGCCTGCGGCGTAGGAGCAAGTCGAGCAAGCTGCAGGTGGCTGCAGCGGTGGCGAGGCAGCGTTGGGGTGCGAACAAACGACGAATGGAGCGTGGCCAAGGAAGGAGGTGGTTGGACCCGCTTTCTTATGTAATATTTTTTTAATATAAATAAAATAGAAATGAATGGTGGTGAAGGGAGATGGCGTCGTGGTGATGATGATGTGGTTTATGATGTGGTAATAGGGTGATGGATCAAGATGGTGAATTTACCCATAGTTCATCGGATTTGTGGAGCAGCTATGTTATACTCCTCTTGTCGACTCGAGAAGTTTGGTAGATGGACCTTCGAAGCTGCATGGTGACATGTAAGGGATTGCAACATGGGTGAAGACCCATGGATCTCGTCGACTGGTCATCGTCGCTCGACGTCTAAGAAGGAGCTATCACCTCACGTCTTAAACGAGGCTCGAACCTCTCTCGTGGAATGGCGGATGAAGATGAATGAAGGGGATGAGGGGAATAAAAAGAAGAGGAAGACATGGGGTGGAAGTTGGAGGAATGATGAAGGAAGTGGAGAAAATGACGAGTTGGTGGTTTGGTTGAAAAGTTGGAGTAGAGAAGAAGTAAGAGGGAAAAATAAAAAATAAATAAAATAAGTAGGCTATTAAAATAATAAAGAGAATACAAAAGTAAAAGTAGAAAAAATATAATTAATAAAGAAATAAAATAAACAAATAATAAATTATATTATATTATATTATGTAAAAAAATAAATAAAAATGGGGTGACACGTGGTGACTCCAGGAGCTACCACGTGTCGTTCCCAAAAAAACTCAAAAAATAAATGTAAATAAAAAATAAAAAAGAAATAACAAAAAGTTCAAATCAAAAAGTGATCAACACAAAATTTGCTCATCTTGACGAGATCTACAACTTTTGTGAAGGATTGAAAATCAAAGGAAGTCATATGTACAAAAAGTATTTTTGGGGGGTACCTTATAGATATAAAATACCGTATTTTATTTTGCATTTTTTTTTCATTTTTAAATAAGAGAAAAATCAAAAATAAAAATAGAGAAAATATAAAAGGAATATTTACAACTTAGTCTATTTTTTATTTTATTAATTTAAAAAAGGAAAAAATAAAGGGCATTTTGATCAATATGTATATTATACAATAGGGGCCCAAAACCCAAGTTTCACATACGAACTCTGATTTTTATGAAATTGTTCTCTTTTTTAAAGGTCTTTGAATGCATATTATTTTAAAAGTTAGTAGACCTAAATCAGATCTTGTATGAGAGAGATATGCACATTATAAGGTTCTTATTCTCAAATAGGACTCGGCTTTTATTGGTCAATTCTACAAGTTATTATTTTTTGATATTTTTCTTTTATTTTTGTTACTTATATATACATGATAGAGTTAATTCTATTGGATTTGGAGTTAGTATAAAATATGTACAAATAAGTGATTTTAGCTAATATACAGTGAATATTTACAGTTAACTTGGCTTCTTACTTAATGTTAATATGCATGCTAAAAATATGAATATTATTTCTAAATGCATAAATGTGAATAATGCACAATAGATGGAAATATGCATCTAAATACTAAGAAACAAAGCTCTGTTTTCTGACTTTTAGAGTGATAAATAACAGATTCATCAACGTGAGACGGTAGAAGATTGATGGCTCGAGAAGTCCGAGGGTAAAGACCGTCTAAATGTCATCATCAATGTTAAAAGAGTAACGAAATTGAGTATGATTTCAAGAAAATATAAAGAGTATGAAGGCGTGTAGGAAACTAAATATGTATACTCCGCAAAACAAACACAAAGAAAACCCCCACTTCACCAACTTCACATAGTGATGACCATAAGAGTTCGGTTTTTTTTTATCTTTTTAATTTTAGTTAGGTGATTCAAGTATTTATTTTAGCATACTTACATGTGGTGCTCTATTGCCTAGCGTATGTCTTCAACACTCCCCAAACAGTGGAATTATCCACCCAAAGGGCCAGATTATATCAGGACCAAAGGAGAATGTGAAGCGAGGTACATCAAAATGACTTTTTATGGTTAGAGGCAAGTGCTTGCAGTAGAACCATTTACCAAAAGGTGATACACAAGTACTTGGGACACAAGTCCATGGATTTTTGGCACTAGTTCTTAGACCTACGTCCCTACCACTCTGTATGTAGGTAAAAGGTTTTGCTCTCCCAAAACTGTTAACTCTAATTAGTTTTTTTATTTTATCTGAATTTCAAAAGAAAAATTCTTTTTCTTCTTTATTTTTTGTGTTTTCACTTTTTTGGCATTTTCAATAATCTAAAGGGAAGTTGGTTTTCCATCATCTATGAAAAACATGTCGCACAAGGGAAGAACCATGGAATGCATTGAAAATTCATGATGCATACAAGAATAGGTGTCATACCTATCTCCAGCTCTCAACGTGTGAGTGATTTGCACAGAATTGAAAACCTAATCTAATGCACGCAAAAAGTCATAAAATCGCATCCTAAAAAAAATAGATCTGATGTAAAATGAATTTAATTTTTTCGAATCAGTGAGAATTATGCCTAAGTGTGGATAAGCACGACATGTTTTACATTTATCGTCTGATCATGCAAATTTTTACCCATAATCTCCAAGAAATCATGTGAAACAAAGAAAAATTTGGAAAACAAAAAAGTCATTGTGAGGTCCCCTAAGCGAATTAGCACTTTGCCAAATAAACCCTAAGAAGAATATGGAAGTTTGTGTACAGGCTGATATGTTCTTTGTGGATCCCTTTCTACAAAATGAAAAAATGGGTAAGTGCCTCTTCCTCTCGCATAAAAACAAAAAAATGGACAAAGGCCCTCTTACTCGGAATAAAACAAAAAAAATGATAATTTCTCTAAAAAATTGGGCTAAACTGGCTCACTTTGCTCGTCCACAACCAGCTCGTAAAGAAAGAGCTCGGTCTCTGTTCTCTCAACTAAATAAGTTTTTGAAGAAACTGGTTGATCCTACAGGACATGCACCACTAGTCAGGAGAGAAAAACAATAAAATAAATCAAAAGTAAAAATCAACAAAAAGGAGAAAATCAGAAATAAGAGATAAAACCAAAGCACACAAAAATTGATAAAATCAAGAAAAAAATAATAAAAACAAAGAGAAGAAGGGGAAATAAAAAAAGAAAAATCTCAAAAAATCTCAAAAACCTACGCATGACCATATCTACCCAATAACGGAGCCATTTTGATATAAAGTGAGAAATGAGAAGTCATTGGGAGAAAAGTTAGAAAATATGGAGATATCCAACAAATCACCAGCAACGTCACCATTTTGATATAATGCTCTTCCCTCACGATTAAAATGAATGAATAATGTTTGTTGCAGTCAACCGCGGAAGAGAACATCATGTCTATCAAACAAATTTCAATAAAATAGAAGAGAGAGAGAGAAGCAAAGAAGAAGAATACAAGTAAATATGCTGCTCTCTTATATTTTATGATTCATTAATTATTAAGGGATATTTACACCCATAACCCTGAGTAATTCCATAATTACCCCGGAAACCCTCGATAATCATGAATTACACCCAGAACCCCGAATAATGTTTAACCCTTACATTACATAACCCTGAGTCAACTTCCATCCATTTTACCGTTAACTATTGACGGTATCCGTTATACCGTTACCCCCCTCGTCCCTCCGCCGCCTCTGCAAACGCAACCCCTCCGCCAGGTCCATCACCTCCAACCCAAACCCCCTGCCGGCTCCATCGCCTCCCCCGCTGCCAGCTCGTCCCCCCACCCCTGCCGGCTCCATCCCCTCCCCCCCACCCCACGTCGCCTCTGCAAACGCCCCCTCCCCCCGTCGCCTCTGCAAATGCCCCCCCAGGTCCATCGCCTCCCCCCAACACCCTCCCCCCTGCGCTGCCAGCTCGTCCCCCCACCCCCTGCCGGCTCGATCGCCTCCCCCCCACCCCCCGTCGCCTCTGCAAACCCTCCCCCCCAGGTCCATCGCCTCCCAACCCCTCCCCCCGCACTGCCAGCTCGTCCCCCCCTCCCCCACCCCCCTGACGGCTCCATCGCCTCTCCCTCACCCCCCGTCACCTCTGCAAATGCCCCCCACCCGCTACCTTCACCCCTTTCCTCCTGCTCTTCCACAGACCCTTCGCCTTGAACCGAAACGACCCCTCCATTCCGACCGCCACCGTCCCGTTATCCTTCACAGCCCATCCCTCTTCGACCTCGCCGTCGATCTGAGCTGTCCTCCTGAGGCCCTGGTAGAACCCGGGAACCGTGAAGGAAGCGTTGCGCCTCGCGTTGTCCCCGTCCCTGACGAAGAAGACGAGGTCGTCGTAGCGGACCCCGAGGAGCTTGGCGGCGTTGTGGATGTTGAACTGGTAGGTGATTTTGCCGCCTGCGTGGGTTGTGGTGTTGTTGGGGACGTGGATTTCGGAGAGGTAGAAGCGTCGGCAGTGGAGGAGGAGGAGACTCGGGACTGGTGTTGTGGAGGCCCAGAGCGTCGTAGAGGGAGGAGGAGGAGACTCGGGACTGCAGTGGTGGTAGCGGCGGCAGAGATGGGGCGGAAGGCGGCGGAGCGGGTTGGATTCCACGGAACTCCGATGGGGGTCTTCTTGACGCGCGCTGCCCTTGCCTGCGTTGGAGTCGAAGGAGCGGGAGTTCTGCTTGGAGCTGGAGATTCACGCCTGGGAGATTGAAGAACAGGGAAGTTGGAGTTGCGCGGCCTGGGGCCGTGCCTAGGAACTGCGCACGAGAGAAGGGTGGCATCGCGCGAGCTTTGTGCACAGGGAGGAGGTGTGCCGTGGGGTGCGCCGCTCGAAGGTTGGTCTGCGCCGCCAGATCGTTTGCTGCTCTTGTGTCGGCGCCGGAGGAAGGAGATAGCGGATGTGGCTGAATGCGATCATCGGTGCCGTTGTGGTTCGGAGGGGAGACCTCTGCCGCCTGGAGGCGATGCAAGGGAGAACGACAAGAGGTCTTGCAACGGAGATGTCACACCTGGAGCCCTTGCGCCACCTGCGCGAGGGTGACGGGTCTTTGCCTTGGGAGAGAATCTTGAAAGGGAGATCGAAGCAAGCAGTTCCGTGGAATCCAACCCGCATCGTCCAAGCAACAAAATTTTTTTTATTTCTGATTAATCCTAACCGTCAGATCATGAATGAGTTAGATTAACTCACCCATGTAGTTGAGTTATTCAACTAAACTAACGGAAGGTTATAGTTGTAAAACGGAGCATTTATTCGGGGTTCTGGGTGTAATTCATGATTATCGAGGGTTTCCGGGGTAATTATGGAATTACTCAGGGTTATGGGTGTAAATATCCCAATTATTAACCACTTAAGTGTCACTGGGTCGAACACAATGAGGCAGAAAGTATACTCAAGATTTTTGAGATGGAAATAAAGTTATGATGTTAATTTTCTTCTTTGTTCAAAACTAGTTTTTCATTTTATATTTTTATCTTATTTTTTCCAATTTTTATTTAATTTTCAAAGTGTTGAAATTTTCAAAACAATTGATCTACTATATAGTATATATGTTATAGAAAATATATGTGATATTATATAATAGATGACTCAAAGAGAACTCGAGCAATGGGCTCGAAAATAACTCAAACAAAACTCAAAACGAGGTGATCTATGATAAATTAAAATTCAAAGTGACAAAATATGTGAAAAACTACAATAAAACCCCACTAGGGTAGTTAGCTTACCATCCAAGAAAAATTGATTAAAAATAATGTCTAAGGAGTCTAATCTACACAATGTATATAGGGGTACAAATTTAAAAAAAGAAATATAAAATATGCAAATGGGTCCTTGGCTAGGGACTAAAAAGTAAGAAAATAAGTTATGTTTAAACTTCTGGCCCTGAGAAAGGATCTAAATGTAATTCTGAAAAATTTTGGGACGTTGGAAATCTTGAAACTTGAGATGGGCTTATCTTGCAAAAAGTCCACCTCTCTGGTATATGCGGCCAAGATTAGAAGGTGCGGTATGCTCCTAGCCATTGGATGGATACACGTAGCGAGTGCTCGTAGACCTAGGAGGGAGAACAACTCTTCCCCAAATTGGGGAAGAACAAAGATTCATGACTACCTTATCGTCTCCTCCTCGACCTCGATGGCGTTGGCGACTCTGATACTGTTATGCTAGGGCTAGAAGGGGTTGCTTCCCCCCTTCAAGCACACCTGCTACAAGGAAACGACGACTGGGGAGGTGTGAGTATGAAGAAGCATAGTTGTAGGGCTCCAGGTGTTCTTAATGCTTCAAGATCCTTCATGTGGTGGTGTTGCGTTAATCTTCTATCGCTCCTCGATCTTCCCACATATGTATAACACTCTAGTTGAATGATGCACCTGCAACAAGTGGATTGGCTCGATTCAAATATGGAATCAACCTGCATAGGAAATCGATTATTACAGAATTATTGGATTTCTAAGTCATTCGGAACGAAGGGGAAATTCTTATGATTTGGGTCGTAAATTTGTTTGATTGTGTGAGAGAATTGAGTGTAAACCGATGAGAAATGATTTAGTAATCTAAAAAGGTGATTAAATACTCATCAAATGAAAAGAAAAGGGGGTGCCGGAGTTACCTAGGAGTTGAGGGTTTATGACCCTCAAGTTTTCTTTCATGGTCGGTATTGTCAGAGTTCTACACCTATGATGATGGTGATGCAAGGTGTAGATATGCCTTGGAACTAATATCCTATCAACCCTCCTTCATGCGGACCTTCCACCAATGCACTACCATCACCGTGTGCATTAGAGATCGGATGGAACACTCAGTTTAAACAGGAGCAAAGAAGTTGGTTAGAAGCAAGGGTAATAGGGACTTAAATAATGAAGGCAATGGGTTAAGTTAGATCGGATGGTTGGGCATGTCTGAGGGTTGTTGGAGCTAGAGCTTGGACGAATCAGAGTGGGTTTGGTGAAAAGTTGAGCATGGATAATTTAGTGAGGTCAAGGCATTAGAATAGAACAACAAGAAGAGTTCTTGAGGAAGAAGAAGGTGGTGCAAACACGTGTCGACACCACAATATTAAACAAAATCCTTATAAATTATACTAAAAATAGTAGATAGTATTATTTTAAATAGTTATAGAAGTACAACGTTTAAGTAAATAAATTATCTAAGTTGTGGTATATTTTACATTTATAATGAATATATATTTTATGATATATTAATAAATATATATATAGTATACTTGATAAATAGATCTTTCATTTTTATTTCAATATTTTAAAAAATAAGTATCATTTTTATATTTTATTAATTTATATAATAATAAATAAAAGTTATGTTAATTTTTATATATTTCAATAAATTAGTTTTCATATAGTAATACATAGTCCATATTTCAATTTTAACTATGTTTTATGTCTTTGATTTACTAAAAATATTAAATAAAAGTTCTAATTTTGGAATCGATTTTATAAATAATCTATGATATTATGAAAATAATTAAAATTGTAAAGTCAGTTGTTCTATAAATAGTAAGTGCATTTTAAAATAAATAGCCTAGACACCTATTTGTCACTATGTCCAAAAGCCGACTTTTTGCAAATGAACTCAAATTTTAATGAAATTACCTTCATTAATTATGTAATATTATTTTATGAACCCTAAAGGTGAGTAGAGTGAAATTGGAGTTCCTATGAAGAAAATAGGTTCGGAAGTTAGGAAATTGACAACTTGTAACCTAATTTCTTAGCATATATACGGTTGGATTTTTTATGATTTTTATATTTTTATTTATATTTTTATAAACAAAATGGATTAGATTTCTGTAAAAATCACATATGAGTTAATTAAAATTAGGTGAATATTTTATGTAAATAATAAATAAATGGATTTAGTGTCTAATGTACGAAGCTAGTTTTTTACAATTTTCTTCCTTATCTCCCCCTACCTTTTTATTGGTCGACCAATCCATATCGACTTGGTCTCGGGAGTTAGGTTATAGAAATCTATATTAAATATATATTTATATTTAATTAGTCATCATGTACAATATATACATATTTATATTCCACTATGTTTCTTTTCTTTTTCTTTTTCTTATTTTTATGTCTATTAATGCATAAAAATATATTTTTTTATGACTGATATATTCATAAGAAATGAGAATTAATACATGTTTGCATGTATTTTTTAAGTGCTTTAAGACAAAATGTGACAAAACGTTAATGAATCATGGAAAGAGAAGAAGACAATAGCGAGGCGAAGAGAAGAGCAGACTTGATTTAATGTTGAATTATTTATATTTATTTTTATTATCTGAAAGAGAGATACTCCTATTCTGTAATATTATTAGAAATAATATAGGTACTCGGACGTTCAGACACTAGCGAGCCTCTTTTACCAAGTGTCTGTTCACCTGGGGGCTTGCTTGGTTTTTCTATCGCTTTCTTTGCCTTCTTCTTTTTGTCCTCTCTTTTTTCCCTTTCTTTTAATTTTTTTTTTGCATTTTGAGTTTTTCGCTTTCTTTTTCTTTACTTTATGTGCTTGAAGCCCCTAATTTTAGGATTATTATTTGGTGAGCCTGGTAGACATAAGTCTAAAAGCCTAAAAGAATTTTGTTCCTATAGATCGGTTGGAATTTGTCAAAATAATAAATATGTGCTTCCCGAGTAGAAGTCCGTACTAGGATAGTTTTCTCTTTCATACATTTAGGATAGTTTTTTATGAGCAAATTATCTTGCATGTAGACTGTTGGAGTCAGGTACGGATCCTCTTCTCTAGCATATGCATTCATTGATTTTCGTGCATTGGCTTTTCTGTATTCCTTTCTTTGTTTTATAGGACTTGGGCACTAAAAGGAATAGGGAAATTTGTTAGACATTTCATTTAAAGGAAACAAAAATTTGGTAACCAATATGTTTGGTCTACTAGTTGAACTCAACCCTAAAACCAAATGTTAAGTACAAAAATCATTTTCTTGGGGAGAGTAACCCCCTAATTGTCACAGGTGCCATTCAGACTGAGAGAGGTACATACATAAAAGGAATAGAGCCCCCATCCCTTGACTTGTAGCACTTTGGTCGGCTCTTGGGCCATGTTTTTACTGAAAGCACTTGCCTCTAACTTTAAACGAAGTGGTCCAATGTTCAAGAACGTGTGCTACGCCAACTGGAACACGGCCACTGTATGAGATTGCACTTGTGATTTTGTAAATATTTGCTTTGTCACCTAACTCTAAAATTGAAAAGATAAAAAGATTGAATTTTCACGTTCTTCAACGTGTTGAGTTGGTGAATTAAGGGGTTTTTATTTGTGTTGGTTTTATGTGTGTTCGATCACTCTATGTGTTGGCATCTTTTTCCTTCATATTTTGACTTGCTTATCGTGCCATCCCAATCTTGCCTCTTGAATATCCAGAAGGTTTACTGGAGCTACTTTTATACAGACTTCACAGATTCTTCTCACTCTACTCCAATCAGTGCATCTCCATTTTTTCTTGAGGAGTACTACCCAGATTTTTCTTCTTGTACATGTTCACCACGCCCACAATATCAGCCACCTGATTTTAACTATTATCCACCAACACAATTTTGTCACCCACCATCATCCCCAACTGGTACTGAGCTATTGGATTCATCTCTCATGGACGCCACTTTTTATTCTCTTTATTATGTAATCAAGCTAATGGAGCAAATTAAAAAGAGGATAGATGACCTCACAACACTGAATAAGAGCCACATTGTCTCTTCATCAGTTGATGCCATGGATTCATAAGAGGCCACCCATGAGAGACCACTTTCCCCAACAAAAAAAAAGCAAGATATAAAATTCCAAAAAAATAATAATGGGAGACACCTAGCCGTGGAAGATTGTGAGGACAGGGCACCTACACCATTCCCTTTGCCCACACATGCACACACCATAGTTCCCACCCGCCCTTCAAGGATAACATTGTACAGGTTGATTCTAGTCATCGTTATATATACGCTGAGTCTGACCTCCTCCCGACTAAGGAAGAAATAAAAAAACCTAAAAAATGTTGACCAAGCATGAAGTGGTGGTGGTTATTCAAGATATTTTTGATAGTGCACTTTGCAAGGCCATGAACCTTTTTTTGCACCTTCACCCAAGAAAAGAAAGAAGAGATGTCGTAGGATTGACTGTCACATTCTAACCATGGCTATTGTCCATGCCATCACTCACCATCTGTCCAATAATAAAAGGGACACTAGTACACCTTTCATTAGATGTGTTATTTCTGACCATCATTTTGACCACACTCTCCTTAACAACAACACATCCATTAATATAACACCCTTCTCACTTGTTGAGACACTCAATCTTGTGCCTTTAAAGAAAACCAGGATGATTTGTCAATTCGTTGACTGATCAATAAATAGATCGAAAGGTATTTTTGAAAATGTATTCATTCAGATCCATGGCATGAGATGTACTATAGACTTTGTTGTATTGCCCATGGAGACCTCCACCTTCTATGGAGTGCACTCTAATCATCCTTGGTCGACCTTTCCTCTCTACGGTGAAGATCGTTATTGATTATGGATCTTGAGAGATACGCTTTTCATTCCAACAATGAGAGCATGTTGATTGAGACAATCACTGCACCCATTGCTAGTCAGAAACCAACACATGATGAGAGTAATCATGTATCAACTGACTCAAAGGACTATGACCTAGCTTCCAAGATTAGAGATGTTTTCTCTACCATGGACAATACCAAAACCCACGATTTCCTCATCAAGGGGGAAGAATCAGAAATCGTAGACTTTGTGTTCCTTCTTCTAGTGTGTGGAAATGAGTTGATGAGATCTCTGGTCTTTAAACCATAAATACCTTATCGCGGAGGGTAAAAAATGTTTGGACTTTTTAGGCCAGACTTGATCATGCTTCTTCCATTGATGAGTTTGTGCTTTTACATTTTGATACCATTGAGGATCTCCATCATGTCATTCTTGATTGGGCTTTGTCAGCTATTGACCCTGATATCGACCTACACCTTGTTAGATCCATTCCTCAGCAGTCGTGCAAGAAGGTATTATTTCTACATTCTTGACCATTATACATTCGTCACCTTGTATATTCTCATTTTCATTCCTTTCTTTTCATCTACCATTTCTCTCGTCCACCTCAACTTGTGCAGTTTCCTTTCTTAGAATGTGTTGTCTTAAGTATAGGGGAAATGCACGAGCCGAGTGTTCATTCTTCATTCTGTTTCATCACTCTTGTTATTTCTTATGCTTAGGGTTCTCTTACCTGAGATATAGGGGTAGTGTTGTGTTCATTCTCAATTTTCATTTTTCTTCCCATTTTTGATCCCCTCACATGTCTCATCACTTGTTGATATTATGTGATATACTTAGCGATCATTTACCCTAAGTATAGGGGGAGACACGTCGAGTAGTTGATATGTTCATCCTCATCATTGATTATCTGTATTTCGTGTACAATTTGTTATACTTAGAACTAGTTGATCCTAAGTATGAAGAGGATGATCAACTTCTCATTCTTTTATTTTAGTCGTTGTAGTATAGACTTTCCTATACTCAACACGAGTTGTGTCTTCCTTTTCTCTTTAATCACTACGAGGACATAGCTCAAGGTAAGTATAGGGAGTCATATATTCATTGTATATACTTTAACCATAACTCCTACTTCGTATTTTTGAAGAATATGGATAATATACTATATGAGGTAAGGGTATGTGATTAATCAACTGTAAAGAATACATTATGAATATGTAAAAGAAATCATAATTCTTTGTAAATATGATTGATAAATCGATTTAAAATGTATTGCAAAATGATTACAAAATGGTTGGAAAATGTCTTGAAAAAACTTCTGAAATCATTTGGAAAACTTTTGTAAAATGTCTTAAACAAATGTAAAATCCTTTTGTAAATATTTGCAAAATTTTGGTTCATTTGCTTGAATAAAGTTTTTGAAAATTTAGTTTGCAAACTATTTAGAAAATGGTTGCAAAAAACTTTGAAAAATATATCTATACCTTAGAAAAATCTTTACAAAATGATTTCCAAATTTTGTAAATGTTGTAAATTACTTGTCAAACTTTTTTGCAAAATAAAGTTTTCAAACTAATTGTAGAAAATATTTTCAAATTATTTTTAGAACCGTGTATATAATTACAAAACAAATTTCTTTATATATACAATCCTTATATACAAAATATATAAATAACAACTAACTTCTTTAAAAATCCTCAGTGTAATTATACACCCTACATCTTGTAAATACACATGTACTCCCGTGTAAATAGTTTTATATACTTAGTTGACTAACTTTTATTCAAAATTCCCTATATTTGTAAAATGTTTTCAAAAATCTACATAAAACTTTGCAAAAAAATTTCGGAAATCGATAAAAATTTTAAAATCAGATTCGCTTCATAAAAATATTTTCTCCCCATTGCATAGCATTTGAATTTTTCGATTTGATAATGACAATTGAACTAGTTTGAACTAGTCTATGTAAAATATGAATATTGGAACTTTGTTGGACCTTAACCACTTAATCATAGGAACCTTATATGAACTTGAATTGAGGTACTTCAGGTCTATTAGGCTTAATTCTTTAAAACCACAAGACTAGGTTCATATGTCATCTTGACTTCCTAAGTAGAATATTTCAAAACACATGCATGACTCTTGTCGATAGTGACCTAACTTGGACACCCACACCTTACACATAGCTCAACTTAGTTGATGTCATAGAGGGCTGGATTTTCTAACATGAAGCACAAAGAAATGGAAACATACAAAGTCACAATATGTGGCTATTGTGCCCCAACTCGATCTAGTAGAGATGAGATCCAAGAACAGGATGTTGTGGGTTGCAATAATGCTTCAAAAGAGGGATAGCCTACTCGTCCAAGAGGAAAAACTCCATATGTAAATGCTTCTATATATATTATACAAAAAATGCAAAAAACAAAAACTCCAAAAAGAATAGACGGGTAAAAATCAAAGAAAAATAAATTCACATCGGAGTATATATTTAATAAGAAAGGCTTATGGTTCAAAGTCAAAGATTAATGTGAGCATGCAAATGGATGACTTGGCTACAATATTCAAGCATCCTAGGATAGGTAGCTACAATAGCTATCGTCCATTCTCTCCTCCTCCTCTTTTTGAGTCGTTTGTACTTGAACTTAAAAGGGAATACCCACTCCTCGAGGAAAGAGTTGATGGATTGGAGAATTAGGGTCACCAAGTTGGAGAAGTCCGTCTTTTATTGCTTCAGCTGAGAGGAGGTACATATCACTTATATTGTACAAGATGGACTCATAGTCATAAGTGACTACGTATAATGTAGACTTGTTCTGACCTGGCTTTTGAGGAGACTTGGACAGAGTTTTGTGGTTCTTAGACGTTGTTCAGTTTCAAGTATCACTCTCAATAAGGTTCGGATAAAATGTAAAATCCAAAGGTCTGATTGAGCTCCAAACTTTGATTTTACGAAGACAAGTTAAAAGTTAAAATCAATCCAACTAATGTCTTTTAGTTCCTTTATTTCATTTTTCTGCACTCATTGTCACAAGTGTTTGGACTAGCAAAGGCAAGTATAGGGGTGTGATGAGTCTCCATTTCATCACCTTTATTCTTTCATTTTGGCCTAAAATCCCAAATAAAATTGATTTAAATAGCTTTAATGTGCATAGAATAGAATTCGTTATTTGACATGTAAATATTATGCAAATACATATATTTAATTTCAAAATAAAGAATAAAATGAAAGAAAAGAAAAAGAAACAAAGTGTCATAGACACATAATGATCCTAGACTATGATATCAAGGTAATATTCACTTGTTCGACAAGGAATAAAGTAGGAGGAGATAGGGAAGATGGATTGTACAGAAAATACTTTAAAATCCTAATTCTTTCATCTAATAAATGGTCATTTGGACCCTATTTTATTTTTCAATTTTTATACATCAAATAATAAAACCCTAAACATAAAATATGTACATTAAAATAAAAAATACAAAATTGATTTCACACAAAAATAATGCATAGTACACCATGGATACATAGAACAAAAGGTCGCCAAGAAAACTTCCCAGACATGTATCTCCTCCATGCATACTCAAATTAACCAAATTCACTTTTATTGTTTATAAAGATAAATATTTATTTAATGAAGGTGCTTTCAATAAAAATAGGGTTAAGATGTAAAATTTGGCTTTTGGGTCCTTATTGTACATACATCTATACATGTGAATTCTAATAAAGTATTCTTGTAAAAGAAATAACAATGCTTATGAAACACTACATAAAATAATAAACACTTTTCATTTTTACTTTTATTTAATAAAATTATTCATTATTTTATATCGATTTAAAATAGGATTTTGATCATGCCTTTTTCTGGTTGGTCCATGTGGACCAACCATAAGATGCAGACCATTGACCCTCGGATCAACAGCCCGACCTACCTACCACCATTGTTAGAGTCATATTGAACCCCATCTTTCTCCAAAATTTTGAGTCCCTATTGTACTACATACATGTATATTATATTCAATATATTCATTCTTTTATATTTTTAAATTTATTGTATTTTTAAATATTTCTAAATATTATTTGAAATACAATAAAAATATAAACATAAAATAAAATCCTTAAATTACATTAAAATAAATAATGTATGAAATACATAGGTAAACTATAGCTTTGTAATATGCATACTCATTTATTTAAGTGCATAAATAAAATCAAAAAAATAAAATAAAATATTTAAATATGTATTTAAGTATATTATAAATACACAAAAAAGGCATATATGTTAATAAAATAAAGAATACAAAATAAAAATAAAAATACATCAAATACATGTAAATATACATACATCTATACATGTGAATGTTAAGGTCTAATAAAGTATTCTTGTAAAAGAAATAAAAATGCTTATGAAACACTACATAAAATAATAAACACATTTCATTTTTACTTTTATTTAATAAAATTATTCATTATTTTATATCGATTTAAAAAGGGATTTTGGTCATGCTTTTTTCTGGTTGGTCCATGTGGACCAACCATAAGATGCAAACCATTGACCCTTGGATCAACAACCCGACCTACCTACCACCATTGTTAGAGTCATATTGAACCCCATCTTTCTCCAAAATTTTGGCACTAAACCATGGTTCAAGGAAGTTTGCTTCTTTCAGCGAAGTTTCACAGGGCATGATCGATCACCATGCCATGCCCATAGATCAATTGTGGATCCATCCCCTCGCTCGTATTCTCGTGATCTTCGATGCCCCTTAACCATGTCCATAAATAAGACTTGAGCCTCTATTTTTTTGTCCTTCTTCACTGGAACACTCAAATTCACACAAAGATGAGTCGACGTTGGCGACAACAAGCTCCTTGTTGGGTTTGCAGTGTGCGTGAGGGGGGGAAGAAGTGATCCACACTTCACCGAAGCACTGCCAGTGAGGTTTCTGCTCCCTAATTTCCTGGTGCGAGTTGCTCCTTTTCTTAGCATTATAAAGTATAATTTAGTCCAAGCTTCCATTACCAGCTTTTATTTCTTGTGTTTATTGTTGTTTAGTATCTTGGATTAGTAGGATATGTTAGTTGGAGCTCTAGAACTCTAGCCATGGTCTCCATTATTCAGCTCCTATTCCGACTCCCTTTTCTCCTCCATTAGCTTTTCTACCACATTCTCTATCTCTTATTCCATTTCATTCACCTTGATGTCCACCATATCGAGCTACTTAGGTCCTCTCCTCTACATATTCGGTACCTCTTCACCCCACTACATCTGACGCACATTACAACCAATAAGTGGGACATCTCTGATTCAGTCATGTACCCCAATAGGATTATCAAGGTTGAGTTTCCCGATGACAGAGAGTGACTCCCTACTCTTGTCGGCATGGACAAAGATGTAGATCAGCATGATCGAGATTTGTTAGTGTAGCTCCAGTGAGCATCTTCTGCTTCAGGTACACATGCATGTTCGAGCTATTTCCTTTGGCAATCTAGGTAGCTTTCTATTCATGCAACGTATTGTAGTATTTAATTTCGGCATTTCATTTATATTTTAGTCTTATTTTAGTATTTTAAGTTTGTTGGAGCTTCTTGCTCCAGCTCGATTTCGTTGTCAACCACTTGTTTCCTACTCACCTTTCCATCTTATTTTTGTTCCTTGAGGCATTCTCCATCGAAGACCCTCGTATCCCATTTAACTTTGCACAAATCAGAGCAACTGAGCTCTATCTCTTGCCATCATCGGAGTTTTTCTCCTGTCCACCTCTCCCTATTGTTCCAGCTTCAGTTTTTGGGTCGAGGCTTTTTGCCTCAAGCCCCTCTATTTTGAGTAGGACCCAAACCATGGGAGCCACCTGGGAGTGGACTAGATCCAAATCTAGTGATCTAGGTGTCTACGAGCTAAAAACCTTCCAAGTCCCTATCGCTGAGACCTAGACCTATTCTGATGGTACATATTGATAAGGGAAGGCTCCAGGAAGCTAAGGAGCTTATCAGAGACAGAGAAGGTAGTCGGAGGTGTGAGCATTCATCGATCGAAGTAATGCCAAGACTTAGTTCATGGTTGTTCTTCCAAATTATCTCATAATTGTATAATAAAGAACATGATCTAGATCTAGTCTAGGCCATCCAGATCAAGTCAAAGCGTCATCCAAGACCAGCCATTGATCAAGTAAGTGGAGCGGACATGGCGTAAGGAGAAGCACCCATTCTCGTACCTTAAGTGGGGTAAATTTCATATTAACACACCATAATTTTTGTATTTAACATAAATCTTGTAAATATTAAATTAAGCTTTAAATTTTGAGTAATTTTTGCTTGAACCCCCTGCATTTTCTTTGGATATTAATATTTACATGCACATATAGATGTAGATATACATGTATTTCATATATTATATTTTTATTTTGTATTAACATAAATTTATGTTTTTATATTGTATTTATTTATAACATTATTCAATATGTTTACACAGTTTTATTGTATTTTATTCTTTTGTTTATATGTATAAATAATTACATGTATATAAATTATAGGTAAATTTTACCAATGTTTTAGGGTTTGTTATTTATTTTGTTCTTTTTATTTTAATTTTAATATATTGTTATAATATTTATTTTATAATATAGACATTAATTAAAAGAATAATGGAATATAAAAAAATTAAAGAGTAAAATACTAAGTTATATATACAGAAGCCCTAGTACCATAACATCTAAAAAATCCCATTTTTGTATCTTAGCTCCATTTTCAACAAACACCTAAAATTGATAGATGATTAAGTTTGAAATACAATGCAGGTGAGATTAGTCCAATTTAAGTTCATATGGAGTAGATATAAATCAATGAAGTTATGGTTGCATATTTTCTTCTGTATGTAACATGTGCACTATGCATGATTTTTTTGTCTATTGCTGCTTTAATGTTTTATACATTAATATGTACAAGTTTTATATGGAACATTTTATTGTTTGAGGTATATATATTAAAGAATGAAATAATGTAAAATCTGCTATTTACATCATATAAAATTAGGGTTCTGTGTATATCTTTATACGGTGTGTGGCCATTTTCTCCCCCTACTAAATTCCTGCTTAATCTAGTCAATCTTTGATACTTCCTTTATTTTTCTTTTCTTTTCATTATTTTTTAAATTTTAGTTTAAAAATAGGTATACACATGCTTATTACAGATGGGTGCTAGTTGCTAGTTTATGTAAATTAGTAGTATTTACATGTGTTTTATTATATTTAAGCCAGAAATGGAAGAATAAAGGTGGATGAATTGTAAACATTATAATTTCATTTATAATATTATAAAGATATTTAGTTGTAAATATGATTTACAATTTATAAGTTAATGTGAATTGCATTCACATTATACAATTTTATGTGAATTGGATTCACATTATTAACTTAAGTGTAAACATTATTTACATTTAATATTGGATCGATGAATATGATTCATAATTAATCAATGGCATGTTTGTAATTATCACAAATAAATTGGTAAATTATTTGATTATATTTATTAATAAATAATTCTATGAATAAAGAATTAATGTAATGAGATTACATTAGATGGTAATGGAGAGATAAAATCTTTCTTTAATTATTCTCCAATTACATTGTGGACGTCCGCCTATCCAAAATGGGAAGGTGGCTATCTCCTTTTCCCTTACATGGAAGGTGGCTCTGTACTCCTTTATCCATGACAATGAATTGATTTAATTGAAATTAAATATGTGAAAGAATATTTTAAACTTATTTATTTATTTTAAATTAATTAATTATTATTGCAAATTATTGCAAAAAGTATATGTCACTGATTTATGTTTGGAGTGTATCCTAGCCATCCAAATTTGTATAAAAGGAGATCCAACCCAAGGGCTTTTCTCTACATAAGTTGAAGCAACAAAAATCTCTCTTTCGCTCTGTCATACACGTTCATAGTCTCTTTCTCTCTCTCTGGTGTTCACTCCAGGCTTTTGAGAGAACCGTCATCGTTGTGTTGTCATTGTATTGCTGGATCAAGTACACATGGATCTCAGTCTTCTTTGATGCTTCATGCACGTGAAGAATACACTGATTTCGTGTGATGAAACAAGGAGGTTCCACGCTCGAATCGTCAATTTCAATCATGGAAAGCATACATCTCATCTATGCGCCCACGAGTGCTTTCTCTTTTGGATCAGACTTGAGACAGGAGGTCTCTATGTTTAGAGACATAAGGATTGCAATCGCGCTACAAGAGGTAAATCTAATGCTTGTTTGTGATCTAAATGAAACAATATAAGAATCATTCCATGTCATGTGGTTCCATCAAAAAAATTTAATTCTGCTTTCCCTTACGATTAATGAGACTAGTCGACTTGGATCGTATAAGATAAGATATGCACCCTTACGTGATATGTGAGGCCAATACCCTCGCCTTTGAAATTAATGGGTCAGTGTTGAGCACGTTTTTCTCGAGGACGGGTTGGCGGGCTGCTCGATGGAGGCGCGGCGGCGGAAGGCGGAGCGGGCTCACGCGGGCTTCAGAGGCGGAGGAGCTCGGCGGGTCGGCGGGGCTGGTGGCGGAGACCCACAGGGTAGTGGTGGGTTGCGCCGCCACCTGGAGCGTAGTGCGGAGGGACCAGGAGGGATGGGCGGCCATTGATGGAGGGCTGGCCAGGAAGAAGGGGGGTGGCGGCGCCTGGAGGGCGGCCGTCCCCTTTTTTGTTTTTTATTTATTTATTTATTTATTTATTTATTTATTTATTGTTTGTGATGTAAACAGTAAAAAAAACTTTTTTTATTGTAAATCCGAAATAATAAATAAAACACAAAAATGAGAAATGTTTATTTTTATTTTTTTTGGTTGTTTTCTTTTTAATGTTCCTACAAAACAAACGTTAGAGGAAAAGAAAAAAATAAATTTTTTTATTAATTAATTATTTATTTATTTACAAATCGAAAAATGAACAGGGATCGCAATGAAAGGATCGAATCTGATTCTCCAACCATCGTGTGTGGTCAGATTTGATAGATCGTGGAAGATAGAATAAAACAACGTGGAGATCGAGAAAGTGAGATGAAAATTCGGAATCGGAGATGGGTCAAATCGAGATGTTTTTTTAATGATCTAGAAATACAAAATGACAATGGAATTAAAAATACGATAAATGAAACTAAGATTAACCTAAGATAAAAATAAGAAAAATGTGGATCTAACCTTAGGAGCGGAAATGGACCGTGATTGCCTCGACGAAGGCCGACTCGCTGTCACCGGACGGCTCGGAGGCTAGGCACTTTTCTCGATGAAATTTTCTCTCTGAGATCGAGCTCCTCTCTCTAAAGATTGATCAAGGTGAAATGAGGGAGAAGGAGGTATATAAATAGAAAAGATAGAATGAAATTTAATTTTTGAATTTTTTTAGATAAAGAGATAAGAGATGAAAATTGAAATTAATTTTTTAATTTTTTTGGTGGAAGAGATAAGAGCGATGAAAAGAGATAAAGTAGAAGAGATAAAACTATTTACAAAATTATATATTTTTTTTGAATTTTCGTCACTTTATTTATTTGAAATAAAAAATGTTATTTTTAAATTTTTTTATGATGGCTAATTAAAAATAGCAACTATATACATATATTATATACATATATGACATTATATACAAGGGTAAATGAGGAAATTAGCTCTCTTTCTCTCTTTGTTTAAAAAATTCATTTTTTTTATTTTTTTATTTTTATTTAAATAATTAGTAAGAATAATTTACAAATATATAAATACAATATTTACAAAATACATGGGAAAAGTGCAGAAACCACCCCGGAAAACCAACTTTTTACTCGTAACTCCAAAAATTATGAAATCACAGCCATCTTAAAGATAATTTAATTTAGAATACAATGGAAGTGAATTGGTTCAATTTAAGTTCATATGGAGCTGGAATTGCTTTTTGAATTAGTGCTTAGTGGCTTTTTCCAATTGTGGTTACTTTTATTCTGTACAAGATTTAATTGTGCAATTATTTTTATTAATTAGGCAGCACATTTTTATTTACAACTTGTTCTTGAAAGTTATTTCATTTAAGATCAATTAGGGCAAAAATAAATTAGTGCTAGTTTTATACAGATATACACAAAACACAATTTTTTTGGATTTTTTGCTTAAGGACCCTATCTCCCCCTACTTTATTCCTGGTCGATTAGGTTAAGGCTTGACCTTCTCTCGAGGTTCAGGTCAGCCTGTATATAGTCTTCCTTTTTTTCTTTTCTTTTATTTGTTTTTCCTTTCTTTCTTTCTTTATTTATTTTAGCTTAAAATTAGTACAAAGTGTACACTATTTATACACAGATGCAAGTTAGTAAGAATATGGAGATAGTGTTATATGCAGGTGTTTTATAAGGGATTTTAAGCTAAATAAATGAATAAAGATGACGAATCGTATATTCATCAGTCAGCCAAGACCTACTGTTAATATAAAATAATAAAAGGGTGTCCATCCGTCGACACGATTACTTTTCCATGCAAAAATTTTTCTTTTATCCTTGCATAAGATGTACAAGTAGCCGTGATGATAATTGCACAAAGCCACTTCATGCAGGTCTTCGCTTCAAATTTGCATAATATAATTTTGCATAAATACACCATTAAGTATGGGCGTCGAATTGGATGGCAAATGCGCATAACCCCAGCACGCAGGTCACCTGTTGAAATCTTTAGAATATATTTTAAGCAAATCATAAGATCTTCTACTACATAAACTTGATATCTAAAAATATATCATTTTAATAATATAGCAATTATACGCAATGCCCCATCAAACCGGAGTCATAAATTTATTTGATGTAATCAAAATGGATTAACCACAAACAACGTGGTATACGAATTTAGAAATTTCCAAGGATTGTGGGGCATCTAGTAGAGATAAAAAAGATCGAAGATGGATATGTTCATATACATATTCACTCCATTTATATTTAATACAAGATGCATACTGATATAAATCTGTTATGGATTTACATAACCAATTTTTAAATATACGATATGTATTCAAATTCAAATCGAATATTCGTTGGTAAGGAATCTTGATTCAATAAATATGAATAAGAATATTGATCGAAGTAAAATAAAATATCATTATAAAAATATTTAATCAATCAAGGTCATTATGTCTTTACTTACAATATTTATCCTTTATCTTTCAATTCACTCGAAAAACAGAGGCATAAAACTCGACTATTCTTTAGTATACTTTAGTTCTTATCATGCAATAGTTAATATAGATTCTATCAAAAGCATTTTAGAAAAAAATAAATGGGTTATTTAACACATTCCATCAACCACTATCTTCGCACAATCACCCTATCCAAAATTTGAAGTGGCATGCATGATGCAAATATAGATTCCTCGGTGGAAAGCTTATGGATGATTTTGGATATAGAATACCAATTGTTTTGAGATGGAGGAGCTTTATCCTAAGAAAAAATATTTCAAACTAAGTTGTCACATCCTAATTACAACACCAATTAGTCTATATTTACAAACTTAACTTTTTTATCGTCCTTTAAATCTATTGACAAGGAACTAGGGATAAACCTTAATAGGACTTTTCAATAACTATTAAATTAAATAATAATCAATTAGTTGGTTCAGAAAAGGCGAGTAATTTAAAAAGTGTTATTCCATGTTCAAAACAACACCTCAAGTAGAAGAATTTTGGAATGGAAAATGTGATAAAAAATTTCTCATTCCATTTGGGCGCTTTATGTTGCCAAATGAAATTCCATTTAGTTGTACCAAACTACAACAATGACCAATTTCAGTAGTCATTGTTGCATCTCCCTATGTAAGATATATAACATCGAATAGTCATTGAAATATTATCTCATGTTCATATAATTCACAATAAATAGCACGTTCCTTGCTAAGGATTTATATAATGATGATTATCAAGGATTTATGTAACGATAATTATCCATTTATTTTTTGGTTAAGAATATTTACTAATCCTTGCTAATTTATTAATAATTATGAGAAAAAGTTCACATATAATTGTTGGCCATGCGAGCCCACGGCGAGCCATTACGCAATAAACGTTATTGCGAATATCATTCCCTGATATGAAATGAAGAAGAATTAATTTGAATAATAGGTCCTACTGTACAATTAGGGTTATGTACCATGGCTATCATAATGATCATAAAATTGTTGATTCAATTTTGGAATCATAGACGTTGGTGCTTGGATGAATATCAAAAGAGTTAGATTGAGGACACATCAAACACCGTCAAATGATTGTTAAGATGTGATCTATAGACTGAGTAGGAGATGGCAATCCTTTCTCACATAGGCTGATATCTGACCGACCTCTTAATGTAGGTCCTCTGCATAGGAATAGAGATTCGAAGGTGTCAGATTAGTTAGGTCAAAGAGTTGACTTAACGAGATCGAGATAACCAAAGTCCTATGTCGTATGCTGTCACGATATAGGCACGCATCCTCTGACTGGAGATAGATGTGTTACTATATATCTAAGTATGTACATTGGCAGACCAATAGGTTGATGACTTAACCAAGGCCTATACACCGGCATGCTGGTGTGCATATAAGGGCATACGAGTAATACGATCTCTCAAAGGGGTCATACAGGTTCACTACTGAAGCGGAATACATGAGCTCACTCATGAGATATTGGGAACAATCAAATTCCGTGCACGATCGTCTTGCTTTGGAAGCGTGACTGAATTTGTAGGTATGATATATACTTTTGGAAAGTATATGATCAAGACCTAGGTATGATATATGCTTTTGTAAAGTATATGATCAATACCAACTCCTAATGATGAAATGACAAACATACTGATAAAACCATGAAGGAGACAGTATAAAGTTGATCTAATACTTTGGGTTTATTCTGGGTCTTCCAGTATGCAGGATGTGTAGGTGTTGGGAATACCTGAGGGTGATGTGATCATAAACGATTGTATAACCATGACGCTTCCATTCCTAGGGAGTGATGAAACGGGTATGGATTTTAGTGACTCCTCTCAGTAGAGAAGTAATCTGATCTTGGTCCAAATGTTCGACGTTGATCTGAATGTGATTCGGATGCAATGAGAAGATTAGATTTGCGGTCTTGATTTAATCAAGCATCTATGGGAGGTCCGAGATCTGGATTTGAGATGTCATCTCAATATCCAAGTCACTATACATGGAACAATACAATCGCCTTGTCCTTATCTCCAAGTATCCACAGAGAAAGTGCATTATCCTTGAAAGAGTTCATGGATAATTTCATTGTTGATATACGTATCCAAGCATCGAGAACTGTGATAATTAAATGTGATTTAATTATCATGGATCATATGAATTTGATTCATATTATAAGGAGAGTTATCTGAGATAATTAAATGTGATTTAATTATCAAAGATGTGAATAATGTGAATGTGATTCATATTATTTTGGCACATGAGAATAGAGATCCAAGATTATTAAATACGATTTAATTATTACGGATATGAATAATATGGATAGCACTATCCATATTGATCATATGTATTATAAATGTGATTTATAATATATTAGAGAGAGCATATTGTGTTTTATATTTGTTGATTAATTGTTAATGTGAATGGGATTCACATTGAATGATTAATTAAAATTATAATTACATTTAGTTTTGGGTTGTGAATGAGATTCACATTTTTTCAATGGCTAGATTGATATTTTCCAAAAGATAATTTGGAATTTTGTTTTGTGAAAATTATTTCGACAAGAGTTATAGGAGATATCATGAGATAATGATATCTCATGATATATCAATGAGATTGACTAAGTCTCCTCGAATAAGAGAGGACGGCTACAACTCCTCTTGAGGAGTAGAGTAGCCCCCCCCCCTTTTAGGAGAGGACCTTGATCTTCTCATTATCATATCTCTAGTCAAAAAGTGATTTAATTTGTGATTAATTATATTGATTTATCAATGATAATTAATTTGAATTAAATCACTTGTTGTTGTGTTTTGCCAACAACAATCCTAGCCATTGAAAGAAACACAAATCAATCTCAACCATTGATTGTGTTTTGTCCATGGATTGAGATCCATGGACTCCCAAAACCCTATATAAGAAGAGGCACCCTTGCTCTTCATGAGATATGTTAGATGAATTACGAATACTCTCTCTCTCTCTCTTATAATGGTCGTCCACCATGAAGCCATTGTGAGAGTCGTCATCGATGCAGCATCGTCATTATGCTGTCGGATCATCTACACGTGGATCTCCATCTCCTTCGGTACGTCTCGCTCGTGAAGAATATATTAGATCTCGTGTGACGATATCAGGAGATCTGCCGCTTGGATTATCAACATGGATTGTGAGGAGCACGCGTTTCAACCCCCGCTCGCAAGCGTCTCCTCCGTTGGATCGGACTTGAGACATGAGGTCTCTTGGTTTAAAGACTCGATCACAACCATGCTTCAAGAGGTAATACTATTACTTGTTTGTGTTTTAGATGAAACGATCTGAGAAGTGTTCTTAGATCATGTGATTTCGTCACATAAAAAAATTTAATTTCCGCTGCATCGAGCAACTAGTTGCTCCCGATCACATTCGATGCAATCATCATGCTTTCATGATATGCTTGAAGATTTTTCCCGTATCTTTCAAGTGGTATCAGAGCCAGGTTGTCAAAAGTTTTGGATTAGATCCATGAACCTACGAAGATTTTGGCTCATTTGGGTTCGTGAAGATTTTAGCATTTCGATTTTCGCAGTCCTGTCTTGTGATAAAATTTAGGCCCTGTTTAAAATGTTTAAACAAGAAATTTTAAATTGAATAATGTTCCCCATTAAATAAGGAAACAGTAAGATTTTAGTTTTCATGATTTGGAATCCCATAACTTAAGATATGACGTTTTTAATAACCATATGTCCACT
This sequence comes from Ottelia alismoides, assembly GCA_037367405.1. Taxonomy (NCBI): domain Eukaryota; kingdom Viridiplantae; phylum Streptophyta; class Magnoliopsida; order Alismatales; family Hydrocharitaceae; genus Ottelia; species Ottelia alismoides. The sequence continues at coordinate 116,839 of JAZKJV010009250.1, forward strand.
GTTTCGGGGATGGCGATTAGTGACGTAATTAAAGAGTTAATTACAGATCTTAAACACCTGAAAATATATAATTATCACTTGGGTTCTATTTTAAATCAAATTGGTGAACAAAATAAATTTAGTTTCCATTAATTGGATTTAAATTGATCGAGTTATATTAATTTTAGTGAGTAGGGGTCACTGCTGGAAATTAACGAACTTGATCATGAACCTTGTGATAGTCATTCAAATAAATTGATGAAAATTAATTGTTAATTTTCTAAAATGATTATAGATAAATATTTGTGAAATATTTAAATATGATAATTATTTCCTTGAATGGCATTTCACTAACCAAAATGATAAGATAGATGATCTTGATCATAATTGGTTGATATGAAATCATCAATAAACATTGTTTTCATGCAAAACCCTAGTTTATCCTACAATAGTTGTAGGATAACTTTTACATGCAAAACCCTATTGATTGAATAGGATTGGGGATTTTTTTAGTAAATCTCCTTATAATATTATCAAAATTGTTTTGATGCATATTATATGGTATAATTTCGGTTGAAAAATCGATGAGCATCTCGAAATATACAATGATCTACCTGGCATTATCCTTTATTGAGGTCGATATGGTGTCTAGTCGGAGAGCATTGGGGTAGTGGGTTGCACCGGATGTGGTCCGTCCCACTCTCGTCGATACTGACCATGACAACAGGTAGGGACTCGATAATGCTGGAGAAATCAGAGTGTATTTTTCTAATTATTAAAATTCGAATAATACGTACTTTGAGATTATACCTACTATTCAAGTAATAATCAAGTTTGTCGATTGAAAATTGGATTGATAATTAATTTAATGTGATTAAATTGATTATATCCAATTAAAAGCACTCTATTATGAATAGATGTGTATTTCCCTTAGAAGAATTGATCATAATGAATGTGATTCATGATGATTAATTAGAATTTGAATATGATATGGAGGATCACATAAGTGACATCCATGGTCTCCCGTCAAGGCGAAGGGTTCTGTCGCCTGAGATTGTATGTCAGAGATGCATGTCCGAAGTAACAACTCCTGCATATAAGCCATTTGGATCGGGCTCTTCGCTTCTCGAATGAGTAAGGTTGTATACGTAGTGACCCCAATATCGATTCCTCATATTATTGTGGTGATATTGGATTGCCAATAGCGAGTATTAAGCATGTTGACGGTTGGTTCAATTAACGACGGTCAACATCACCTTAGGGGTGGTGGGCCCGGGTATTAAAGACTCAATTGGGAGATGCAAGTTTGACTTGCAAGGAGGAATGTCTTCCCGCTTCTTTTTATCGGAGTCACAAGTTCTCATATTATTGTGATGTGACAAAGATAAGGAAGGAGATTACTGATCTTGCTTGAGATATAATGGTAAGTATATCTCTTACATTGAATTAAGGGAATGAACTTTCAGTGCTTACAAGGCAAGACAACTTTGATATAAAAACTCCTAAATCAAAGTAAAATATGGATATATATATATATATACACACACTTATGCAAATTTCTTATTTCAGATAATCCTTCATTAAACCCACTCAATGTTATACTCAATAATAACTAGTAAAATATCATGGATTGGACTCATGATCCATATGTTGTACTTGCAATTGGATACATAATGTATGTGGTTGCATTGTGCAAGATTCCTCAACATAATGAGGTATGACAATTAAATAAGACAATAAGACATCACCTTAGGTTCGTATGTCTCTATAGTCTTGATCTTTCATCGAGTGTACTTTGGAAGTAGCATGTTGATGGTGATCGTAATTGTCTAATAATCCTTATAAAATAAAAGAAGATATTTTGGCATACATATGTGCTCTAGACATTTAATCATGAATGACATGGTTCTCTGCATTATGCAGAATGGTAGCTCGAAAGAGATGATGTATTCAAAATGTTTGAATACCTACCTGAACCAATGTTTTAAGAGTTTAGATAGATGTAGAAATGATGAATGTCATCATTCTACTGTCTATACTTAAGGCATTCATGAATCTTCATAATATTCATATTGTATGAATTTAATGAAGCATGTATAAATGTTGAAATACTCTTACATTGAATTCTTTTGAATTTAACATAAGAGATCCTTAGTCATAAGCAATGGTTGTTTATAGATAAAGGGAGCTCAATGTAAGCATGGGTCAAATCCAAGATGAGAAGGATAGTCAAAGAATTGACCATACTTCTATGACTTCCACATGACATCCTAAGAGTTGGATGAATACCAATACTGCAATAAGTCGGTGTGTTGATAGTATGACTATCAAGTCTGTATGGAATCCTTAGAGAAGGACTCAGATAGAGCATCATAATAATCTACATAAATCATTTATATTGACTTTCTTATTGAATAAGATAAAGTCTTATAATTGCATCTCAATCTTCTAACAACACTTGCAATGGGTTGCATATGTTTTAGAAGACTGAAAAAAAATGATCTTAAGGTTTATAGTTATCCACATGAATATTGATGCAATAGTTGCAACAATCTCTGTTGGATTGATAGACTTCAAAGTTTCAGTGGGAGAGCCTTAGTCTTAGATAATGTCTCTATGACCTAGATATTAGAATACACTCATTGTTTGTTTCTAAATGTTGGAACTAAACATGAATTCTGAGATAGAATTATCATAAAAGGTTATGATGGATATATTTCAGATAGTAATCTAACATCTAGTGGACTCCATAAAATTAGAAAATTAATGAATGGTTTATTAAAATTTCTAATACTGAAAATTAAACCTTAACAAATCAATAGGAGGATGACGATCATTTGACAATGATCCGGCATCGAGTCTTGGACTTATATCTATTGATATAGATTGTCTGAAGGTTCAAATTTTACATACTTGTGAATATTGTATTCAAAGTAAATATGTCCAATACACTATTCTCAAGAATAGTGTAAGATGCCAGGGTATTAATGATCTTATACATATTGATGTATGTGGATCATCTGCATCATAATAAACATTGACGATATGTGATATCATTCAATGATTATTTGTGATATGAGATTTCCTATCTTCACCTAAGAAACCTTTGAAATGTTCAAAGATTTCACAATTTTTATTTAGAACCGAAATTTGAAGAAAGATGAAATGAATTTGATCTAACCTGGGTAGCTTGTACCTATTAGATAAAATTCAAAGAATACCTAGTATCATTTCTATATCACTCCTCCTAATAAACCTGAACTCAATAGAGTTGTAGGGAGATACAATTGGATCATGTGTGACATGATTTGATAAATGATGTTTTTTAGCATAATTACCTCTTAGTTTCTAGGTAATTACCTCAATAGAGTACTCATCAAAAAATATATATGTAGTAGAGACTACACTATATATCCTTAATAAGATTCCATGCAAGTAAGCTGGAATTAAGCACTAGAGAATGCTACTTCATTAGGAAAATAAAGGATGGTATGAGATACCCACTTTATGACCTTGAGATTCTTAAAATATCTCATCTCTGTGAATGTGATTCTTAGAGGCTGAGACTCTTGAGAATCAGGAAGAAAATGAAGTAAAGGAACTCATTTAATCTTGACATGATAATGAGACTCCTAAAATCAGAAACTAAAAGGATAATTAAAGATGAAACATTAATACCTCTTCAGATGAGTTTGAGGATGTATTCCATGTGTCTATTAAGTTTGACAATGATTGGACTTCATGTGATGAAGCTCCTAAGGATCATGACATGGAAAGATGAATATTAGCAATAAAGTCTAAAGTAGACTTCATATACAGGTGTTGTATATGGACCTTCGATGATCAACCTATATGGGTAAGACCCATAAAGGTGTAATGGATCTTCAAGAGAAAGGGAATCTGATGATAAGGTAGAGACCTTCAAAGCTCGGTTCGTAGCCATGAGCTACACACTGGAAGAGAAGACATTGCTTGCGATGAGACTTTCTCTTCAGTAACCATGCTTAAACCCATCGAATTATTGCTAACTATAGATACACAACTTGGCTTTGACATCTTCGAGATGGAAGTCAAGATTGCATTCCTCTATGAATGCCTCTCTGAGGATATTCAGATGAAGTAGCCCCAGATCTTCATGATTGGGGAAAGTAAGGTGTGAAAGCTAAAGAAATCCATCTATGGACTCAAAAAGCTTCTTGTTGGAACATAATATTTAATGAAATTATAAATGTTATGATTTCAGATAGAATCTTGATGAACCATATGAAGCTTAGTGGGAGCACCAATGTGTTCATCGTGCGAAATGTAGATAATATCCTAATCATTTGGAATGATATAAGGATGATAATAAGTGTTTTATAGACTGGCTATTTCATATCTTGAAATATGATTTCAAGGACCTCTTAGATTTTAGTTCTGAAGTTGTTTAGAAGCAAAGAGAAGAGGATATTGGGACCGTCACATTTGTAGTACACCTTGGACATATTCCATTCTTGGAAATTCCAAGAAAGGCTTCCTTCCCTTAAGATTTGGTATTGACCTATCTAAAGGGATAACACCTCAAAGAGTTGAGGAAGTGAATGTTAAAACTTCTTGCACTTGTGCATCAGTTACGAGAAGCTGAGTGTATGCTAGATGTGTACAAAAGCCAGATATCTGCCATGTAGAGGGAGTAGTAAAGTGTTGCTAATCCTACTATGGAGATGAAACACTTGATTGCAGTAATAATAAATATCTTCAAAGATGACAAGACTTAGAGATAATGATCTCAAAGTCTCATCATCAAGAACCTAAGACTTTATAGATAGTGATCTAAAAGGTCTTAACCGTCGATGCCTTGGGAGATAGAGATCTCCAGGAATAAAGATATTATGATAAGGATTATGGAAATACTAGTTATAATAGTTACTGAGCAATAGTGTCAAGGACACTATAATTTCTTTATCAAGATTGAGTATTGGTTGCATAAGATGCAACATTGCATTGGATGCAAGCACTGTTACCTAGAGATATGCAAGTGCCGTAAAAGAACTTCGCATAGTCTTTTGGGAACAGAGTGACTGATCAGCTTACCTAGCTATTTCTAAATAGTCTATGATTGTCACATGAGTGTGTTGGAAATGCGAGCCCACGGCGAACCATTATGCAATAAATTTTATTGCAAATATCATTCCCTGATCTGAAACGAAGAATGAATAATTTGCATAATAGGTCCCTTAGTACAATTAGGGTTATGTACCATGGCCATCTTAATAATCATACAGCTGTTGATTCAACTATTGAATCATAGAGGCTGGTGCTTGGATGAATATCTAAAGAGTTAGATAGAGGACTCATCAAGCACCGTCAAATGATTGTTAAGAGATGATCTCCAGCCTGAGTAGGAGATGGCAATCCTTATCTATGAAGGCTGATATCTGATCGACCTCTTGATGCAGGTCCTCTGCATAGGAATAGAGATTCGGAGGTGTCAGATTAGTTAGGTCAAAGAGTTGACTTAACAAGATCGAGATAACCGAAGTCCTATATCATATGCTGTCATGATATAGGCACACATCCTCTGACCGGAGACAGATGTGGTACTATATGTCTGAGTATGTACATTTGGCAAACCAATAGGTTGATGACCTAACCAAGGACTATACACCGGCGCGCTGGTGTGCATGTAAGGGCATATGAGTAATACGATCTCTCAAAGGGATCATACAGGTTCATTTACTGAGCCGGAAGACATGAGCTCACTCATGAGATATTGGGAAGAATCAAATTCCGTGCACGGTCGTCTTGCTTTGGAAGCTTGACTAAATTTGTAGGTTTGATATATACTTTTGGAAAGTATATGATCAAGACCTAGGTATGATATATGCTTTTGGAAAGTTTATGATCAATACCAACTTCCAATGACCGAATGAGAAACTTACTGATAAAATCATGAAGTAGAAAGTGTAAAGTTGATCTAATACTTCGGGTTTAATCTGAGTCTTCCAGTATGCAGGATGTACAGGTATTGGGGATACCTGAGGGTGATGTGATCATAAACGATTGTATAACCATGACGCTTCCATTCCTAGGGAGTGATGAAACGGGTCTGGATTTTAGTGACTCCTCTCAGTAGAGAAGTGATCTAATCTTGGTCCAAATGTTGGACATTGATCTGAATGTGATTCATATACAATAAGAAGATTAGATTTGCGTCTTGATTTAATCAAGCATCTATGGGAGGCCCGCGATCTGGATTTGAGATATGATCTCAATATCTACGTCACTATACGTGGAATAATACAATAGCCCTGTCCTTATCTCGAAGTATCTGCGGAGAAAGCGCATTATCCTTGAAAGAGTTCACGGATAATTCTATTGTTGATATATGTATCCGAGCATTAAGAAAATGGATAATTAAATGTGATTTAATTATCACGAGTAATATGAATTTGATTCATATTATAAAGAGAGTAATCTAAGATAATTAAATGTGATTTAATTATCAAAGATGAAAATAATGTGAATGTGATTCATATTATTTGGACACAAGAGAATAGAGATCCAAGATAATTAAATGTGATTTAATCACCATGGATATGAATAATGTGGATAGCAATATCCTTATTAGTCATGTATATTATAAATGTGATTTATAATATATAAGAGAGAGTTATTTGTAATTTACATTTGTTAATTAAGTGTTAATGTGAATTGGATTCACATTGGACATTAAATTGAAAATGTAATTTACATTTTATTTTGGATTGTGAATGTGATTCACAATTTTTCAATGGCAAGATTGCAATATTCACAAAATTATTATGAATTATTTTGTAGAATAATTTACAACAATTGTTGCTGCAAATATTGGAGATATATGCAATATTGGAGATTGCATTGGAATCTCCCTTTCCTAATAGGAGAGGGGGGACGGCCACTAATATGGAAGGGAGGAGCCTCCTTTCCATTATCTCCAATGTGGATTGATTTAATTTGGTGATTTAATTATGTTTATTTATCAATATAGATTTAATATCAATTAAATTAATTGTTGTTGGTTTTTACCAACACAAATCTTAGCCATTAAAAGAAACACAGTCAATGTGAACCATTGGATTTGTGTTGTCCCATGGATTGAGATCCATGTATCCCAAAACCCTATAAAAGGAGAGGCACCCCATTTCTCTTCTTTACACATAATGCTTGAGAAGCATATCTCTCTCTCTCTCTCTTTCTCTTTCTCTCCCTCTAATGGCCGTCCACCATGGATGCCCTAGAGAGGCTCTCCATCGCCGCGGCACCGTCGTTATGCTGCCCGATGTTTTGCTCGTGGAACTCCATCTACTTCGGCGTGCCTTGTTCGTGAAGAAGACGTCGGATCTCGTGTATCGAGATCAGGAGATCCACTGCTTGGATCATCAACATGGATTGCGAGAAGCACGCGGTTCATCCCCGCGCTCGCAAGCGTCTCCTCCGACGGATCGGACTTGAGACAGGAGGTCTCTTCTTTTAGAGACTTGATCGCAACCACGCTTCAAGAGGTAATCCTAATACTTGTTTGTGGTTCAGACGAAACGATCCGAGAAGTGTTCTTGGAACATGTTGTTTCGTCGCATAAAAAATTTTTAATTTCCACTGCATAGAACAACTAGTGCGACTAGTCGTTCTTCGTCGTATCCGATATGACGATCACGCTTCTGTGATGCGTTTGAGGATCTAACCATATCCTTCAAGTGGTATCAGAGCCAGGTTGACGGTTTCGAATATGATTCGCAAACCGAGGATGACTTGGGTTCGTTAAGGTCACGAAAGTTTTTATCGCATTTGATTTCGCAGATCTGTTTAGTAAATAATTTCGGCCATGTTTAAAATGTTAAAGTACGAATTATTTACTTGGATTTTGTTTCCCATTAAATAAGGAAACCATAGGATATGAGTTTACGTAAATCGGATTTCGTATACTCTAGATATGGTTGTTTTAATGAACACGTATGCACTGTTGCGGGAACAGTAGATTTTAACATGATTAAGGAGTTAATTACTGTTATCATACACCTCGAAATGCGTGAAACACCATTGAGTTCTGTCCTAAATCAAGTTAGCAATATTTGAAAATTGATTTTGTCTAATTTGGATTTAAATTGATTGAGATATGATAATTTTAGTGAGTAGGGGTCACTACTGAAATTACAGTCCTAATCTAGAACCAAGTGATTGTCAATTAGTGAAATTAATTGTTAATTTCGTGAAATAATCTTGAAAAATATTTGTGAAATATTGGAACATGATTATTTGCCTAATTGACTTGGCCCCAACCAATTAATTATTTAGATTTGATCTAAATCTTAATTGGAATCACAATCATCAAACTCCTGGCTTGAATAGGATTGGGAGTTTGTCTAGCGAATTTCCTTATAATCAAAAGTGTTTTGATTACTATATGGTATAATTTTCGGTTGAAGAACCGATGATCATATCAAGTACAAATTAATCAATTTGGCATTATCCTTTCCCGAGGTGGATATGGTGTCTAGTCGATGTTCGCTGGGGTAGCGGGTTGCAACGTATGTGGTCCATCCCACTCCCGTCGGTACTGGCCATGACAGCGGGTAGGGCCGGGATAATGTCCGAGGGATTATGATGTATTTTGCTAATTATTAAAATACTAATTAATATGTACATTGAGAATAATACCATATATATTCAAGTAAGATATTCAAGTTTGTTGATTGAATTGGATTGATAATTAATTTAATAAGACTAAATTGATTATGTCCAATTAGAATACTCTAATATGATTAGAGTTAACAATTCCCTTGGAATAATTAATTATGTGAATATGATTCATGATAACTAACTAAAATTTGAATATGAGGTGGAGGATCACATAAGTGACATCCATGGTCTCCCGTCAAGGCGAAGGGTTCCGTCGCCAGATATTGTATGTAGGAGACGCCTGTCCGAAGTGACAGCTCCTGCATACGATCAATTTGGATCGGGCTCTTCGCTTCTCGAAAGAGTAAGGACGTATGCGTAGTGACCCTAATATCGGGTCCTCATATTATTGGGGCGATATTGGATTGCGCATAGCGAGTTGTATTCCTATTGACGGCTGGTTCAATTAATGACGGGTCAACATTGCCTTAGGGATGGTGGGCCCAGGTGTTAAAGACCGAATTGGGAGATGCAAGTTGGACTTGCAAGGCAGAATGTGTTCCCGCTTCTTTTTATCCGAGTTGTAGGTTCTCATATTATTGGGATGCAACAAAGATAAGGAAGGAGATCCCAGATCTTGCTGAGATATGTTGGTAAGTATATCTCTTACATTGAAAGTAAATAAGGGAATGAACTTTCAGTGTTGACAAGGCAAGACAACTTTGGTATAAAAAAATTCCTAAATCAAAGTAAAATATGTATATGTATATATATGTACACTTATGCAAATTTCTTATTTCAGATAATCCTTCATTAAACCCCACTCAATAAATACTCAATGATAACTAGTAAAATATCATGGATTGGACTCATGATCCAGATATTGTACTTGCATTTGGACACATAATGTATGTGGTTGCAATGTGCAAGTTTCCTCATAATATTGAGCAATGACAATTAAATAGATAATAGGACTACAACCCTAGGGTTTGTATGTCTCTATAGTCTTGATCTCATCAGATGTACTTTGGAAGTGGAATATCGATGATGATCACAATTGTCAGTTAATCCTTATAAAAATCTAAGAAGACTTTCTGTCATACATATGTGCTCTCAACATTTAATCATGAATGACATGGTTCTCTGCATCATGCAGAATGATGGCTCCATAAGAGATGATGTATTCAAAATGTTTGAATACCTACCTGAACCAATATTTTAAGGGTCCAGATGGATGTAGACATGATGAATGTCATCATTCTACTGTCTATACTCTAGTCATTCATGAAGCTTCATAATATTCATATTGTATGAATTTAATGAGGCATGTATAAATGTTGAAATACTCTTACATTGAATTCTTTCGAATTTAACATAAGAGATCCTTAGTCTTAAGCAATGGTTGTTTATAGATAAAAGGAGCGCAGTGGAAGCATGGGGTGGACCCATGTAAGAGGTATAGTTGATGAATCTGTTATTCATCACTCCAAAAGTCAAAAATAGAGCCTTGTTCCCGAGAAAATAGAGGCATATTTCCTTTTATCTTGCATAAATAACACTCATGCATGCATCCATAATTCATGCATTATAGCAGCTCATCTGCATTTAAATAAGAAGCCAAAAATCCCCTGTAAAATACCTCTTCATCAAATAACTCCTTCTCTATAATAGATGTGTATACTCCTTAATAATATAGGGAAGGATGCCACAAATCACCCTTGTAAAATAGCCCAAATATCCTGAGAACCCTTGTACATTAAAACACACATAAAGCCCGCATACAAACCCCTACTTAGGTCTACTCACTCTTAGAATACTATATATTAAAAGACCTTCAAAATGAGACTAATTTCATCGAAGTTGGAGCCTGTATGAGAAACTTGGGTTTTTGGGTCATTTTGTATACTACATATGTATATTTATGTATCTTTGTATTTATGTATTATATGTGACCTCATCTCCGTCTTTGGTCAACATGAAACTTGTAGATCTCATCAAGATCTACAACTTTCATGTTTTGAGTTTTTCCAAATTCGGCTTCCTCTTCTCTCTACACGTGTTTTCCCCTCTAACCATTCACAGCAGGCCACGTGGCGCACTCTGATTGCGCCACGCGGCCCGCTGCCCTTTGTCTGATCCGCCCGCGCCTTCCGCCGTTGGATGGCCATCCTGATCCAATGGCCGAGCCGCTGCCACGCACGCCCTTCATATGGACCGTAGGATCAAAGCCCATACCTCATCTCCACCGTCCCTTAGCGCCGCGCTCTCAGCGAGCCACGTGGCGGCATCTACGCCGCTCGATCGCGCCCCCGATCCTCTCATCACAGCCGCCCACCTTCCAGCGAATCTCGACCCTCAGATCAACCCTACCCTTTCATCTGAGCCATCCGCTCGCGCCTCGCCAAAACGCGCCACGTGGCGCTCTCATAACCCCTCATCTGGGCATCCCAGATCTCATCGTAACCGCTCCATCTCGCTTCGATCCCCACCGTTGGATCACAAGATCCAACGGTGGAGACTTCGTCTCCTACCTCGGGCGCCCCTCTCTCCCACGATCTTTGCCTTGCGGGAGGGGCGCCCCCCTTTCTTTTTTTTGGGCACACGTCAGCCACCCTCGCCGGCCGCTAACCTCCCCACGACACACCCCACTCATCCCTCTCCCTCGCCAGCTCCCTCAAACACCACCATCTCCGCCACACTCGCCCCACGACAGCCACCAACTTCGCCATCCACCCAGCCAGACCGTCACCTTCATCCTTTAAATACCCCCTCTCCGGCCACATTCATCCCCATCCGCCACTCCAGGAAGATCCCTAGAGCTCCAAGCTTCCTATTGGTGACAGCAATCGGCTGATTTGTCGAGCGACGACAGAGCTTCTTCTCCGGCGAGATCCTCGGCCCACCGCCGTGTCGCAACCACTCCTCCGAGCAGCTGCTAGAGCTCGGGGCCTTACCGACCCCTTGAGCGATGACCTGGAGCTCGAAGCTGAGCCCCAATCCCCAGGTAATCTCCTCCATTCCTCTTCCGATCTTTTTCTTCTTTTCTCTTTATCTTCTCCGATTTTATTCCCCGTCCACGATCATCTTCACGCCTCGCCTTCACTCCGCCGAGCTCCGCGTCGGAGCTCTCATCCTCGCTGACCCCTCCGCATCTTCAGACGCTCCACTCCACCGTCCATCGATCTCCAGCTCCGCCGCTTGGCCGGAGCAACGTCGCCCGACCACCTCACGACGCCTTAGGCCTCGCCAACCAGCACCACTTCTCCACAAACGCACGCACGAGCCTCGGCTATACGTCTAACACTTGCAGGTACTCCTTTGATCATTGGCCGGAGCCTCACCGGAGCTCTCTTAGAGCTTCATCGACACCGAGCTCCAGCCCTCCTCCAGGGATCCAGAGACCACCGGAGCCTTCGCCGCGCACTGACGACTCTTCCGAGCAAGGTGGGAGTTGACGAAGCTCACCACCGGAGCTTGACGACCGAGGCGGAGCTCGGCTGCTTTCACCGGAGCGCAGCCCTCTCCTCCGCAGGCGGCGGAGGATCGATAGAGAAGAAGGAGCAGCAACCGTTCGATCCTCTGATCGAACGGTCTTCGCCTGTCCACGCGTCCACTTCGCCGCCCTCATCCTCGACCGTTGATCATCCCTCGGATCGGACGACTCTCCAGCTGCCACGCGTCTTCATCGACATCCCTTGGATCCATCTTGATCCAAGGGCCTTCAGGCCGCCACGTCCCCTTATCCGAGCCTCGGCCTCCAAGCCTAGGCTCGGGTGACCCGAAGCTGCATCGAAGCTGAGCCGAACCTCCAGAAGACCCGAGCCTCGCTCCGAGCCTCCGACGCCCTCCGAACCTAGCCCCCCCCCCCCCCACGTGAGGAGCACGTGCGGCCTGGGTTATTTGCACAGATGCCCCTGGAGCTTTCACAAATTGCGAAAAGGTCCCTGTGAAGTAGACACCACGTGAGGAGCACGTGTCTTGTGGAACAATTGCATAGACATCCTGCATATTATTGGTAATTGCATTTTCGTCCCTGTCAGCACGTTTACTTATTGAAATTTTATTTTCCAGTATTGCATTTACACCCTTGTGTTTGCTTGTGTCCATAGCATGCATTTTTTATCATTTTGAAATTCTAAAAATTGCATGTTGTTGAGAATCTTGTCCTCTACCTGTTAGTACATGTGTTTGATTTTTGTTGGTATGCTTGAATTATTAATAAATTAATTGGTTCATTTGTGTCATATTTTGCCCAGTGATGCCTTTTGATTTTTAATTAATTATCTGTGCCTTCAAAAATCGCCAAAAATTCACATTAGCTTAAGGACATTATTTTCAACACTCCATAAAAAATTGCATGTAGTTTGCACGCATAACGAGGCCTCAATAAATAGTTTAGTGATTTCCTTAAATTAATTTTAATTAATTCATTTCACAATAAATTTAAGTTCTGTTAATTTTCCTAGGTTCCTGATCATTAGACCATCCTAGGATAATTTTAGTTCTTGGAAAAATTGTGATTTGATATTTATTAAAAATTAAAAACTGAAAATCACTCTGTCTGTTTATTTAATTCACAGAAAAATTATTTTGAGTCGAAAAATTCCAAAAAAATTAGGTTAGCTTAACTTCATCCCATTTCATAATCTGGCCAAGTTTCATAATTTTTGGAATTAATTTGACCATCTTTCTGAATTAACATTTAATTTGGCCTGATTTTGCATGTGTATTGCATAAAAAAGCTGAAAAAGACCAAAAATATATTCCCCGAAAATCTCACACTTGGATTTCGCTAAAATTCGACCTAAGGAGACAGTTGCCTCCCTGAGTTCGACCTTGGACTTCACCAAGTAAAAAAATTGCCGCTTAAAATTAACTTCATATTAATCAATAAGTGGTTTTTGATATTCCCTCTCGTATCCGACTGCAACGAACACTTAAAAGTAATTTGGACCATTAATTTGACCGAATTAACATAGGGTGCGGGAGCGATCGTCAAAATGGCGCCGTTGCCGGGGAGGCACGGCTTAGGTTAATTGTAGCATATTTTTGAGTGTTTGATTTTCCTTCCCCGGGTAGTCTGACCCCCTATTTTTTTTGTGAATATTTCTCTGTCTTTTAAATTTTTGCAATTTTTGGTGTCGTTCTTTATCTGACCTCAACTTGTTTTTGTACGAGGGACACCGGAGTCGAAGACGCTTCGAGGATCACGCATTGGAATTTGTTTGAGGGATTTGAGAGAACCTGTAATTTCAATAATTTTCCACATTTTTTCGCATCATTTCCAGCGGTTCCCGTTCGGGATCTCGCGTGTGTAAAGATAGTGGAAACCGTGTCCCGTGTGCTGTGTGGGTGAATTGTAACTTAGCTTGCACTAGCGGCTCCTCGAGTCACTCTAGGATTTGTTTGTGCTCGTAATCAATAGGACCACACATTACACATAAAAGACGCACCTAGACCGCAGGACTTAGTTCAAATTAAACTGTTCTTCACGCTAATAGAACTGCCTGTCTAGGAGCGGCTTTTCATCGCTTGCATTTGCATATAGAGTAAAGTTTTCAATTCTGTATTGCATCCTGCATAAAAAGCGAAAGGATCACTGTAAGTATTCTCTACTCAGCATACGCATCATCGATTTCAACTTGCATCGGCTTTTCTCGATTTCCCCCCCTGATTTTCTCACTTAAATTAAAAAGGAAATTGGGACTGTCCGATAGGCGTGCTTTGTGGTGGACTAATTGCAGTGATAACTTAACTTTAATCGGGACTGCTAACAGTATTGACCAAAAAAAAAAGGAATAAAATCTGAAAATTGTTTGCGGGAGGCTAATCCCCGACCTTGTATTCAGGCTGAGTGAGGGTACTTGAGTGTGTGTGAACACCTTAAGGCAGAGCCCAAATCCCCGCCTTCCATATCACGAGCCAACTGATCTTAGCAAGTATCACGAGTGGGATATTTTTAAACTCTTTGACAAGTACCAAGTAGCCTCCGCCCTCACAGGTAGATAGGGGCGAACCAGCGGTACTCTGCGACAAGGCCTAAAAACTTTGTCAGCCTCCGCCTCAGTGCAGGTAGATAGGGGCACGTCATTTAGTCCCCACTCCGGATAGGAGCAAAGAAAGGGAGGATCGGCGGTATCTTAGGCGACAGGATAAACAGGAAAGACGCATCCGGCTCTAAGCCAACTTTCCTCTAGGCCGCGTAATCCTTGCTACTTTTGCTTGAATATCACACTTAAAAACTACAAGATAAATTGGACTCAACTTTGAGTCCTTCACTGTGTTGAGTGTGAACCCAGGGTCTTGGATTGTTCTTATTGCTTGCTTCAGGTAGGAGTAAAATCCTATCTTCTTCCCTCATCAAGATGAGTGATTGGGGAGATCTCGACACACTATTCACTGATCTCTCTATGAGTCCCCCAAGTAACTCGTCTTCCTCGGTCCGAGCGCACCTTGGACCACCCAGGACTCATGACCCTCTTGAGTCCTGGTTCCCACATGCTCAGGTTGGTTACTCTCAAACCAACCCTTTTATCTCCTCCGAGATTACCGAGGAAGATCATTGCCTCGGTAATCCCTTCCTTGATTTGCCCTCTAACACCGGTCTTATTTTCTAATCCCCAGAACTAGAGGACGAGATGCCGCCGAAAGTTCCACCAGATGAGGAACAAATCAAACAGATTCTTGCCCGCCTCGCTGATGCCGAACAGAGGAATGCAGATCTCACTGCACGGATGGGACAAATCATAGCAGCAGAAGGAATCGACCGACCAATGGTCGATACCTATAACCCGGCGGAGAACGAGATTCAGAACTGGTTGGCACCCGCAGTTCCCGCCCAGGCATTTGAGTTGAAGCCCCACTTCCTTAGTCTGCTCCCGAAGTTCAACGGAAACCTTAATGAAGAACCATACACCTTCCTCCGTGACTTCGAGTTAGTGTGCAACAATCTTAGCCATCCCAATATTGGCCAAGATTATATTCGGCTGAAGGCCACCCCTTTTGCCTTAGGTGATAAGGCTGCTCATTGGCTGAAGAATCTAGGGGTGGTATGTACCACTTGGATGCAGTTCAAGGACCTTTTCTTGAAGAAGTTCTACCCTCTCAGTAGAACTAATCAGATGAGAACAAAGATCGCCAGCTTCGCTCAAGGAGCCTGCGAACCGTTCCATGAGGCTTGGGACAGGTTCAATGACTTAGTACAGAAATGCCCCTACCACGGCATTTCAAAGGCGATCTTAGTCCAGACCTTGATCTGTGGTTTAACCCCAGAAATGCAGGGGTTGGTCAGTGCCGCCTGTGGAGGAAGCTATCTGAACAAGAACGAGCATGCTGTATGGAAGATCCTAGAGCAGATGGCAGAAACCGGCAGGTCACAGGCCACAAGGGCCTATCAGTTGTCTCCCTCAATCTTATCCAATGAGACAACTAGAAGGACTGTTGCAGATCTGACTGAGGACCTCATCCCCAGCATGGGGATGATCGCCGACAAGCTGACCATGGTCGAGCAGATCCACAAGAGAGTCGCGGAGATGGAGTCTCTTTCAAGCCTTCCCAAGAAAGTGGAGGAACTCTCTGAAAAGGTAGCTAAGATTAAGCTACCCACCCCTTCTGCACCACCTGTACCTGTACACCGAGTCCATCTTATACAGGAACAGGCACCGGGGTCTCAGAGTAGCTGGGATCAGACTTATACCCAGCCGAACCATCATGCACCCCCGCCAGCGGAAACAGAATATGAGGAGCCTCCGCCTGTATACGAGATCAACGGGCTTTGGTATAGTTGGGACCCACTAGTCCGGCAAATCGAGATGGGGAAGGATCAGGCACACCGCCCTCCCCCAGTTTACTAAGAGACCAGGCCCGTTACAGTCCCGCGATACCAGTCCAGGACAGATCATGGGTACCAGCCGCAGCAGCGCACCTACCAGCAGGGGCCAGCACCGTCCCATCAGCAGCAGTATCGGCATGGCCAGCAGGGCCAATTTAGGACGGCATCAACACCGCAGCAAGCCCAGCCCACCGAATTGGAGTCACTCACCTTGGCGATCCAGACCCTGTCTGATAGGGTCCAACAGATACAGAATGACTACTTGGATATGAGAACCGACATCAATCGGGTTTCTCGTGCCCAGGACCAACAAATGGCGCCAAGGACCCCAATTCCCGCACAGGTTCAGGCCAACCCAAACAGCCTGCACCAGGGCCAGAACCGACCTCGAGATCAGGTATATTATTCAGATAATTATCTATCTGAACATGAGATCCTTTCGTACGATAATGTTAATCATATGTCCCTCAGGAGCGGAAGGACCGTGACCATACCTGATCGGGCACGGGCACGAAAGGAAGGAACCTCCGAGAATCTACCTGAGGAAAATTCGGAGGAGGAAAAGGAGGAGCACCACCGCCAGCAGAAGAAGAGGACATCTGAGTCCTCGAAGCACCAGCCCCGCAGTCATCCAGAGTCCGACGACACCGATGAGCCCGCACCTCCATCTGAGGAGGACCAGCCAGAAGAAGCGGTAGAAGCATCACCGGTTTCGCCCAAGCATTTTCCCTTTCGTCCGAGTCAGAGTCAGAGTCTGTACAAAAGTCCGAGTCAGAGTCGTGTTCAAAACTCAGTTTCAGCAGCTAATGAAGATATTTCAGTTCCATAACCTGAGTTAATAATCCCTTTCCCCCAAGCTCTCAAGGGTGGGAAGAAGAAAAACACAAAAATCCAAAAAGATGACCCTGAGATGGCCGAGTTTTGTAAAAAACACATCAAGGTCACAATCCCCTTTGACAAGTTCGTGGAGATGACCCCTGCATTCCAAAAATACCTTAAGGTGAGATGCACACCTACTAGGGTTAGCAGGAAGACCAAAAGTCGTGTTGAGAAACACGTTCTATCAGTAGCCACGACTTGTGCAATAAAGAACTCGTTTCCTCGGAAACGAAGAGACATGGGTGCACACTATGTAGTGAGTCATGTTGCTGACATCGCGTTTGCACGCACTCTCCTGGACAATGGTTCCTCGATCAATTTGATGCCCACGGCCCTTTATGAGCGGCTAAATCTCGGACCTCTTAGGAAATCTAGAGCTATTCTTCAGTTTGCAGACAAATCAACTAAGAGGTCCCAAGGAGAGTTAAGGAACATTGTGATCAAAGTCGAGGGGCAAGAATACCTGGTGGACTTCACTGTCCTTGATATGGAAACCCCTCGTAATTGGAGAGATTCCCAGATTATCTTGGGTAGGCCCTTCCTCAGAACAGCAGGGGCCTTATTCGATTATAAGAATGGGAAAATCCAGTTCCAAACTCCAGGCGGAGATGAGGAACTAGAGATGAAACAAACCAGATGGCAGAGACCAGACTCCGAATCCAGCACCGAGTACTCTTCTATCGAAACAGACCGAGAGCATGTAGACTTAGTTGGGCCATGGAGACAGAACCCAGCCAGCACCGAAGCGTCCATCTCCTTTGAAGATGATCCAGTGCATGAATCAGTCTGCGAGATCCTCAGGAACGAGTACAGCTCTGAGCCTGCATCGCCCTTCATCTTCGATGACATAGAGGCCCAAGTGGGCCTGTCAGTCCTTACCTCCTTAGGGCAATCAGAAGATGAGGAAGACGAGTCGGACGAGGCGTTTGCCGATTGCATGGAGACCTTTGACGATCCGACTCCAGAGCCAAGCTTGGTGGCAGCCACTACAGAACAGGATCCAGCCACTTCCAACACCGAACCAGATTTGATTGAGCCAGACTTCTTAGACGATCATACCATCCCTGAGCTCAAACCTTTACCCACAACTCTGAAGTATGCCTTCCTTGCGGGCCAAGACAAGAAATTCCCGGTCATTATCAGTTCGCAATTGACTGAGGAGCAGGAATTTCGCTTGCTAGAGATCCTGGAGAAGAACCGCAAGGCAATAGGCTGGAGCATTTCCGATCTCCACGGGATAAATCCCGCTCTGTGTTCGCACCATATATATTTGGAGAACGAAGCCAAACCCTCTCGTGAATTCCAACGCCGGTTGAATCCAAATTTACGAGAAGTGGTGAAAAAAGAGATAGAAAAATGGTGCGACGCGGGTTTCATTTACCCAATCTCCGACTCTAAGTGGGTGGCCCCAATCCATGTTGTCCCGAAAAAGTCGGGAATTCAGACAACCACCAACGAGGACGGAGAGGAGATCGTGACGAGAGTATCCACGTCGTGGCGCGTCTGTGTGGATTACAGACGCCTGAATGCCGCGACGAAAAAGGATCATTTCCCCCTACCATTTATTGATCAGATTTTAGAAAGACTAGCGGGGAAAGAATTCTTTTGTTTTCTTGATGGGTTCTCGGGCTACAATCAAGTAGCTATAGCTCCGGAGGACCAGGAAAAAACCACGTTCACATGCCCCTTTGGTACCTATGCTTTCAGGCGCATGCCTTTTGGGTTATGCAATGCTCCAGGTACTTTTCAAAGGTGCATGATTGCTGTATTCGCCGAAATGGTCGGCGAATTCCTGGAAGTCTTCATGGATGACTTCTCGGTCCACGGCGACTCTTTTGATTCCTGCCTTAGGAATCTGGACCGAGTCCTCAAAAGATGTTGTGAGGTCAATCTGGTGCTCTCCTGGGAGAAGAGTCACTTTATGGTGACGGAGGGCATAGTGTTGGGGCATGTCATCTCCAAGAGAGGAATGGAGGTTGACCCTGCCAAGGTGGACGTGATCAGATGACTCCAGCCACCAACCAACGTACGGCAGTTGCGGTCGTTCCTCGGGCATGTCGGATTTTATCGGAGATTTATAAAGGATTTTTCTAAGATTGCCCGACCGCTAACTGAGCTTTTAGGCAAAGACGCGGAGTTTATTGTTGATCACAAGTGTCTTGAGGCCTTTAAGCTGTTACAAGGAATGATCATGGACGCTCCCATCTTGCAAGCCCCAGATTGGTCTCTCCCTTTTGAGATCATGACGGATGCCTCAGATTACGTTGTTGGGGCTGTATTGGGACAAAGAAGAGATGGCGTCCCGTTTGCAATTCACTACGCAAGCAAAGTGCTTGATTCTGCTCAGCGTAACTATACAGTTACCGAAAAGGAAATGCTTGCGGTAGTGTTTGCCTTGGACAAGTTCAGATCCCACTTAATCGGATCCAAGGTAACCGTGTTCACAGACCACACGGCACTGCGATATTTAATGGAGAAGAAGGACGCAAAGGCAAGTCTTCTTCGTTGGATTTTACTTATCCAGGAGTTTGATTTGGATATCCGTGATAAACCTGGTAAGAAGAACGTAGTGGCCGATCATCTTTCCCGTCTCGAAGATCTTAATACTTCCGAGGATTCACCAATTCGAGACTCCTTCCCTGACGAGTCGATTTTTGTTATCGACTCACTCCCATGGTACGCCAATATCGTGAACTATCTTGTCTCCAAGAAAGTTCCCGAGGATTGGCCCAAGAGCCAAATCGACCGACTCAAGTCGGACGCTAGACACTACCATTGGGAGGATCCGATCCTTTTCTTTGAAGGACCGGATTGTGTCTGGAGACGTTGTATTCCTCAAGAGGAATACCAGAGTGTCCTTTCTTTATGCCATAGCTTAGAGGCAGGAGGACACCACTCCGGGAAGAGGACCGCATGGAAGGTACTTCAGTGTGGCTTCTACTGGCCGACTCTGTTTCGTGATGCCACCACCTTCGCGAAGTCGTGTCCAGTCTGCCAGAGAATGGGAGGAACCGTTGGTTCCAAGGATGAGATGCCAATGCAGCCGGTCATCATTTGTGATGTCTTTGACGCCTGGGGCATCGATTTCATGGGCCTATTCCCTGTCAGCCACGGGTTTGAATACATCCTTCTTGCGGTTGACTATCTGTCCAGATGGGTGGAGGCTATCCCGACCCGAGCCGCAGACAGCAAGACTGTCTGTAAATTTATCAGAGAGCACATAATCTCTAGGTTCGGGATCCCCAAAATAATGATATCAGATGGGGGTAGCCACTTTGTGAATCGGGAGGTGAAGAAACTCCTGAAGGACTACGGCATCGAACACCGTGTCGCTAGTCCTTACCACCCACAAACCAATGGTATGGCTGAGGTGTCGAATAGGGAGGTGAAATCCATATTGCAAAAGCTTGTCCGCCCAGACAGGAAGGACTGGTCTCAGATCTTGGATCAAGTCCTCTGGGCGTATAGGACGGCTTACAAGACACCGTTAGGCACCTCCCCATTCCGAATGGTCTTCGGAAAGCCGTGCCATTTGCCCGCAGAGTTAGTGCACAAATCAGAATGGACAATAAAGAAAGTTAACTGGAACACACACCTGGGCCAAAAACAGAGAGACATGGATCTGAATGAGCTTGTGGAAGTCAGAAACCGAGCATACGACAACAGTGTGGTGTACAAGGACAAGGTAAAGCGTTGGCACGATAGATATATCAGACGAAAGACCTTTGTTCCTGGACCGAAGGTATGGTTGTTCAATGCCAGGCTGAAGACTTTCCAAGGCAAATTAAAGTCCAAGTGGACGGGACCATTCGTTGTCCGAACGGTGCATGATAGTGGATGTGTCGAGATCTCAGATCTCGCAGATGACGCACCGACATTCCTAGTGAATGGGCAGCTATTGAAGCACTTCGTCGAATCCAATGAACAGTTAGTCCATGTGGAGAAGATTGTATTCATACGCGAGACAAATACAGCAGATAAATCTCAAGCCGCGTATGAAACCTTGCAGCAGTGAACTCTAGCCATCTGCAGCATCTCGAAAGATTCAGACCGACTCATCTGTACATATCATTCTTCCTGTATATCCTATCCTCTACCTCCACGATTCTAGTAACCCATCCCCACATCATCGAATCATTATCTCAGACTATACTTAGGATGACCAAATCCTAAGTATAGGGGGGAGAGGTCACCTGAGTCGATTCATTGTACATCCTCCAGATCACATCGGTCCTCATACTCCCTTCTGTCCTATACTTAGGCTAACCAGAGCCTAAGTATAGGGGGGACCGATGCCCGCATGTATATATTCATCCATTTCCCATCTTTCCCTCATCTGCCCCATTTTTTGATCTTCTTCTTTACTTAGGCTTCCATAGCCTAAGTATAGGGGGGGCGAGATGATTTCTACACCTTTTTGGCTCTCCTACGCTTAGCACGAGCTATGTCTTTTCCTCGCTCTTAGTGCTCTGAGGACATAGCACACGCTAAGTATAGGGGGGCGTGTATATATTACATATATACTTTACCCATAGCTCGTACTTTCACGTATTTTTGTATATATATACAATAATTACGGGTGGGTAAAAATCGAAAAAAAAAATTATATGAAAAAAAAAATATATATATATATATAAAAAAAAATAAAAAAAATCCTTTAATAAATAGGCTTCTTATTTACTCTTGCATATCATCTCTGCATAGAAAAAGAGTCTTGCATTTTCATAGCATGACATCTCATCTCATCTACATATCTTGCATATGCAAGGTGAAAAGTTAGTGGGTTCTGGACCAAGTTGTGAGCAGATAGTGAGGATGGAAATGATTTGACCTTAATCCACCTAATTTCAGAGGAACCTTCTAGGAACTGGAGTTAAGATTTTTCAGGTCAGATGACTTAATTCTTTAAGTCTCCAAGTCTATGTTCATATGTCATCTTGACAAGCCTGAATAGAGCACTTAACAACACACACATGACTCTTGGAGACAATGGCTTAACATGCACCAGCACTTTACACATGGCTCTCTACGGATGAAGTGATGAGGAGACAGTTTCCTTTAGCTTGGGGTAGCATATGAGGGTAGTACTTCTAGGCGGAACCTCTCTTCTTCTTCTAGTGAAGGAAGTGCGTCTCAACTTGGACTAGTGGTGATGAAGGCTGAGGACAGAAGCAGTGGGTTGCAATAAAGCTTCAAAAGAGGGATAGTCTACTGGCTCAAGAGGAAATTTCTTATCTATGCTGCACCATGTATATATGTTGTACAAAGGCATAAAAAAAAATGCCAAAAAGAACTCCAAAAAAGTGGTGGGTCGGATTGAAAATTTAATAACCCCACCGGAGTGTATGTAGTCAAGAAAAGCAAAAGCTTGTAGTCACCATGTACTTGCAGCGGGAGACTTAGCTACACTGGCTGAGCTTCCAAAAGTCTATACTTCTTCCTCCTCTTCTTGAGCCGGTTGAACTTGAACTTAGAAGGGAATACCCCGCTTCTCGAGGAAAGAGTTGCTAGACCGAGGCATTAGAGTTACCAGGTTGGGGGAGGTTGTTTCTTTGCTACTTCTGAGGTGGGGAGTCAGCTATCACTTACACTGCATGAAAGGATTCATGGTCATTAGGGTTTGTGTATGTGGACTTGTTCTGATTAGGTAAGTTGAGGAGTCTTGAATAGAAGACTTGTGGAACTTGAAGTCTGTTGAGTCTTAAACTCAGATCCTAATAAGGTTCCGACACATGATTAATCCAAAGGTCAAGTCTAGCTCTATTTTTAAACTTTTGTTCATGACCTTGGTATGGAACCCAATTTCATTTCACTCGTGCATTTCATTTAGTTGCTCGGGGACGAGCAAGGTTTAAGTATAGGGGGTTGATGAATCTGTTATTCATCACTCCAAAAGTCAAAAATAGAGCCTTGTTCCCGAGAAAATAGAGGCATATTTCCTTTTATCTTGCATAAATAACACTCATGCATGCATCCATAATTCATGCATTATAGCAGCTCATCTGCATTTAAATAAGAAGCCAAAAATCCCCTGTAAAATACCTCTTCATCAAATAACTCCTTCTCTATAATAGATGTGTATACTCCTTAATAATATAGGGAAGGATGCCACAAATCACCCTTGTAAAATAGCCCAAATATCCTGAGAACCCTTGTACATTAAAACACACATAAAGCCCGCATACAAACCCCTACTTAGGTCTACTCACTCTTAGAATACTATATATTAAAAGACCTTCAAAATGAGACTAATTTCATCGAAGTTGGAGCTTGTATGAGAAACTTGGGTTTTTGGGTCATTTTGTATACTACATATGTATATTTATGTATCTTTGTATTTATGTATTATATGTGACCTCATCTCCGTCTTTGGTCAACATGAAACTTGTAGATCTCATCAAGATCTACAACTTTCATGTTTTGAGTTTTTCCAAATTCGGCTTCCTCTTCTCTCTACACGTGTTTTCCCCTCTAACCATTCACAGCAGGCCACGTGGCGCACTCTGATTGCGCCACGCGGCCCGCTGCCCTTTGTCTGATCCGCCCGCGCCTTCCGCCGTTGGATGGCCATCCTGATCCAACGGCCGAGCCGCTGCCATGCACGCCCTTCATATGGACCGTAGGATCAAAGCCCATACCTCATCTCCACCGTCCCTTAGCGCCGCGCTCTCAGCGAGCCACGTGGCGGCATCTACGCCGCTCGATCGTGCCCCCGATCCTCTCATCACAGCCGCCCACCTTCCAGCGAATCTCGACCCTCAGATCAACCCTACCCTTTCATCTGAGCCATCCGCTCGCGCCTCGCCAAAACGCGCCACGTGGCGCTCTCATAACCCCTCATCTGGGCATCCCAGATCTCATCGTAACCGCTCCATCTCGCTTCGATCCCCACCGTTGGATCACAAGATCCAACGGTGGAGACTTCGTCTCCTACCTCGGGCGCCCCTCTCTCCCACGATCTCTGCCTTGCGGGAGGGGCGCCCCCCTTTCTTTTTTTTGGGCACACGTCAGCCACCCTCGCCAGCCGCTGACCTCCCCACGACACACCCCACTCATCCCTCTCCCTCGCCAGCTCCCTCAAACACCACCATCTCCGCCACACTCGCCCCACGACAGCCACCAACTTCGCCATCCACCCAGCCAGACCGTCACCTTCATCCTTTAAATACCCCCTCTCCGGCCACATTCATCCCCATCCGCCACTCCAGGAAGATCCCTAGAGCTCCAAGCTTCCTATTGGTGACAGCAATCGGCTGATTTGTCGAGCGACGACAGAGCTTCTTCTCCGGCGAGATCCTCGGCCCACCGCCGTGTCGCAGCCACTCCTCCGAGCAGCTGCTAGAGCTCGGGGCCTTACCGACCCCTTGAGCGACGACCTGGAGCTCGAAGCTGAGCCCCAATCCCCAGGTAACCTCCTCCATTCCTCTTCCGATCTTTTTCTTCTTTTCTCTTTATCTTCTCCGATTTTATTCCCCGTCCACGATCATCTTCACGCCTCGCCTTCACTCCGCCGAGCTCCGCGTCGGAGCTCTCATCCTCGCTGACCCCTCCGCATCTTCAGACGCTCCACTCCACCGTCCATCGATCTCCAGCTCCGCCGCTTGGCCAGAGCAACGTCGCCCGACCACCTCACGACGCCTTAGGCCTCGCCAACCAGCACCACTTCTCCACAAACGCACGCACGAGCCTCGGCTATACGTCTAACACTTGCAGGTACTCCTTTGATCATTGGCCGGAGCCTCACCGGAGCTCTCTTCGAGCTTCATCGACACCGAGCTCCAGCCCTCCTCCAGGGATCCAGAGACCACCGGAGCCTTCGCCGCGCACTGACGACTCTTCTGAGCAAGGTGGGAGCTGACGAAGCTCACCACCGGAGCTTGACGACCGAGGCGGAGCTCGGCTGCTTTCACCGGAGCGCAGCCCTCTCCTCCGCAGGCGGCGGAGGATCGATAGAGAAGAAGGAGCAGCAACCGTTCGATCCTCTGATCGAACGGTCTTCGCCTCTCCACGCGTCCACTTCGCCGCCCTCATCCTTGACCGTTGATCATCCCTCGGATCGGACGACTCTCCAGCTGCCACGCGTCTTCATCGACATCCCTTGGATCCATCTTGATCCAAGGGCCTTCAGGCCGCCACGTCCCCTTATCCGAGCCTCGGCCTCCAAGCCTAGGCTCGGGTGACCCGAAGCTGCATCGAAGCTGAGCCGAACCTCCAGAAGACCCGAGCCTCGCTCCGAGCCTCCGACGCCCTCCGAACCTAGCCCCCCCCCCACGTGAGGAGCACGTGCGGCCTGGGTTATTTGCACAGACGCCCCTGGAGCTTTCACAAATTGCGAAAAGGTCCCTGTGAAGTAGACACCACGTGAGGAGCACGTGTCTTGTGGAACAATTGCATAGACATCCTGCATATTATTGGTAATTGCATTTTCATCCCTGTCAGCACGTTTACTTATTGAAATTTTATTTTCCAGTATTGCATTTACACCCTTGTGTTTGCTTGTGTCCATAGCATGCATTTTTGATCATTTTGAAATTCTAAAAATTGCATGTTGTTGAGAATCTTGTCCTCTACCTGTTAGTACACGTGTTTGATTTTTGTTGGTATGCTTGAATTATTAATAAATTAATTGGTTCATTTGTGTCATATTTTGCCCAGTGATGCCTTTTGATTTTTAATTAATTATCTGTGCCTTCAAAAATCGCCAAAAATTCACAGTAGCTTAAGGACATTATTTTCAACACTCCATAAAAAATTGCATGTCGTTTGCACGCATAACGAGGCCTCAATAAATAGTTTAGTGATTTCCTTAAATTAATTTTAATTAATTCATTTCACAATAAATTTAAGTTCTGTTAATTTTCCTAGGTTCCTGATCATTAGACCATCCTAGGATAATTTTAGTTCTTGGAAAAATTGTGATTTGATATTTATTAAAAATTAAAAACTGAAAATCACTCTGTCTGTTTATTTAATTCACAGAAAAATTATTTTGAGTCGAAGAATTCCAAAAAAATTAGGTTAGCTTAATTTCATCCCATTTCATAATCTGGCCAAGTTTCATAATTTTTGGAATTAATTTGACCATCTTTCTGAATTAACATTTAATTTGGCCTGATTTTGCATGTGTATTGCATAAAAAAGCTGAAAAAGACCAAAAATATATTCCCCGAAAATCTCACACTTGGATTTCGCTAAAATTCGACCTAAGGAGACAGTTGCCTCCCTGAGTTCGACCTTGGACTTCACCAAGTAAAAAAATTGCCGCTTAAAATTAACTTCATATTAATCAATAAGTGGTTTTTGATATTCCCTCTCGTATCCGACTGCAACGAACACTTAAAAGTAATTTGGACCATTAATTTGACCGAATTAACATAGGGTGCGGGAGCGATCGTCAATAGTCAAAGAGTTGACTGTACTTCTATGACTTCCATATGACATCCAAAGAGATGGATGAATGCCAATACTGCAATAAGTTGATGTGTTGATAGTATGACTATCAAGACTGTCTCGAATCCTTAGAGAAGGACTCGGATAGAGCATCAGAATAATCTACATAAATCATTGATATTGACTTGCTTATTAAATAAGATAAAGTCTTGTAATTGTATCCCAATCTTCTACAACACTTGCAATGGGTTGCATATGTTTTAGAAGACTGGAATAATTGATCTTAAGTTCTGTAGTTATCCACATGGACTTTAATGCAATGGTTGCAATAATCTCTGTTGGATTGATAGACTTGTTAATTTTAGTGGGAGAGCCCTTAGTCTTAGAGAATGTCTCTATGACCTAGACATTAGAATACACTCATTGTTTGTTTCTAAATTTTGGAAATAAACATGAATTCCGGAATGGACCTATCATAAGGAGTTATGATGGAGATATTTCAGAAAGTAATCTAAAATCTAGTGGACTCCACTAAATTAGAAAATTAATGAGTGGTTCATTAACATTTCTAAATACTGAAATTAAACCTTAAGATCAATAGGAGGATGAAGATCATTTGACAATGATCTAGCATCAAGCCTTGGACATTTTTCTATTGATTTGATCAATAGGCTAGTAAGAGATGAAACTTTAGAATGTCTAACATTTCAAAACTTACATACTTATGAATATTGTATTCAAAGTAAAATGTCCAATACACCCTTCTTTGGGAATGGTGTATGATGTAAAGGTATTCAGGATCACATACATATTGATGTATGCGGATCATCTATATCATAGTAAACATTATGGATATGTAATATCTACTAATGATTATGTATGATATGAGATTTCTTCTCTTCACTTAGAAACCTTTGAAATGTTCAAAGATTTCATCCTTTTTGATTTACAACCAAAGTTTGAAGGAAGATAAAATGAACTTGATCTAATCAAGGTAGCTTGTACCTGTTAGATGAATTCAAAGGATACCTTAAGGAGATATGTATATCATTCTATCTCAATCCTCCTAACACACCTTAACTCAATAGAGTTATAGGGAGATACAATTGGATCATGTGTGACATAATCTTATCAATGCTGAATTTTAGCATAATTATCCCTTAGTTTCCAGGTATATATATATGTGTAGTAGAGACTACAATGTATATCCTTAAAAAGGTTCCATGCATGATGGAATCTAGCACTTGAGAGTGTTTCTTCATTAGGAAAATAAAGGATGGTATTGGATACCTACTTTATGACCTTGAGATTCTTAAAATATCTCATCTCTAACATTGAGATTCTTAGAGGTAGAGACTCTTAAGAATCAAGATGAAAAATGAAGTATAGGAACTCATTTAATCTTGAAAATGAGGAATCTGAAATTGGAAACTAAAAGGACAATTAAAGATGAAACACTAAAACCTTTTCAAACGAGTTTGAGGAAGGATTCCATGTGTCAGAGAAATCTGACAATGATCGAACTTCATGTGATGAAGCTTCTGAAGATCATAGCATGGATAGATGGATGATTAGCAATAAAAGTCTACTGTAGACTTCATATACAAGTGTTGTATATAGAACCCCAAGGATCCACCTATATGGGTAAGACCTGTAAAGGAGTAATTGGATCTTCAAGAGAAAGGGAACCTGATGAGAAGGTAGAGACCTTCAAAGCACGGTTCGTAGCCATGAGCTTCACACTGGAAGAGAAGACATTGCTTGCAATGAGACTTGCTCTTCGGTGACCATGCTTAAAATCATCGGAATATTGCTAACCTTGGCTGCACAACTTGACTATTGCATCTTCAAGATGTAAGTCAAGATTGCATTCCTCTATAAATACCTCTTTGAGGATATTCACATGAAGTAGCCCCAGGGCTTCATGGTTGAGGAAATTAAGGTGTGCAAGCTAAGGAATCCATCTAAGGACTCAAATAAGCTTCTTAAAGTTGGACCATAAGATATGATGAGATTATAAATGTTATAATTTCAGATAGAATCTTGATGAGTCATGTGACGCTTAGTGGGAGTGCCTTTGTGTTCATCATGCTAAATGTAGATGATATCCTAATCATTTAAAATGATACAAGGATAATTATGAGTGTTTTATTATCTGATTGTTCCATAACTTGAGATATGATCTCAAGGATACCTCTTGGATCTTAGTTCTGAAGGTGTTCAGTAGCAAAGTGAAGAGGGTATTATGATTGTCACATTAGTAGTACACCTTGGACATATTCCATTTTATGGAAAATTCCAAGAAAGGCTTCCATCCCTTAAGATATGGTACTGACCTATCTGAAGGGATAGCACCTCAAAGAATTGAGGAAGTAAATTCTAGAACTACTTGCACTTGTGCATTAGTTACGAGAAGCTGAGTGTATGCTAGATGTGTACAAAAGCCAGATATCTGCCATACATTAGGAGTAGTAAACTGTTACTAGTCCTACTATGGAGATACAACACTTAATTGAAGTAACAACAAAATCTCCATAGATGACAAGATTTTTGAGATAGTGATCTCAAAGTCTTATCTTCAAAAGCTTAAGACTTTATAGATAAAGATCTAAAAGGTCTTAACTATGGATACCTTAAGAGATAGTGATCTCCAGGAATAAGGGTATTCTGATAAGTATTATGGAAATACTGGTTATGATAATTGTTAAGCTGTAGTGTCAAGGACACTATGACTAACAAAAATTGAGTATTGGTTGCATGAGATGCAACATTCGCATTAAATGCGAGCACTGTTACTGGGGATATGCAAGTGCCGTAAAAGGACTTGGCATAGTCTCGTGGGAACAGAGTGACTGATCAGCTTACCTAGCTATTTTCTAAATAGACTATGATTGTCACATGAGTGCGGGTTTAAATGATAAGCCCATCAATGGCTCTTTGGGCTAGTGGGAGATTGTTGGAAATTCGAGCCCACGGCGAGCCATTATGCAATAAATGTTATTGCAAATATCATTCCCTGATCTGAAATGAAGAATGAATAATTTGCATAATAGGTCCCTTAGTACAATTAGGGTTATGTACCATGGCCATCTTAATAATCATACAGTTGTTGATTCAACGATTGAATCATAGAGGTTGGTGCTTAGATGAATATCTAAAGAGTTAGATTGAGGACTCATCAAGCATCGTCAAATGATTGTTAAGAGATGATCTCCATCCTGAGTAGGAGATGGCAATCCTTATCTCTGAAGGTTGATATCTGATCGACCTCTTGATGCAGGTCCTCTGCATAGGAATAGAGATTCGGAGGTGTCAGATTAGTTAGGTCAAAGAGTTGACTTAACGAGATCGAGATAACCGAAGTCCTATATCATATGCTGTCATGATATAGGCACACATCCTCTGACCGAAGACAGATGTGTTACTGTATATCTGAGTATGTACATTTGGCAGACCAATAGGTTGATGACCTAACCAAGGACTATACACCGGCGCGCTGGTGTGCATGTAAGGGCATATGAGTAATACGATCTCTCAAAGGGATCATACAGGTTCATTTACTGAGCCGGAAGATATGAGCTCACTCATGAGATATTGGGAAGAATCAAATTCCGTGCACGGTCGTCTCGCTTTGGAAGCTTGACTGAATTTGTAGGTTTGATATATACTTTTGAAAAATTTATGATCAAGACCTAGGTATGATATATGCTTTTGGAAAGTTTATTATCAATACCAACTTCCAATGATCGAATGAGAAACCTACTGATAAAACCATGAAGTAGACAGTGTAAAGTTGATCTAATACTTTGGGTTTAATCTGAGTCTTTTAGTATACAGGATGTACAGGTATTGGGAATACCTGAGGGTGATGTGATCATAAACGATTGTATAACCATGACGCTTCCATTCCTAGGGAGTGATGAAACGGGTTTGCATTTTAGTGACTCCTCTCAGTAGAGAAGTGATCTAATCTTGGTCCAAATGTTGGACATTGATCTAAATGTGATTCAGATACAATAAGAAGATTAGATTTGCGGTCTTGATTTAATCAAGCATCTATGGGAGGCCCACGATCTGGATTTGAGATATGATCTCAATATCCAAGTCTCTATACGTGGAACAATACAATCGGCATGTCCTTATCTCCAAGTATCTACGAGAAAGCGCATTATCCTTGAAAGAGTTCATGGATAATTCTATTGTTGATATATGTATCCGAGCATTAAGAAAATGGATAATTAAATGTGATTTAATTATCACGAGTAATATGAATTTGATTCATTTATAAAGAGAGTAATCTAAGATAAATAAATGTTATTTAATTATCAAAGATGAAAATAATGTGAATGTAATTCATATTATTTGGGCACAAGAGAATAGAGATCCAAGATAATTAAATGTGATTTAATCATCATGAATATGAAAAATGTGGATAGCAATATCCATATTAGTCATGTATATTATAAATGCGATTTACAATATATAAGAGAGAGCTATTTGTAATTTACATTTGTTAATTAAATGTTAATGTGAATTGGATTCACATTGGACATTAAATTGAAAATGTAATTTACATTTTATTTTGGGTTGTGAATGTGATTCACAATTTTTCAATGGCAAGATTGTAATATTCACAAAATAATTATGAATTATTTTGTAGAATAATTTACAACAATTGTTCTTCCAAATATTGGAGATATATGCAATCTTGGAGATTGCATTGGAATCTCCCTTTCCTAATAGGAGAGGGGGGACAGCCACTAATATGGAAGGGAGGAGTCTCCTTTCTATTATCTCCAATGTGGATTGATTTAATTTGGTGATTGAATTATGTTGATTTATCAATATAGATTTAATCTAAATTTAATTAATTGTTGTTGGTTTTTATCAACACAAATCTTAGCCATTAAAAGAAACACAATCAATGTGAACCATTGGATTTGTGTTGTCCCATGGATTGAGATTCATGGATCCCAAAACCCTATAAAAGGAGAGGCACCCCATTGCTCTTCTTTACACATAATACTTGAGAAGCATATCTCTCTCTCTCTCTTTCTCTTTCTCTCCCTCTCATGGCCGTCCACCATGGATGCCCTAGAGAGGCTCTCCATCGCCGCGGCACCGTCGTTATGCTGCCCGATGTTTTGCTCGTGGAACTCCGTCTACTTCGGCATGCCTTGCTGGTGAAGAAGACGTCGGATCTCGTGTGTCGAGATCAGGAGATCCACCGCTTGGATCATCAACATGGATTGCGAGAAGCACGCGGTTCATCCCCGCGCTCGCAAGCGTCTCCTCCGACGGATCGGACTTGAGACAGGAGGTCTCTTCGTTTAGAGACTTGATCGCAACCACGCTTCAAGAGGTAATTCTAATACTTGTTTGTGGTTCAGACGAAACGATCCGAGAAGTGTTCTTGGATAATGTTGTTTCGTCTTATAAAAAATTTTTAATTTCCGCTGTATAGAACAACTAGTGCGACTAGTCGTTCTTCTTCGTATCCGATACGATGATCACGCTTCTGTGATGCGCTTGAGGATCTAACCATATCCTTCAGAGTGTGGGTTTAAATGATTAGCCCATTAATGTCTCTTTGGACTAGTGGGAGATTGTTGGACATGCGAGCCCACGATGAGCCATTATGTAGTAAATGTTATTGCGAATATCATTCCCTGATCTGAAATAAAGAATAATTATTTTGCATAATAGGTCCCTCTATACAATTAGGGTTATGTACCATGGATATCATAACGATCATACAACTGTTTATTCAATTATTGAATCATAGAGGTTGGTGCTTGGATGAATATCTAAATAGTTAGATTGAGGACTCATCAAGCACCGTCAAATGATTGTTAAGATGTGATCTCAAGCCTGAGTAGGAGATGGCAATCCTTTCTTACATAGGGCTATATCTGACCGACCTCTTGATGCAGGTCATCTGCATAGGAATAGAGATTCGGAGGTGTCAAATTAGTTAGGTCAAAGAGTTGACTTAACGAGATCGAGATAACCAAAGTCCTAAGTCGTATGATGTCACGATATAGGCACGTATCCTCTGACCGGAGATAGATGTGTTACTATATGTCTGAGTATGTACATTTGGCAGACCAATAGGTTGATGACCTAACCAAGGTCTATACACCGGTGCGTTGGTGTGCATATAAGGGCATATGAGTAATACGATCTCTCAAAGGGATCATACAGGTTCAGTACTGAACTAGAAGATATGAGCTCACTCATGAGATATTGGGAAGAAACAAATTCCATGCACGGTTGTCTCGCTTTGGAAGCTTGACTGAATTTGTAGGTTTGATATATACTTTTGGAAAGTATATGATCAAGACCTAGGTATGATATTTGCTTTTGGAAAGTATATGATTGATACCAACTCCCAATGATCAAATGAGAAACTTACTGATAAAACCCTGAAGTAGACAGTATAAAGTTGATCTAATACTTTGGGTTTATTTTGGGTCTTCCAGTATGCAGGATGTATAGGTGTTGGGAATACCTGAGGGTGATGTGATCATAAACGATTATATAACCATGACGCATCCATTCCTAGGGATTGATGAAACGGGTCTGGATTTTAGTGACTCCTCTTAGTAGAGAAGTAATCTGATCTTGGTCCAAATGTTGGACGTTGATCTGAATGTGATTCAGATGCAATGAGAAGATTAGATTTGCGATCTTGATTTAATCAAGCATCTATGGGAGGCCCGAGATCTGGATTTGAGATGTGATCTCAATATCCAAGTCACTATACATGGAACAATACAATCGCAATGTCCGTATCTCCAAGTATCCGTGGAGAAAGCGTATTATCCTTGAAAGCGTTCATGGATAATTTCATTGTTGATATAAGTATCCAAGCATCGAGAAATGTGATAATTAAATGTGATTTAATTATCGTGGATAATATAAATTTGATTCATATTATAAGGAGAGTTATCTGAGATAATTAAATGTGATTTAATTATCAAAGATGTGAATAATGTGAATGTGATTCATATTATTTTGGCACATGAGAATAAAGATCCAAGATGATTAAATACGATTTAATTATCATGGATATGAATAATATGGATAGCACTATCCATATTAATAATATATATTATAAATGTGATTTATAATATATTAGTGAGAGCATATTGTGTTTTATGTTTGTTGATTAATTGTTAATGTGAATGGGATTCACATTGAATGATTAATTGAAAATATAATTACATTTAATTTTGGGTTGTAAATGAGATTCACATTTTTTCAATGGCTTGATTGATATTTTCCAAAAGATAATTTGGAATTTTTTGTGAAAAATATTTCAAAAAGAGTTATAGGAAATATCATGAGATAATTGGATCTCATGATATATCAATGAGATTGACCAAGTTCCCTTTAATAAGAGAGGACGGCTACAACTCCTCTAGAGGTGTAGAGTAGCCCCCCCCCTTTAGGAGATGACCTTGATCTTCTCATTATCATATCTCTAGTCAAAAAGTGATTTAATTTGAGATTAATTATATTGATTTATCAATGATAATTAATTGGAATTAAAACACTTGTTGTTATGTTTTGCCAACAACAATCCTAGCCATTGAAAGAAACACAAACCAATCTCAACTATTGATTGTGTGTTGTCCATGGATTGAGATCGATGGACTCTCAAAACCCTATATAAGAAGAGGCACCCTTGCTCTTCGTGAGATATGTTAGATGAATTATGAATACTCTCTCTCTCTCTCTCTCTTATAATGGCCGTCAACCATGAAGCCATTGTGAGAGTCATCAACGATGCAACATCGTCATTATGCTGCTGGATCATCTACTCGTGGATCTCCATCTCCTTCGGTGTGTCTCGCTCGTGAAGAAGATATTAGATCTCGTGTGATGAGATCAGGAGATCTGCCGCTTGGATCATCAACATGGATTGCGAAGAGCACGCGATTCATCCCCGTGCTCGCTAGCGTCTCCTCCGTTGGATCGGACTTGAGACAGGAGGTCTCTTGGTTTAGAGACTCGATTGCAACCACGCTTCAAGAGGTAATCCTATTACTTGTTTATGGTTTAGATGAAACGATCCGAGAAGTGTTCTTGGATCATGTGGTTTCATCACATAAAAAAATTTTACTTTCCGCTGCATCGGGCAACTAGTGCGACTAATTGCTCCCGGTCGCATTTGATGCGATCATTACGCTTTCGTGATGCGCTTGAAGATTTTTCCCGTATCCTTCAATAACATGGGTAAGTTACCTTTAGACATAATTTTTTGAAGTCAACTTCTGCAAGGGATGCAATAGTGCGGTAAAGTAGCTGTTGATAGGAAATGCACTCGAAGGCCGTGAATCATGATGATGAATGGAGCTTCCTTGGTTAATATTCCCAAACAAAAAGTAATTATTAAATTGTCTTAAATATATACTTAAGAGATTTTCTACAAAGTTAACAAATGTAAACATTCTATTCATTATCTTCTAATGGAAAATGAAGCTTTTCTTACATAATTGAAAACCGAATACATTTTACCCGTGCAAAGTAAGGGTGTGCACCTAGTTATATATGTATGGCTTCATCTCCAAAAAAAATCTTCAGGACCAATTTTCGTAAGGAATGATTGGGTTATATAATAGCTTCAATGTCGGTTCCACTTCAACTTTCAATGCAAAAGGAGAAGAAAAGGAGAGACAGTTGGAATCCAAAGATGTCAGACAACATGTGCAGCAGTCTGGTAAAAATTCCAAGAAACAGCTATAGTATAATCAGAATATATACATCTAAACCAAAGCCACACCAAAAATTTAAAAAAAAAAACAGATGAAGGACGGTGTGTGTTAATCTCTCTCTCTCTCTCTCATACAAAAAAGCATGAAACAGCAAAATCAGTTCTTCTTCTTCTGAGTGTATATGTAGTCAACGTGGGCGATGAGAGTTCTCCTCATGAGACACTCCTCCTCGTTGGCCAATTCGCACCCTCCAGAGTACCCCTGATGTTCCTCCTCCTTAACAAGCCCCTGTTCCACCAACATGCAACACAGATTCAACGTTTAGAAGCATTGATTTCGGAATATACAAGTTACCGAAATCGGTAGAAGCTTTGGAGGATTTGCAAGGAGTGGATCTTTGGGGTACCCGGTTGGTCTCTTCGGGGGAGAAGGGATCCGGCCTTGCAGCTCTGCTGGAAGGGGTGCGCAGGAGGAGGAGGAGGGAAAAGAGCACGAAAGCTGACATCTTCGGCATGTTTTCGAGCTGTTCGGGTGGAATTTGGGAGATGTTTTTGGGTGGAATTGGGAGAAAATTGGAGAGAAAGAGGAAAAGGTGGTGTTTGTGCTCTATGGGGGGATTTGCGGAGCCTCCTTTAAATAGGAATGGAATAAAGGGCACTCATGATCTACACAATTTTAAGCCCTTTTTATTGCATACGACATCCCTAATTTCTCCGTAATTACAAACACCAATTGGTGCGGTAAGTTTGACTGATTACTTGTGCGAACACGAATATTCAACATTTATTCGTATGTTAGTACAAAACTACCCAAAATTTGCACCTCATTTATTGGTTAGAACGAATGAGCAAACTTTTGTGGCCCCAACACGGCTTCTTTTGTGCTTGGCTGGTTGGCTGTGTGTGTATGTAGCCTCTTCTAGTCATAGCCGTAAAAAAGGTTTGGCTGGTCAGACGGCAGGAAATTCTAGAGGCCTAATTAAAACAACTTGGGTGTATTTAGAATCGAATTTAACCTTGTTTCTTTGGGATATGTTTCCTCTGTTAGTAAAAGAAATCTCTTTATCTCAATATTAATTCCGCTCGCCGTTTTTCTTGGGTAAAAAAAGGTCACCTTTTTCTAAAATGAAACTTGTAGTGTTTTCTCATCGATTCGGTACATACATTCAATTGTGATTGCCGGATTACGTGGTCGACATTGCAAGCCTCTTCTGATTTCATCGTCAAGCTGTGTCTGTCTCGTTTTTATATCCGCTCTTATTGAATCCCGAATTCCAAGGCTGTTGATTAATCACACTTGTTCTAGAACCGAACCCAATTCCTAGAATTTGGAACCTTTCGCATCAACGCAAACCCAAGCAAAAGCAAAGTATGGGATTCCCGGACTGTTCTGGTTCCACGTATTCATTGAAATGAGAGGAATTCTAGGAAGAATGCACAAGCCAGCATCTTTTTTCTTTGGCAAAATATGGATATACTAAAGATAGGATGTGTCAAGAACATGCTTGACATTGATGAGACAGGGGATGCCAATTGCTGCAGGATTTGTCCCGGGTAAGGATGAGCATGGATCGGGCTAGGAGGGCCTGGACTCACGTCCATCTAAATATTTCGGGCTATAGGCCGAGGCATAGGTCCGCAAATTTTGGTATTGTTTGGCCAAAGTTCAGGCCCAACATGTTTTCTCTTAGTCGTGCTTGGGCTGGACCGGTCCAAGCCTTGGTTCATTTTGTGGTCATGAAAACCACAACATGAGCAATATAGAAATGATGGATCATGCTATACATTCAAGAGAAGGATTACACATCCCTAAATCAAGCGCAAAAAAAGAAGTTACAAGCATAACGATGTCCACATAAAGTAGCTATTAAACCATGCATAAGAATATAAGACGCCTACAAAACATCTAAGTTTTCATATCTTGAATCTATAACAACGGCTAAATAGTAGTAATATTCCAATGAGAAAACAATGACTAAACAGTAGTAATATTGATACTTCAACAATCGTATACAGTATACCGTAGTAGGCAAAACATCTTGTCTAAGGCACATGCCCATGTTTGGGCTGAGCCTTGGGCTTTACTCTTGGGCCAACATCGGACCATTCCTCAGGCCCCCAAACGGGTTGGGCCTTGGGACGGGTCGGGTTTGGCCGTGCCAAGTCCAAGCCCGACCCAAAGTAATTTTGGATAGACATTTTAAGCCTAGGCCCGGCCCAATTCTCTATTGGGCTTGGGCTGGGCAGAGCTTTTTGAGCCAGGCTTTGAGCAGGGTCGGGTTGGCCCAACCCAATGTCCATCTCTAGTCCCGGACACATTTTTAATATAGAGTTGAATTTGTCATCCAAAAACGATTGACGACATAATTTGTTGCTCATCTTCCATCAATATCTATGTAATAAATAACTAGAGGTGCTCGATTTAATTACCCTCTACCAAGGGCACCCCCATCCCATGCTATGAATGATGGGAGGTCCCAATGCATATCTAAATGCATTGTCCTTGGTAATGGATAGTTGTCAATAGATTTTTTTTCTTTATTGTGAATCTGTACTTATTTACTGTAGTCAAAATATCTAAGCTCAAATTGTTAAGTAGTGATCTTCGTTTTTATAAGTCGTTATCATATTTTATTGGTATTCAATATAAAACTTTGTTGAGATTTTACAATTTCCCTTGACGATGATGTGAACAAGTACAAGTCATCACATGGCAACGTTGTGATATAGAATTGTCTTGTTTATACAATGATTACAACATGGCAATGTAAATAGGGGCTAATTCCTTTCTTTAGGCTACAAGGCCATTACTGATGTCAGATAAATATCTAGTAAAAGAAAATATAACAAAAGAAATTACCCATAATTGGCTATAGAACAACAAACTTTGTCAACCTAAAGACTGCCATGTAGTCCCATATTTTGACATTTAAATTAGCCATCCGAATTGTTCCGAACTCCCCACCCTTATTTCCATCAGACAAGAAAAGATGTACTTTTGAAAATTTTCTACTGGTTGTTTCATGGGAGATGAACATGGACTTGGTTGTATCTAATGCCAGGAATTCCCCATTATGTAATAAAACTTCATATGACATTTTTATAGGGATGAAATTGGATTCGAATATATCTGAATATCCACTATGTATTCGAAAAATTATCGAAAATAAATATATGTATTCAAATATGAATTGAATATGGATATCATTGTAATTTTTTTTAATATGGATATGGATATAGTATTGGCAAAAAGAACTGAATTCGGAGTGAAATATATGAATATAAAATATTATATATGTGTATATATATAATATTTAGTAAACAACAAAGTTAAACCCAAGTCTATGCATTCCTTCGACCTCCGACAATCACTGTCTCTTTGACTCGACAATTTTGTATGAGCCGTAATAGGACACTCCTCC
The DNA here is from genome assembly GCA_037367405.1 of Ottelia alismoides. Taxonomy (NCBI): domain Eukaryota; kingdom Viridiplantae; phylum Streptophyta; class Magnoliopsida; order Alismatales; family Hydrocharitaceae; genus Ottelia; species Ottelia alismoides. Next base: position 155,696 of record JAZKJV010009250.1, read on the forward strand.
TTTAGGTCATAGCCCCTTGAATGTTGTATCTATGGAGCATCCCTTTTCCTATTATCACTTTATTTGTTAAATATTTGTATCATGGTATTCATGTATAATTTAGGATGCAATCATGTATGGCCTTATCAGTTATACCTATACCTTCCTATGACCCTTCGCGATCCATTGGTGTAATAAAATCTATTGCTCACTCATGTTTGTCTGAAATGAATGTTTGTGAATTTATTTAAGGTAAGGTCCCTTTGTACAATTAAGGTTTTGTACTGTGACCATTTTGAATATCATACATATTCATATAATGATTTATAGTCTGAAAAAGATATGGAGATCTTTCTTTATAGACTGAGTTCCGAATGACTTCTTGATGCAGAACCTCTATATAGGAATAGTGATTCGAAGGTGTCAGAATAGTCAAGTCAAAGAGTTGACTTGATAAGGTCGAGATAAACTAAGACTCGAATCATAAATGCCATGATCACGCACACATCCTTTGAATAGAGACATATATAGATCTATATAACTGATGTGCACACTAAACATACCATTAGGTTGAACTCCTAACCAAGGTCCATATACCAACGAGTTGGTGTGCAAATGCGACCATGTAAGAAGTATAATCTCTCAAAGGAATCAAATAGGTTCATATTTGGCCAACTAGGAGACTAATGTCACTCATAAGATATTTTGGGGGTAATAAAGAATTCCAAGCATGGTCATTTTGTTTATGAAATAAGACATGAATTCGAGATATTAATGTATGTTTTTAGAAAGTATATAATTAATATTGTCGTTCAAGTATCGAATGAGAAATCTATTGATATGTCCTAAAGAAGATAGTCAAACTAGGATTTGAACTTCAGATATATCAAAGTCTTCCTATATTAAGGATGAATATGTATTGAGAATACTATGGGTTCAATCAATCTTAATATATCATCCATCATGACACTTCCATTACGATGGAATGATGAAAATGTATGGATTTTAGTGATACCACTTCTTGGCATAATGATATGGGATTTAATGGGATTAAATATCATTTCATTTTATTCCAATATTCAATTCTAATTTCTATATCCAAATATTAGGAAGAGAAATGGTAATGGAAATGGAGATAAACACACTTCTTGAGCTCATTTTTAAGTTCAAATACTTTGGACTATGATTAGAAATAGAGTAGGAAGCTGAGGTCATCGTTTTGGACATTTGTTGAGCTCATTGAGAGTGCAATACGTTTTGTTGAGCTCACATAGAGCACGAATCATTTCCTCAAACTCAAAGATATAGTCTATTATGTTTCACCAAAAGTGGTATAAACTCTGAAATTGGATAATTATCCAAGTTTCATGTTATTGTACGTGGGTAGTATGATCTCCATGACATTATCTTCTAATATCCGAGATTTCTACCCACGAGTATTAATTTTTTTATGACTCGTACTTAACGATACCAAGAATATGATAATAATTTTTATTACCATGGATATTTTTATATCAAGGGTTTTTGGATATGATCTACATCATATATATTTAATTATATGAACAATGATTCATAATAATCAATATATATATATATGAATACAAACGCATGAATGTGACTTACATTGAAAATTAAATGTAAATTGGGTTTACACCTTACTTTAAACTTATGAATAAAGATTCATAAGTTATGAGTTAAATCTCATAAATTTCCCCAATTTTGATAATTGAAATATAATGAAGATAATGCAAGAACTAACAAACAATGTGGATGTCGAAGCTTGAGAAGCTTGGGCATCCACCTCGAGTCTTAATTCTATTAAGACCCCCTTTTCTCATGTTTGTTATTTATTTATTTTAGATGATAATTGAGAAGCAACTTATCTTTCAATCCTAATTGCACTAGGATATGATCTTAGCCTTTGATCTATCATCTAGGGGCCCTAATGGCATATGTTCCCTCTTAGAGTTGAACTCTAAAGGGACATCCACCAAGGTGTATAAAAAGAGAGGGCACACCCCTCTCTTTCAACAGATGAAAGCCTTTGCATTATGAAAGACTGAGTTGCCTTGAATATCGAGAGAGAAATATTGATAGTATAAGATTCTTAAACACACATGTACTTCTCTACCTCAACAACTCTACTTATTCATCATCAAGCCTCCATATTGTCATAATTGGCACGACCCAATGAGAGAGAAGATGATATTCTTCATCACGTTTCACAATCATGCAAGAGGACCTGATTTCATGAGACAAAATCTAAGAGAATGAAATTATCTCAGCCTCTTTATTACATGGACAACTTCAACAACAAGAAAAAAATTTTTGTGGAAAACTACGTGACTCATCATGGCACATGCGAGAGGAGAGTTCTCTGATTGGACTTCATTAAGGAGGCATCTTTTTAGAGGCTCGCGCTTCAAGAGGTTACTTGATATCTTCCTAATATTTATAAGAATGTAAGAAATCTTTTTTAAAAATTATTTTCTTGAGTTGATGATTTCATTAAGCATAATGTTTTTGTTAAACTCGTGTTCATGCGACGAACACAATGAAATTGCAAATTGTTTGCGAGTCTTTTTATACTTTTAATGATGTGTGAGTTATGAACTCTCTTCAATTGGTAAAAGAGACTTAGTTTAGGGTATTTGGATTGCATATATTTGACCAATCTCGCATTCATCTTGCTAAAAGTCAATTATTAAAACCCTAGCTTAAAGACACCACTAAAATTCACTAATAATTCATCAATTTTATCTTGTAATATATTGTACATTCTTAACCTATAATTAATTGTATTTAATCACTATTATTTGCTTTGTAATTATTTTCTCATAAAAATCCTTAAAAATTAGGTGGATTAATTGTCTATAATTTCATAACCCTTAAAAAGACTAAAATATGAAAACAATTCAAAATCCAAAATTCGGTGTTTTTAACCCCTTAAAAATACCTCCAAAAATACTTTTTCCATAAATGACCTCTTTTGTCTTTTTGTCCAACATAAAACTTGTAGATCTCATTGAGACGAAAAACATTCATGTTTTGACCTTTTCCTAATTTTTCTTCTAGCTAATTATTTTTTATTTTTCTTTGATTTTATATTTTTGAATTTTCTGGAGCTGTCACGTGGTGCTCTCTGGAGCCGCCATGCAGCCGCTCCTCCTTTCACCACCCATGTCCCTCCTGGCTGCTGCATCTCCCCCAGATGCCTCCATCTTGGCCGCCCATCTCTGCTTCACCCTCAACTGTATGATCTTATCTCTGATCAGATCAGAGCCGCCGCCTAGCACCTTATCCATAGCCATTAGATCCCACCTTCTTGCCACGTCAACCCCATACCCCCCACCGTAGGATGAGATTCCATATCTCATCCTAGCCATCCATCAGTACCTCAATCTCTGACGTCGATCAGATCCTCGATCTGATCTGCACCAAACTTAAGCGCCTTCATTTGAGCCATTGGATTGCTAGATCCAATGTCTAGGAGGTCGTCCCCTACCTCTGTAACCCCCCTCTTCATCCGTCACACCTCGCCGCTCCTCCGTCCCCTTCCATTTCCAGCCAACACCTCCGGCTCGCTCTCCCTCTCGTAACACCACCATTATGTCGTCCGTTCACCCGCCATCTGCGCGTACCTCATCAAGATACCTCCTCATCACTCCATGCCCTCATCCATGTCGTTCAATCTTTGCCTGAAACCGCCACTTACGCCTATAAAAACGCTTCCGCCACTGCACTTCCAAGCCATCCACCATTTACAGGCTTTCTTCCTAGCCGCTTTCCCCTCCTCCTGATAGGCAGAGGCAGAATTGGTTGGAGACAATGGGTGATTTTGACGGTGTCGATCCACAGCCGCCATGGCTGTGCTGCGGTGGCTTTGCCCCACCGAGTACCTCATGCTAGGCTTAGTGAGTTCTGCGATGAACCGAGATCCAAAGGAGCTCACCCCAATCCTCCCCGACCGTCATCTTCTCCGATCTCTAGGTACTTCTCCTTCCCATGATTTTTCTTCATTTTCTCTCTTAATTTTCCCTATAACTCCGCTATCTTTCACCTCCATCTGACCATCCTACCATCTCTGTAAGTTCATCCTCATCCATGCCGATACCTCCGCTCACCATTCCCCTCTCTCCATAACCTCCTTCGCTTCGACCCCCTATTTCCCCTGCTTCGCTGGAGAAGAATGCCTTGGCCATCGCCTCCTGTCACCTCCACGGCCTCCATCCACCCCCATCTCAGTTACACTTCACACGCACTCACTTCGACTATGATTAACATCTGCAGGTACCTCAATGACCGGACTTTGCAGTGCCTCGTTGGTCTCGAGCTCCTCCTCCGATGACCATGCTCCGTCGTGCACCTCCAGACAACAACGGATCTTTGCCTTGGCTCTAGGACCTCCGCCTGCCTTCCAGTGAACTTCCCTGACCTTCAAACTATCTTACGGTGCACGACGGGGCAACCTGCAGGTCGTCGGAGCCCCGCCTTCTTTGGCGGCCTGCGGAGGAGCAAGATGATACAGGTGTCGTCCGATCATCTAGATTGGATGGACCAGATGAAGACACGTGGAGATCCGATCCTCCTACCAAAACTATAGGCTCGGGCCCACCGAGCCAAGATACGAGCCACCATCGAATGCCACGTCAGCCCGAGCCTGCGAGTCTCCCACGTGTAGGCTCCTCATGTGCACCCCACGTGAAGGGCTTGGGTAATTTGCATGAAAGACCCCGGATGGTTTGGTATTTACACTTTGGTCCCCAAGCATGTGTGTCACGTACACGCTTGGGTAATTTATAGGGAGGCCCAACTAGTTTTCAATATTTACAAAAATGCCCCTACGCGCATGGAGAAATTGCATTAGGGCCCAGGTAGTTTTTGCTAATTGCAAATAGGTCCCTCCAGGGATCTATTTGTAATATTTATCCTTCTATTTCTTGCTTTTTTATTACATTTATGCCCCTATATTGTTTTTAGCATAACTTGACATCATAGATCCAAATTGCATGATTTTAATGTCATTTTAATCCTTGTTTCTTCATCTATCTCATGGCATGTTTAATTTTCTCATATGATATAATTTTAAATGAGGTGATTTTTTATGTGAGATGATGATCTTTCTCTACTTATACTTGCACTGCTTTGATGACTGACCATATTGTTGTACTCAAAATGACCCTGACTTGAAACATATTCTATTTCTTAATTTAAGTAATCTTTTTAGGGCATATTTGTAGTCCATTATTCTGCATGCATCTAGCCTTGCATTATTTTCATGCATCCTCTAAGAATTACATAAAAATCAACTAAAAATTGCATGCATCACTGTATTGCATTGTAATCTACATAATGCATCCTACATCTGCATGAAGACCTTGAATTAAGAATTATTCACACTTGCTCTTAATTGGAATTCGATAAATAGATAGAGTAGCTCATGTCCTTGTGTTCGAGCTTGGTAGACTTTCCAAGTAAAAATAATCCACATCATTCAAAGATTGTGGTTTTGCTAAACCGAATTTGCCTCCTATACTACGACATTCTCTTATTATTAAAGACGTAAATTTCGAGTTCATCAAATGGCGTTGTTGCTGGGGACCAGCTAAGCTTTATTTATTTATCTAATTTTTATTTATATTTGGTGTTGAATATTTTCAATATTCACAGGTCTTATCTTACATGCATGATGTTTGCATCATTTCTGCTGATTATTTTCCTCTCTATTTTTCTATCATTTCTCCTTTGTGGAAGGGCCCATAAAGATTGAGGATGCTTGATCTCCATGTAGGTGTGGTGTTGGGAGCTTCTGCTGAAGAGGCCGCAGGACTTTTTATCAGTCTACCTGCAATTGCATCTTGAAAAAAAACTTGCATGTGCATATTTATTTTAACAGTCCTCATTAGTGGGCTTGCATGTTGTAAAAAAAGAAAAAAAAGTAGATCACTAGATGATCTATCCCCCCTTCCACAAACACTCTTGCACATATACACTCACCCATCTCCCTCCTCTCTGTATATTTCACAATCACTCTCTCTCTCTCTCTCTCTCGCTCTCCCCTATTATCCTCTTCTTTAAAAATAACCCCCTTCCGCCCATGTATCGTAGTATAAATTCTCCTCCAAACACAGATCGCCCTTCCCCCAACTCAGATCTATTCCTTAGGCTATTTGTAGCCTAAGTATAGGGGGGACCACCTATTCATCTATCCCTCACATTATCTTCTTATACTTGGGTCAATTTTTGACCTAAGTATATGGGGACCCTCCTCCTCAGTTCCTCTATATCACCTTATATTTGATCGACCCATGGCTTCATATCACTTGTGCTATGAGGACAATGCAAACATTAAGTATAGGGGGGTATATCTTATATTACTGTATATTACTTTAGCTATAGCTCGTATTTTAAAAAACTTTTCGAAAATTCTTTTTCAGGCATGGTTTTAGTAATCCTATGAACTGATTTTTGTAAAACCCTGTAAAATGTTTTCTTAAAAATTGAGGGATTAATATGTGTAAATAACCCTTTTCAAAAACATGAAAATTTAGAACCATGTCTTTGAATTAGATCTTGACTACTAGACTTAGTAGATACTTTCATTGAGGGAACATCGGTCTCCCTTAACCGAGTGGGTGGTTTAGAGGATAATGTCTATGGCTCTGTCCTTAAGGAACACGAGTCTGTCTATCGGCCCATACTTACACCCATACTGGCTGAGAGTAGATACTTTTATTCATATGAGCCTGGTGCAGTCATTGTCTCCCCAAAGTTTAAAAAAATGAAAATTGAAATCCATAAAAATCTGCAAAAACAAAAAATTACAAAAATCACCGACTAATGAGTTAGTGTATTCCTGACACATTCACATTCACTCAAGGCTTGAGGATTTTGAGGACACTTGATTTCTGTGATCTTGAGTGTCTAAGTTAACATGCCTTTGTTATTAGGTTTTTTAAAGTTAATTATCCACACTTCCCTAGTTTGAAGATTTGAGCACTATGTCACACTCTTCATCTCTACCTTCAAAAGAATATGATCAGCACAATCATTTCCACAACTACATGATTGATGAGATGAGTTGAGATATCACTTGAGGAACTAGGACTAGAGATTTGAGTTTAGACCTGATCTAATGATATTCGAGGATGGGATAAAGTTAATGAAGGCTTCAAGAAACCTGAGTATCAGCAAAACTTTAGCTAGTATATGAACAAGTTCATATGATATCTCTTTGATATCTACCTAGGTGTCAGGGTGTGATGAAATTTAATGATAATTATTGATCAGTGTGTGCCAACTTTTGGTAAAAGCAGTGGATCTAGCCAACAAAAGCAATGAAATGTCCAAGAAAAGCACTTTCATCCAAAGACAAACTATAAATAAGCTTCCACCAATGGCGAGCACTCCCAAACATTTTTAAAGTGTCCACTTGGACCAAGCGCTAACTAGGATCAAGGAGTCAGGCTGATACGAAAAAAGGGCCCTGCATCGTAAATGTTATGTCAAAGGTATCTTAGATATTGAAAAGAGACACACCCCGGTGTACTCCCAGAAAAACAAGTGCAGACGACTCCAACTCTCTTGACGGACACACTGATCAACAATCTAAAAATATACTTGTGTTGAGTAAAAAGGCACTCGAGAGGCCCCTATTCCAATGTGAGGGAGAGAAAAATAGACACAATCCTATGCCCTCCATCATCTGGTCATCCATCTACATTTCAAGTCCGATGAACTAATGAGATAGTTGACTGAAGCAGGAATAGACTTATTCCCTAGTATTTAGGATGAGGTCTAGAGGAGAGTCTCTTGGATTGGAACTTCGAGTGATGCTTCGACTCAACTCTCATGAAATGCAGTACACTTAATTTCATATCCTTATATTATATCTACAAAAAGGGAGTCTGATAATTAGACAAGTTGGATTCCTTTTGGCTAGAGCTTGGATAAACCCAGAATTTTAGGATCACTTAAATTAAGGGTCTTAGAAAGATTGAGCCTTGCAATCATCACTTGTACTTTCAGGAAATAATACAACTCCTTCATTCCTTAGATGCTCGAGAACGAGCATGGTTTAAGTATAGGGGTATGATGAATCCCGCATTTATCATGCTAAAAGTCAATTATTAAACCTCTGGCTTAAAGAAACCACTAAAATTCACTAATAATTCATCCATTTTATCTTGTAATATATTGTACATTCTTAACCTATAATTAATTGTATTAAATCACTATTATTTGTCTTGTAATTATTTTCTCATCAAAAACTCTTAAAAATTAGGTGGATTAATTGTCTATAATTTCTTAACCCTTAAAAAGACTAAAAAATACAAATCCAAATCAAAATCCAAAATTCGATGTTTTCAACCTCTTAAAAATACCCCCCCCCCAAAAAAAACTTTTTAGATAAATGACCTCTTTATCTTTTTGTCCAACATAAAACTTGTAGATCTCATCGAGACGAATAACTTTCATGTTTTGACTTTTTCCTAATTTTGCCTCTAACTAATTCTTTTTTATTTTTCCTTAATTTTATATTTTTAAATTTTCTAGAGCAGCCACGTGGCGCTCTCTGGATCCGCCATGTGACCGCTCCTCCTTTCTCCACCCAGCTCCCTCCTGGACACTGGATCTCCTCAGATGCCTCCATCTTGGCCACCCATCTCTGCTTCGCCCACAACCGTCTGATCTTAGCTCTTATCAGATCAAAGCTGCCCCTTAGCGCCTTATCCACAGCCTTTAGATTCCACCTCCTATCCCATGGATATCTTCTCGCCATGTCAGCCCCACACCCCCCTACCGTAGGATGAGATTCCAGATCTCATCCTAGCCATCCATCAGTGCCTCAATCTCCGTCCTCGATCAGATCCCTTATCTGATCTCCACCACACTTAAGCTCCTTCAACCGAGGCATTGGATCGCTAGATCCAATGACTGGGAGATCATCCCTTACCTCTGTAACCCCCCACTTCGTCTGTTACACCTCGCCACTCCTCCTTCCCCTCCCATTTCCAGCCAGCACCTCTGACATGCTCTCCGTCTCATAACACCACCATTATGTCGACCTTTCACTCGCCATCTTCGTGCACCTCATCAAGATACCTCCTCATCACTCCACGCCCTCATCCATGCCATTCAACCTTCGCCTGAAACCGCTACTTCCGCCTATAAAAGCCCTTCTCCCGCCGCACTTCCATGTTGTCCACCATTTACAGGCTTTCTCCCTAGACACCTTTCCCTCCTCGTGACAGGAGGAGGCAGAATTGGCTGGAGACAAAGGGTGATTTCCTCGGTGTTAACCCACAACTGCCATGGCTATGCTGTGGTGGCTTCACCCTGCCAAGCACCTCACGATAGGCTTAGTGAGTTGTGTGACGATCCTAGATCCAAAGAAGCTTGACCCAAGACTCCCCAACCGCCATCTTCTCTGCTCTCCATGTACTTCTCCCTCCCCTGGTTTTTCTTCATTTTTCTCTTAATTTTCCATATAACTTCGCTCGCTTTCACCTCCATCTGACCATCCTACCATCTCAGCAAGTTCATTCTCATCCACGCCAATACTGCCACTCACCCTTCCCCTTTCTCCACAACCTCCTTCGCTCTGACCCCATACTTCCCCTTCTTCGCTGGAGAAGAATTCCTTGGCCACCGCCTCCCGTCACCTCCATGGCCTCCATCCACCCCCATCTCACTTGCACATCATGCGCACTCGCTTCGGCTATGATTAACCTCTACTGGTACTTCACTGACCAGACTTTGCAGTGCCTCGCCAATCTCAAGCTCCTCCTATGATGACCATGCTTTGTCGTGCACCTTCAGAAAACAACGGAGCTTCTCCTTGTCTCCATGACCTCCACCAGCCTTCCAACAAACTTCCCAGTCCTTTAGACTATCCTACGGAGCACCGACGAAACAACCAGCAGGTCTCCGGAGCCCCACCTTCTCTGGCGTCCTGTAGAGGTGCAAGACGGGACAAGTGTCGTCCGATCGTCTATATCGGACGGACCAAATGAAGACACGTGGCAACCCGAGCCTCCTACCGAAGCAATAGGCTCGGGTCCACCGAGCCAAGATCGGAGACACCATGGAACACCACGTTAGCCGAGCCTGCGAGTCTCTCGCGCCTAGGCTGCTCACGTGCACCCCACGTGAAGGGTTTGGGTAATTTGCATGAAAGACTCGATAAGCTTTGGTATTTATACTTTGGTCCCCAAGCGTGTGCATCACGTACGCGCTAGGTAATTTACAGGGAGGCCAAGCTGGTTTTCAATATTTACAAAAATGCCCCTGCGCGTATGGAGAAATCGCATTGGGGTATAGGTAGTTTTTGCAAATTGCAAATAGGTCCCTCTAGGGACCTATTTGTAATATTTATACTTCTATTTCTTGTATTTTTATTACATTTATGCCCCTACATTGTTTTTAGCATAACTTAAGCATCGTAGATCCAAATTGTACGATTTTAGTGTTATTTTAATCCTTTTTTGTTCATCTATCTCATGGCATGTTAAATTTTCTCATATGATATAATTTTAAATGAAGTGACTTTTAATGTGAGATGATGATCTTTCTCTACTTGTACTTGCCCTGATTTGATGACTGACCACATTATTGTACTCAAAATGACCCTGACTTCAAACCATATTCTATTGTTCAATTTAAGTAATCTTTTTAGGGCATATTTGTAGTCCTTTATTCAGCATGCATCTAGCATTACATTATTTTCATGCATCCTCTATGAATTGAATAAAAATCAACTAAAAATCGTATGCATCACTGTATTGCGTTGTAATCTGCATAATGCATCCTACATATGCATGGAGACTTGAATTAGTAATTATTCAGACTTGTTCTTAATTGATCGGAATTCGTTAAATAGATAGAGTAGCTCGTGTCCCTGTGTTCGACCTTGGTCGACTTACCTAATAAAAATAATCCACAACATTCAAAGATTGTGGGTTTTGCTGAATGAAATTTGCCTCCTATACTACGACATTCTCTGATTATTAAAGAGAAATTTTCGAGTTCATCAACATTTGATGAAATCGAAATTTCCTCCTCCTAGCGGAATTGGCAAATTTCGAGTTTATCAAATGTTGATGAACTCAAAATTTACCTCTTTAATAATCAAAGAATGTCATAGTATTGGAGGCTAATTCGGTTCAACAAAAACCACAATCTTTGAATGTTGTGGATTATTTTTACTTGGCAAGTCTACCAGGGTTGAACATAGGGACACGAGCTACTCTATCTATTTATCGAATTCTGATCAATTAAGAGAAAGTGTGAATAATTCTTAATTCGAGGTCTTCATGCAGATGCATGATGCATTATGCAGATTACAATGCAATACAATGATGCATGCAATTTTTAGTTGATTTTTATGCAATTCTTAGAGGATGCATGAAAATAATGCAAGGCTAGATGCATGCAGAATAATGGACTACAAATATGCCCTAAAAATATTACTTAAATTGAGAAATAGAATATGGTTTAAAGTTAGGGTCATTTTGAGTACAATAATATGATTAGTCATCAAATCAGGGCAAGTACAAGTAGAGCAAGATCATCATCTTACATTAAAAATCACTTAATTTAAAATTATAACAAATGAGAAATTTAAACATGTGATGAGATAAAATAAGAAACAAGGATTAAAACGACACTAAAATCATGCAATTTGAATCTACGATGCTCAAGTTATGCTAAAAACAATGTAGGGGCATAAATGTAAAATAATGCAAGAAATATACCGATAACTATTACGAATAGGTCCTTAGAGGGGCCTATTTGCAATTAGCTAAACTGCCTGGGCCTTAATGCAATTTCTCCATGTGTGTGGGGACATTTTTGTAAATATTGAAAACCAGCTAGGCCTTCCTATAAATTACCCAGGCACGCATGTGACGCACACGCTTGGGGACTAAAGTGTAAATACCAATCCGGGGTCTTTCATGTAAATTACCCAATCCCTTCACGTGGGATGCACGTTAGGAGCCTAGGCGCAGGAGCCACGCAGGCTCGTGCTAACATGGCGTTGTGGTGGCTCGGATCTTGGCTCGGTGGACCCGAGCCTATTGGTTCAGTAAGAGGCTCGGGTCACCACGTGTCTTCATCTGGTCCGTTCGATCTAGATGATCGGATGACATAGGTACCGTCCGTGCTCCTCTACATGCCACCAGAGAAGGCGGGCTCTAGCGACCTGCTGGTTGCTCTGTCGTGCTCCGTAGGATAGTCTGAAGGTCAGGGAAGTTTGCTGGAAGGCTAGTGGAGGTCCTTGAGCCAACGCAAAGCAACATTGTTCTCTGGAGGTGCACGACGGAGCATGGTCGTCGGAGGAGGAGCTCGAGACCGATGAGACGTTGCGAAGTCCGATCATTGAAGTACCTGCAGATGTTAATCATAGCTGAAGTGAGTGCGCATGAAGTGCGAGTGAGATGGGGGTGGATGGAGGCCGTGGAGGTGACGAGAGGTAATTGCCAAGGCATTCTTCTTTGGCGAAGCAGGGGAAAGTAGGGGGTTGGAGCGAAGGAGGTTGTGGAGAAAGGGAAGGGTGAGCAGAGGTATCCGCTTGGATGAGGATGAACTTAAGGAGATGGTAGGGATGGTCAGATGGAGGTTAAAAGCGAGCGTAGTTATAAGAAAAACTAAGAGAAAAATGAAGGAAAACCAGGGGAGGGAGAAGTACTTGGAGATCGAAGAAGATGGCGGTCGAAGAGGCTTGGGGTGAGCTCTTTTGGATCTCTGATCGTCGCACAACTCACTAAGCCTATTATGAGGTCCTAGACGGGGCGAAGCCACCGCAAAACAACCATGGCGGCTGTGGGTCGACACCGGGGAAATCACCCATTGTCGCCATCCAATTCTGCCTCCTCTTGTCACGAGGAAGGGAAGGCGGCAAGGGACAAAGCTTATAAATGGTGGGCATCTTGGAAGTGCGACGGGGGAAGGGTTTTGATAGGCAGAAGTGGCGGTTTCAGGTAAAGGTTGAATGGCATGGATGAGGGCGTGGAGTTATGTGGGGGTATCTTGATGAGGTGCACGAAGATTGCGGGTGAACAATCAACATAATGGTGGTTTTAGGAGAGGGAGAGAGGGCCGGAGGTGTTGGCTGGAAATGGAAGGGGAAGGAGGTGCGACAAGGCGTAACTGACGAAGAGGGGCGTTACAGAGGTAGCTCGGATGAAGGCACTTAAGTGTGGTGGAGATCAGATCAGGGATCTGATCGACGGTGGAGATTGAGGCGTTGATAGATGGCTAGGATTGAGGCGCTGATTGGCGTGGCGAGAAGATATACATACGATAGGAGGTGGGATCTAATGGTTGTGGATAAGGTGCTAGGGAGCGGCTCTGATCTGGTCATATCTAAGATCAGACGGTTGTGGGCGAAGCAGAGATGGGCGGCCAAGATGGAGGCATCAGGGGGAGATCTAGCGACTAGGAGGGATCCGGGTGACGAAAGGAGGAGAGGCCGCATGGCGGCTCCAGAAAGCACCACGTGGTTGCTCTAGAATATTCAAAAATATAAAATCAAAGAAAAATTAAAAAGAATTAGTTAGAGGCAAATTTAGGAAAAAGTCAAAACATGAAAGTTGTTCATCTCGATGAGATCTACAAGTTTCATGTTGGACAAAAAGCCAAAAGAAGTCATTTATACAAAAAAGTATTTTTGGGGGTATTTTTAAGGGGTTAAAAACGCTGAATTTTGGATTTTGAATTTTTTCTGTATTTTAGTCTTTTTAAGGGTTAGGAAATTATAGTCAATTAATCCACCTAATTTTTAAAGGTTTTGATAAGAAAATAATTACAAGGCAAAAAATGGTGATTAAATACAATTAATTATAGGTTAAGAATGTACAATGAATTGCAAGATAAAATAGATGAAGTTTGAGTGAATTTTAGTGGTTTCTTTAAGCTAGAAGTTTAATAATTGACTTTTAGCACGATGAATGGGGGATTCATCAATATTTCCGATGAACAATCAACCATATATCCCAATCATTGTATACATTGTCGTTTTATGCTTATTTTGATGTTTTAATTATCCAATGACATACATTATTGCTACTATTATCCATTTTTATATCATATTCTTGGGATATATATGATTTATAGAAGGTTTGGGCTCATGCCCGAAAGAAACACCAATAGTTGGTGATGCTGGAAAGAAGATTCATATTTCAAAAATGATAACAGACTCTGATTTTGATCAAAGATTATAGCTATAAAATATTTATTTTTTTGAAACTAGTTTTTGAGTCATATAACATAATATAATACCGATTAATAAGTCATAAATAAAGTCCCTAATCAATGTGAAAAAAATTTCGTGCTATTTCCGATCGGATAGTCTTTAAAAGTGGATTTCTTCGTAGGCGGAGTTAAAAGAGGACTCAATTGTTTTAATCACTCATTTATCTTATTTCGATACTTAAAATAGATGGAATATATGACATATTCACATCATGAGTTGGATATATTATTTTTAAAATATTTAGGATTGGAATGAATTTTAAGTGAAAGTTATGTAATGCTTCTAATTTGAAGTGTGATAGTCACGACATGTAAAATTGGAATCTGAAATCATTGTTTGTTTATTTGGATGTAGGTATTAAACTATATTGTCTATATATTTCATATTTCCTTTATTAATTTATGCACTTTGTTGTTTGTGATATAATTTGAAATTGTGAATCGATTTGATCGATTTCGTCAATTATCTAGTTGTTGCAATAGAAATTTATGGAAATAAAATTGTTTTAAATTCCTAAATCTTGTAATCTTATTATATAGTGTAATAACTGGTCGAAAGATCGATAAAATCCATTAGTACAATATGTAAGAATTATGTTGTCTAGAATGATGTTGATTTGGCTTGGATGTTGGGATGGTTTACTTAATTGTCACCCTGCAATATGTGATAGTGGAAGTGCTCCCTGTTGGTATAGTCTGCATGACCTGATTGAATCCGTTTCAAGGAACAATATCATGAGAAATTGTTAACAACTATTAATGTATAAAATAGGAATAATAAATTGTACTAAATGACGGTGTGTAATATATGTTAACATCAAGGGAATAAATAGAATTTATTG
The DNA here is from genome assembly GCA_037367405.1 of Ottelia alismoides. NCBI lineage: Eukaryota > Viridiplantae > Streptophyta > Magnoliopsida > Alismatales > Hydrocharitaceae > Ottelia > Ottelia alismoides. Next base: position 170,773 of record JAZKJV010009250.1, read on the forward strand.
CTTGATTGTTATAGTTTTAACTGAATTAAAAATAATATAATAATCAAGAATCATTGTTTATTAGATACCTTATTTGATCAATCATGAGAATTTGATTCGAAATGATTAATCATTGATTTAAATAAAATATGGACAAGACATGTGATGACATCTTCCATCATTGTGAAGAACTCCATCACCGTGGGTTGTATTTTTTGGGATGCTCATGGATAGTCGTAACTCTGGAATACAAATTCATATGGATCAGATTCTTCATTTTCTAAAGAGGTGTGTCGTAAGTGTAGTGGCCCAATATTGTTTCCCATATTATTGAGATGATATTGAACTGCACATCTTGTATTTTAATTCATACATTGAGAGTTGGTTTAATTTGCTAACTCCTTATATGTAAGGGGTACAATGTTGAAGGTCGAACTGAGAATGCAAGCTTTACTTGCAAGATGGAAAGAGTTCCCATTTATTCCAATGTAGTCGCATTTTCTCATATTATTATGGTAGAATGAAAGTGGAGAGTTAGACTCATATCTCGTAGTGATGCTATCGGGTTATCTTACATCATTCTTTGAAAGTTTACAAGGATAGACTTTCAAAGTACAAAAGAATGAGAACATCTTGATTTAAAATTATTAAAATGTTTAATTTACTTATTCAAATTTTTTTATTGATGTACATTCTTATTATTTCATACGAAGTCTCTCAATCCATTAAACAAACTGCTTGAAGCAATCTGCTGACCGTGAAGGTTATATTTAGAATCTTAAGCACATCAGAGGAGTGTGAAGGTCACATCATATGCGATCAGGAGTGACTAGTCTAACTAGTTGCATCGTGTAGCGGAATTTAAAAAATTTAAATGATGAGACCACATTATCCAAGAACACTTCTTGAATCGTTTCATCCAAACTACAAAGTAGATATAAGAATTCCTCTAAAGCATGGTTACGATCGAAGTTTCTAAGAAAAGAGATCACCTGTCTCAAGTCCGACCCGACGGAGGAGATGCTTGCGAGCACATTGATGCGATACGTCCTTATTGCAATCCAAGACATTGATCCATGCAACGGAACTCCTGATTTCATCAAACAAAATCCGAGGTTTTCTTCACGTACAAGAAGCATAGAGGAAGACACAGATCTACGAGCGAAAGCGGTAGCACGACAACATAATGATGATGGTGATCTTCTCAAGGGCAAGAGGTGGACGACCACTCTTGATGGAGAGAAAGGGGCATGTACGAGAATTTGAAAGATAAAGACACAATTCTATTATTGTAAAAGAATATCTAAGGTTGTTCTTCTTTTATAATATTGGAAGTCCATAAATCTCAATCTATGGACAACATAAATCCAATGAATAAGATTGATTTGTGTTTCTTTCAATGGACAAGAATTTATTGTAAAAACACAAAAAATAAATTAATTTTATTAAATATATATTGAATAAATCATCAATATAATCTAATTTAATTAAATAAATCATCATTGGAGAAATAGGAAGGAGGCAAGTCTCTTTCTAATAAGAGGGGTGGACAGCAATACTTAAAGTAGGACTAGGGTTGTTGTCCACCCACCCTATTGGAAAGGAGGCTCCCTTCTCCTATTTCATGGGACTATACATCCCATGATTTTATCCATAATTTAAAATATTTATTGTAAATTATTTTACAAAAATAATTCCAAATTACCTTGTGAAATATTAATCATGTCATTGGAAATATGTGAATCACAATCACACCCCAAAATAAAATGTAAATGACATTTTAATTAATTATCAATGTGAATATAATTCACATCAACATTTAATTTTAAATGTTATTTACAAATAACTCTATTTTATATATTATAAATCACATTTATAACATACATTATTAATGTGGATACCGCTATCTACATTATTCATATCCATAATAATTAAAAAATACATTAAATTATTTATTGTATCATCATTCTCATGCATCTAAATAATGTGAATCAAATCACATTATTCATGATAATTAAATTTAATTTGATTATCATTTCTCAATGCTTGGATATACATTAATTATTCTTGAACTCTTTCAAGATTAATGCACTTTCTCTGCGGATACTTGGGGATAAGGAAATGGTGATTGCACATTCCATGTATAATGACATGGATATTGAGATCACATCTCAAATTAATATCTTGTGGATCTCTCATGGAAATTAATCTTCTCATTGTATCTGAATCGCATTAAGGTCAGCGTCCAACATTTGGACTAAGATTAGATTTCTCTGTTGAGAGGAGTCACTAAAATCCAGAACTATTTCATCACTCCCTCGGAATGGTCATGGCTATACAATCATTTTATTATCACATAACCCTTAGGTATTTCTAATACCTATACATCCTTCACTTTGGAATACCTAAAATAAATCCAAAGATTTAGATCAATTAATACTATCTTCTTCAGGGTTTTATCATCAAGTTTCTTATTAGTCTCGTTCATATGCTTTCCTAAGGCATATATCATACCTAAAAATTATTATAATGCATCCAAAGAAAAATACCATGTATGGAATTTTATTGGTCTTAATACCTCATGAGTGAGGTCATGTCTTATGATTCACAAATGAACCTGTGTGATCCCTTTGAGAGACAAAATTACTCATATGCCCTTGTATGCACATCAGCTCACCGATGTATAGTTCTTGATTAGCACATCAACCAATCACTTTGCCAAATTTATGTACTTAGAGATGTAGCAATACATATGTCTTTGGTCATAGGATGCATGCCTATATCATGACAATATACTACACAGGTATTTATTATCTATATCTCATTAAGTAAACTCTTTACCCTAACTTATCTGAAACCTCCAAATCTTTATGCATATGAAGAGGATGAAGGATATCAGAAAATCCTTAAGCACATCACGGAAGCGTGAGGATTGCATCGTATGTGATCGAGAGCGATTAGTCGCACTAGTTTCTCGAAGAAGCAGAATTTAAAAAATTTCAATCCTATGCAACCACATGATCCAATACTCTTAGATCGTTTTGATCTAAACCACAAACAAGTATTAGGGATAACTCTTAAATCGTGGTTGCGATCGAGTCTCTGAATGAAGAGACCTCCCATCGCAACTCTGATCCAACAGATGAGACACTTGGGAGCACGTTGATGAAACACATGCTTCTCACAACCCATGTTGATGACCCAAGTGGCGAATCTCCTGATATCGTCACATGACCACTAAAGGAGATAGAGATTCACGGGCAAACAATCCAGGAGTATAACAATGACGCTACGGTGATGACGACTCTCTAGGTCTCCATGGTGATAACCACAACAAGAGAGAGAGAGGATGTGTAGAGAGAGAGAGCATATGTATGTTGTCTTTTGTTGTAGTTTGAAGAGCAATGGGTGCCTCTTCATATAAACTATTTCGGGCATCTATGGATCACAATCCATGGACTACACAAAATTAATGGATGAGATTGATTTGTGCTTCTTCCAATGGTCAAGATTTTGTTGCAAAAACACAACAACACTTAATTTAATTTAGATTAAATATATATATATATATCAATAAAATTAATCACAAATTAAATCCATCAAGTATAGAGATTATGGAATGGAGATTGTCTCCTTCAATAATATGGGAGTTGGTGGCAATCTCATGTAATCTCATGAGATTACATTATTCCATGGAAATCTCCCTGATTTAGAACAACACTTGTTGTAAATTATTCTACAAAAATAATTCATATTATTTTATGAATATTTAAATCCTTCCATTAAAAAATTACGAATCACATTCACATCCCAAAATAAAATGTAATTTACATTTTAAATTAATTATCCAATGTGAATCCAATTCACATCAATAATCAATCAACAAATATAAATCATAATATGCTCTCTCTAACACATTATAAATCACATTTATAATATATATGAATAATTTAGATAGTGCTATCCACATTATTCATATTCATGATAATTAAATCACATTTACTCATCTTGGATCTCTATTCTCACGTGTCCAAACAATATGAACCACATTCACATTATTAGCATCTTTAATAATTAAATCACATTTAATTATCTAAGAAAACTCTCCTATAATATGAATAAAATCCATATTATTCATGATAATAAAATCACATTTAATTATCAATTTTCTCAATTCTCGGATACATATATCAATAGTAAAATTATCCTTGAACTCTTTCAAGGATAAAGTGCTTTTTCTGCGGATACATGGAGATAATATAGGGCAATTGTATTGTTCCATGCATAGTGACTTGGATATTAAAATTATATCTCAAATCTAGATCTTGCGGACCTCTCATGGATGTTTGATTAAATCATGATCATAAATCTAAACTTCTCATTTCATCCGAATCACATTCTGATCAACGTCCAAGATTTGGATCAAGAGCATACCACTTCTCTACTGAGAGGAGTCACCAAAATCCGGACCCATTTCATGACTCCCTAGAAATGGAAGCATCATGGTTATACAATCGTTTATGATCACATCACCCTCAGGTATTCCTAATCCATGTACAACCTGCATACTGGAAGACTAAGAATAAACCCGAAGTATTAGATCAATTTTACACTGTCTACTTCAGGGTTTTATCATTACGTTTCTCATTTGGTCATTGGGAGTCGGTATCGATCATATACTTTCCAAATGCATATATCATACCTAGTTGTTGACTATATACTTTCCAAAAAACATATATCAAACCTATAAATTCAGTCAATCTTCTAAAGCGAGATGAGCGTATACAGAATTTGATTCTTCTAAATATCTCATGAGTGAGCTCATGTCTTATGGTTCAGCAATGAACCTGTATGATCCCTTTGAGAGACCATATTACTCATATGCCCTTTCATGCGCACCAGCGTGCCGGTGTATATACCTTGGTTAGGTCATCAACCTATTGGTCTGCCAAATGTACATACTCATACATATAGTAACACTTCTGTCTCCAGTCAGAGGATGCATGCCTATATTATGACAGTATACGACATAGGTATTTGGTTATCTCGATCTCGTTAAGTCAACTCTTTGACCTAATGAAAAATCAGAAATCACCCTTTTAATTAAAATGTGTTGTCGTGATTGTTACATTCGGGTAATCAGGATCGATAAAAAATTAACCGCACGGATCAATGAATTGATGAATTAAATAATGTGACATTTGATGTATTTTTAACATGGTCAAACCCCAGGGTTGACTCAAGGAGGCAAAGGAACAACTTCACATCAACTAAGATGAATTAGCTCACAATTTTCCAAGAGGATTTTTTTTGTAATTTTTTATGCAAAATAAATGCCAATGTACAAGTGCGGGTGAATTAGGTTATTAAGAAAATGAGAAACATAGCCAAATTTAATTTTAATGTGAAATTAATCCAAATTAGAAAAGTTATATTTTTTCTGGAAATTTAATCCAATGATGAATGTAGAATGTATTTTTTGGAATTTTCGGTCTTAAGATGCAATAATAAAAAATGCAAACTTTTTAGGGGTTTTTATGCAAATTTTCATGCAGACAAGATGCAAAAATTATGAATTTTTATTGGAACTTAAAAATGATGAAATGAAACTACAATAATATTTTTGGAAATTTCTGACAAATATTGTTTTAATGATTTTTTAAGGAAAATAAAGTGACTATGAGTATTTTATTTTAAATAAATCCACAAATTAAATTATTCAGAGAGCGATTTTATCTCAAATAGATATTGAAATGATCAATCCAAGGGAGTTGAAATTTCGCAAAAATAGTACTTATGTGTTTAGGTAAAAATCAATTACAGAAATGACTCTATAATTTATTTTATGCACAAGACAACTCTATTTTAGATGAAATTTGGATAAAAATTAAAGCACAACTAGAGGCATCACATATGATTTTCACATAATTTTTAGAGAAAAATTTGATTAAATATGAATTACAAACCATGAAATGGGAAAAATATTCAATATTTCACCAAACTAATTTTAATTAATTACACAATATTAATAAAATTCTAATTAAATAGACAATATATACAGAATTAAGTTCTCAACAACATATATTTTTGATTAAATAAAATGATGTAAAAATAATAAACAATTTCGTGCTCAAAGTCAAGGCTATCTTTGCAATACAGAAAGTAACACTTAATAGAAAACTGTGCACAAGGGCACTTTTGCAAATAAGAAAATATATGAGGAATAAAATGTAAGTTTTTGAAATAAATAAAAAAGGATGAACCGTGATAGTGGGCGAATCCTAGTCTAAGGAGGATTCGTGGGCGGCGCGACAGGGAACATGGCTGGTTAGAGGTGCATACAGCCGTGGAGTGACGACAACCTGGTGGGTAGCTCGAGGAGAAGGGGCAACGCCTGGAGGCGTGCTTGCGTGGGGAGGGTGGCGCGGTGCTATAGCCGGAGGTCGAGGTTGTGGGGGTGGCAGCGGAGCACGCTCACGATAGATGGCGTGCAAGCGACGAGGGTGCCATTTGGAGGGGTGCACAACCACGCATGGACGGGCAAGTGTAACGATGGAGATCCATGGTCGGCTGGTGGCCATGCTGCTAGATGGACGTGAGCGGAGGAGGGCGCATAATGGCAGAGGCGCAGAGGTGGACATGGGACATGTTGGGGGTTACTACAGGAGACCTCCGACCTGATGGACGTGTGAAGGCACACGAGGGAGGTGGTCTCCAGGGGCTGGTGACCTGGCTAGAGGAGATGGTCTTGCGCGAGCCGTGCCAGAGCACCATGCACTAGAGGGGGTGGTGGTCAGCACACAGGGGCGCAGTTGGAGGTGCTGCAGGAGGTGGGTATTACGTGCGGGTTGGTGGTAGAGGAGCGCACGGGGGTTGGTGCTGGGATCCGGCTATGGTGGTGGTGCAACCAAGGGCAAATCTGGTGGTGCGCCCGTGTGCTGGAGGTGGTATCTGGCACCGGTGCGCGACTGGAGGTGCGACGGGTAGTTGGAGGGGACGCCAACTACACTTTTTTATTTTTTTGTTTTTATTTTATATTTTTTGATTTTTTTTCTAACAGGGAATGGATATACGAAGAGGAAGAAATGATGAATGATGATTATGGCGGTGGTTTGTTGATGGTGTAGTGGTTGTGATGATTCGTTATGATGTGAAAAATAATAAAAAAAATTGTTAGAAAAAATGATAAGGAAAAGGAGAGGGATACTTACCTATGGTGGTTTCGCCTGAAGCCATGTAGCTTGGATGTGGCTGTGATGAGGTTGATCTCTCGACCTCGGATCTCTCCAAATATGATGGAAATTGTTATAACGTGCAAGACTATCTCGGTCGCTGTCATCGTCGAGCAGGATGAGCGGGTGGTTCCCATTCTCTATTGATTATGGCAGATGATTTGCAACAGACACAGTGTAGGTGTATTTATTGGTGGTTGTCTGGTGAGAGGTAAATGGCGGAGGTGGGCTATTGTGGATAGAAGAGAGGGAGTAGTGGGGTGCGGGTTGATCAGAGGAGATGGTAATGGGTATCATGGGCATGACCATTGTACGTGGGGTGAAGTAGAGATGCACGAGGTCGTACGTGACCGGTGGGAGAGGCGGAGGATACGAGCGCAACCATCACAGCCCTGCAGGAGGCAAAGGACGTGGCGTAGGCACGCGCACCGCAAGAGGAAGCAGAGATGTGGTCGCGTGCTAGGCACGCGACCAGGCAAAAGAAGGAGGCACCATGTGCCACTCCCGGGTACGGCCACATGGCGTGTTATTTTTAATTATTTAAAATAAGTAAATGAAATAAAATTAAAATTAATAAATAAATAAACTAAATAATTAATTAAAAAAGATTAACACGTGGCGGCTTCAGGAGCAGCCACGTGTCGCTCTAAGAAAAATCACAAATTAAATCAAAAGAAAAATAAAAAAGAAATAACAAAAGGGGTCAAATAAAAAAGTAGTCAACATGAAAGTTGCTCGTCTCAATGAAATCTACAAATGAAGGATCTAAAATCAAAATAAGCCATATGTACAAAGTGTGTTTTTGGGTGTTATCTTATAGGTATAAAATACCGTAATTTTACGTTTTGCAGTTTTTGTCATTTTTAAATAAGAGAAAAATCAAAATAAAGTTAGAGAAAATATGAAAGGAATATTTACAACTTAAATTATGTTTTTAGGATTTTCAATAATTAGGAAAATAAAAAGATAAAAAGAAGGGTATTTTTCTCAATGTGGATAATATACGATAGGGCCCAAAACCAAAGTTTCACATACAATATTCGATTTTTATGAAATTGTATTGTTTTGAAGTCTTTGAATGTATATTACTGTAAAAGTAAGTAGACCTAAATCGGACACTGTATGAGAGAGATATGCGTATTTTGATGTTCATAGTTTCAAACTTGGATTTGGGCCTTATAGGACAATTTTACAAGTTAGATTTTTTTTGGTATTTTACTTTGATAAGTGTTAGTAATATATACACTATATAGTTGATTTTATTGGATTTGGAGTTAGTATAAAATATATACAAATATGTGAATTTGGCTAATACAGGTGAATATTTACAAGTGAATTTGGTTCCTTATTTAATGCAAATATGAATGCTAAAATGAAGATATTATTTAGACGTGCATGAATGCTAATTATGCAATATAAGTGATGAAATGCAACTAATTACTCGGGAACAAAGCTCTATTTTCAACTTTTAGAGTGATGAATCAGAAATTCATCACCCATCTAATCTAACATCTCCAAATCTCTATTCCAATATAGAGAACCTACATCAAGAGGTCAGTAAGATATCAACCTTTAGAGAAAGGATTGCCATCTCCTTCTCAAGCTAGTGATCCTCTCTTAATAATCATTTGACGATACTTGATGAGTCCCTCAATCTAACTCTTTAGATATTCATCCAAACATCAGTCTCTATGATTCAGTTATTTAATCAACATTTGTATGATTATTAAGATGGCCATGGTACATAAGCCTGACTGTACTAAGTGACCTATGGATGCAGATTAGTTATTCTTCATTTCAGATCAGAGAATGATATTCGCAATAACATTTATTACATAATGTCTTACTGTGGACTCGCATGTCCAACAAATGACCTACATCAAGAGGTCGGTCTGCTATCAACCTATAGATAAGGATTACCATCTCCTTCTCGGTCTGAAGATCATCTCTTAGTAATCATCTGACAGTGCATGATGAATCCTAATTCTAAATATTAAGATATTCATAAAAGCACCAACATATATGATTCAACAAATAAATCAACATCTGCATGATCATTAAGGGGGTGTTTGGATAGTGGGTTTAGGTGGGTTAAACTGGTTGCAGGTAACCCATTTTTGGGTTTTGGTGTTTGGATAGAGGGTTAAACTGGGGGTGGGTTAGAAGTGGATTTGGGGTGATGTGATTGTATTGGAGTTTGAAAAAGTGAGAAGTTATTGTGATGTGATTGTATTGGAGTTTGAAAAAGTGAGTAGAAGTGGAGTAGTTTATAATTTTTATATGATATGATGGTATAGTATATTATTTTTTGATGGAATTGATGATGGAGAATTGATTTATTTAATTTTTTTAAAAGGATAAAAAGTGGGACCCACATGGAGGGAGAAAATATGGGGTAAGGGAGTTAAACCACCCTTGGGGGTGGTTTAACCCGATACAAGAACGCACCCTAAGATCGCTACAGTACATTACCATAATTGTACTGAGGGACCTTATAATGCATTCATTCATTTAATATTAGGCAAAGAGTGAAATAAACTAATAACATTTATTAATATATCAAAGATTACAATAACATTTATTGTAAAAATGGTTCACCTCAGCCTCATATGTCTAACAATCTCCCATTAGCTCTTAGGACCATTCAGGTACTATCCTTAAACCCATACTCATTACATGTTGGTCGAAAACCAACTTTGTCAAAGGTTTGGTAAGCGAATCAATAAAATTGCTGGTAGAGGCCATCTTGGTGATGATGATGTAACAATGCTTTTGTATCTCCTGAATTTTGTGGTATTTCCTATACACATGCTTGCTCTTTTGATTCCATCTAGGTTCGTTCGCCTGAGCTATGGCACCCTTATTATCGCATAGTATCGGTGTGAGAGTAATAGAGGAAACTATAACAAGTTTCGAGATGAACTTGCACAACTTCACCGCCTCCTTTGCAACATCCTATGCGACAATGTATTCCGCTTATATTGTTGAATCATTTGTAGCATCCCGCTTCTTGTTTCTATAGCTCATAACACCACCTTTTAACAGGAACACAAAATCTGATGTTGACTTTCAATTATTATTCGACTGGAAGTCCGAATATGTGTATCCTAAGACTTGGAGATCACCTTTTCCATAGACCAAGATGTAATATTGCGTCCATCTTAAATACTTGAAGATTTTCTTCATTGCATTCCAGTGTTGCTCTCCATGGAAAGATTGGTAATGACTTACTACTCCCACTGCATGGAAGATGTCTGGCCACATCATGGCATACATTAGGCTTACTACAACTGATGTGTAGGGGCATGCAATCATGGCTTTCTTATCCTCAACACTTTGAGGAGCCATCCCTTTAGATAGGAGGATACTATGTATTAAGGGAAGAAGCCTTTCTTGGTATTCTCCATATGGAAACATTCCAGGATTTTCTTATTGTACCCATGTTGTGAAAATCCCAAAAAACCTCTTTTCTCTCTCTCTAAACAGCTTTAGACTCACGATATAAGAGGCTTCTCCAAGATATTTCATCTTGAAGGTATGAGACATCCAAATTTTAACACTGTTTATCATCATTGTATCATTCCCAATGATAAGTATGCCATCTACATAAAAGCACAATGAACACAATGGTGCTCCCACTAAGCTTCTTATACACACACATTTCATAATGATTCCGTACAAAATAATAACTCTTTACGGTTTCATCGAATATGATGTGCTAGCAACGAGAAGCTTGTTGAGCCCATAGATGGATGTCTTCAGCTTGCATACTTTGCCTTCCTCATTTATGAAGCCATGGGGCTACTCCTTGTAGATATCATCCTCAAGATATCCATTGAGGAAAGCAGTATTGATGTCCATCTGCGAGATGTCATAGTCAAGATATGCATCTATAGCTAGTAGTGCCCTGATGGACTTGAAGCATAGCCACATAAGAGAATGTCTTTTTTTCATCATAGTCGATGCATTATCTATTTGTAGTCCTTGGATATGAGTCGTGGTTGAAGGTCTCTACCTTCCCATCAGGTCTTTGATGAATCCGTGATTCACCATCTCAATATATTAATGTTAGCTAAATCCTTGATCCAAATATCAAATAAATATCCTTAAAATGAATAAATTAATAAAATAATTCTTGTAAGTAAAATACATTAATTACTGTATATTTTATTGTATCAAAAAATTAATAATAAAAATATGTAAAATAAAGGAGTTATTCACCTATAAATAACCAAAATTTCTTGTATTTTTGATAATTCTGTATCAACTCTTTTTGGTTAATTCTTTATCTAAGTTGTATATAAAAATGTATATAAAAATACAAAAATATAAAATAAATTCCACCGTCAATAAATACTCCTAGATCACAAAGAGAAAAGGTTGTAAAGTCTAACTTCCCGGCCACATTACTAATGAATCCATGATACGTTAACATTATATGTGCATTTTGTCTTAAACCCTTAACAAACACATGTAAATATCCATTAAATTCCACTTTTTAACGAAATCCCATTCATGTATAAAAATGCACTTTAATGCATTAAATCATGTAGATAAATAAAAGAATAAAAAAAGAAAATAAAAATAAAGGTAAATGGTAGATATGTATATATGTACAATATGACTTGTAAAAATAATTATAGCTAAAAGATATATTTATAACCTAATCCCCAAGATAAAGTCAGCATGGATTGGTTAATAAATAAATAAGTAGGGGAAGATACGGAAGAAAATAAATAAAAATAATTAATTCCATACTTTATACATTCTTCATTAATTATTCAATAAATACCAAAACAATAATGATTTCTAATTATTTCATATGTACTTATTTTTCACCAAACTCTTCTCCTAATTATTTCTAAAAATGTATAGAAAAATATAAAAATTCGTTAAAAATATTACCTTGTATATATATATATATCAAGAAATCCAACTTGTAAATTATCAAAATCCCAACTTCCGAACATCATAATTTCTCACATGAACTCCAATTCCACTCTACTCACCTTTAAAGTTCATAAAATAATATTCTCAAATTAATAAAGGTGATTTCACTAAAATCGGAGTCCATTCGCAGAAATCGATTTTGGTATCTAACCACAACTAGGTTTCTGGGCTATTTATTTATTTAAGACACAATATTTATTACTTTAATGATTTTATAATTTATAATTATTTCTTTATCTTGTATTTTAACCCTAATTTATTTAATAAATTTTCAAGCTTAAATGAATTTATTAAAATCTACAAAAATTTGTAATTTATAGGTATAAATGAATAACTTATAATTGCATTTATTAAAATACTTAAATGAATTTATTAAAATCTACAAAAATTCGTACATACTTTATTTATTAATCTATAAATAAGAAAATGTAAAATTATTATACTATTTATTAATTGACTGAATTAAAAATCCATAACCTCTACAACAAGAATAATTTATACTTATTTATTAATTTAATATTTATATTTCATAAAATAATTATTATTTATTAAACTATTTATATTATAATTTAGATAATTAAATTATTACACTTTTTGTTTTATACCTAATTAGAATATGGCTTTTTACTATTTAATTCATATTTATTAGTGTATTTCTTGAACTTGGCCAACCAAGTGCTGACACTTGTCACCACCTGGGACCTTCTTCCTCGAGCATGTTGGCCGTTTGTCTGTTTCAACCGCCGAGTTCAACTTTTTCTCCATGCCACCACTTACTTCTTCCTCTATTTTAACCTGTCGATCTTCTTCCTCTAACCACCTTCTATCACACCCACCATTGATTTCCTAACTAACCTTCTCCCATCGTCTATAAAATCAACTCAAAATCCGCCATTCCCAAATAACCATTCCTGAGCTAAAAGCTACGAGACCCCCTGGCCATTGATCATACTTCTCTGCCACTTTTCGGCCACCTTCAGCTGTCGCTGAGCTCATGTGCAGTCCCGCGTGGAAGTTCGATCAACAGAGGAAGGTTCCAAGGAGATTCGCCTCCTTGCATCGCATCGCACCACCGCATTGAGCTCCAGCCATCACCCCCCGCCTAGCAACAATCGAGATTCAAACAACCTCAGTCCCAAGTGAGTTCCTCCATCATTTTCCCTTTTTAATTCTCAATTACATTAGGTTAGTTAATCGCGTGGTTAGGCTCCCTAATCAATGCAATTAGATGACATTTTCACATCCTTTCAAACTCGATTCACATCATTTCCAAATTCATCCCCCATTTTCACGTTCATGCATTCAGTTACTTGTTCCATTTCTGGAAATAACAATATTTGGATATGTAATTTCTTGAGTTTGTTGGCCGATTTACGTGCAAATTGAGCACATAGATAATCATTTGTAGGTCATTCATCACCTGGAGCACAAGATTCACCATGTAGAGCTTCCAAGATCGAAGATCTTCACAAATCGCAAGCTGCTGCAACAACTTCCAGGACAACTGGACCTCCACTTTCACCGGCTGATACCCGTCACGTTCGACCACCTCTGGCCAGCGTCACCTGCAGGCGAGCTCGGAGGGAGAAGGTGTCACTCTGTTGGCCCTACAGGAGTCCATTCGAGCACGCATACACTAGAGATAATTTGGTGAAGATTCCCTCATCGTCTACTGCATGGAGGAGTTCAAGAACACGAGAGAGCACAGGCTCCCGCCACGTGTCCTCCGCGGATGGTCACAATTAAGGCTCAACATCTAATCACAACCGTCAAATATGAATGGGTAGAAAAATTATGAACTAAAACATGTCGAGGAACTAGAATTTCAAAATGCTCTAGAAGCTATGCAGGGACCTAAATGCAATATTTTTGCAAATCAGCCCCAACAAGGACATAAGTGCAACAGAACTTAATTTTTTCTTTGTAGCTGTGCCCCTAGTTTGTAGGGGTATTTTAGACCCTATTTTTGTTGTATTTTCTTCCTGAATTTTTAGGGTAGTTTTACAACTACCCAAAATACATTTCTAGGCATTTTTCACGGTTTTCCATCGGTTCATTTCTTTGATTTGATTTTCATAAGGTCGAGTCAGTTTTGAGTCTTTTCTTGACTTTAGTTGTAAAAACCAAGAATATAGTGAAGTTTTCGAGATTTATTTCTTGTGTGAAAAAACCAAAGTTTAAATATTCTGCGTCATCAAGTTCGACCCAGGCATACTTACTTGTATAAATAATAGACAGTAGACGAAATAGGAGAGAGAAGCCTCTTGTTTCCATTTTTTTCTCTCTCTCTCTCTCTTTCTCCTATTTTGTTGATTTTTGTTTGATCAACTCGAATCTCTCTTCACAGTTTTCTACACCGACATCCATCATTAACCGCAGTGCATATTCGAGTTATCAAAATGACACTATCGCTGGGGAGGCATTGTTTCTAACTCGGTTTTTGACCTAATTTTGAAATTTTCCGATATTCTTGGTTTTATAGTTATTTAGTTTTTTCTTTTCGATTTTCATTTGAGTTTTTCCTTAGCTTTTTCTCAATTTTTGGACTTTTGTTTACGGCTTTTTGTGTGTTCTTTTTTCTAACTAATTTTTGCAGGGCTTGTAGGTTCAGTCGGCTTCTTCAGAAGTCGAAGCAGTTGAAAGTACAGAAAATGACCCTTACTCTCGCGGGTCAGTTGCAGAGGGAAAAAATAGGTAGGTTTTTTCCTTTTATAAAAATGTTTTTGTTAAAAATAAGGGCACTTGCTCGTATTTTTGTATTCTGTAGAAAGGGTCCCTGTAAGGGCCTCCCGACTTGTACCTCTCCTACTTTTTTTTGGGGGTATGCTTTTCCGAGTGTTGTGCATTTGGGGGAGCATGGAACCCACCGTAGTTTTCTCAAATTGTTGGTTTTCCACTGCTTTTCACAAGGCTAGGTGCTTGTTTAGGTGTTTTTCATTTTTCGATTTTTCTCTCTGCTTGCGACTTCATAGTAAGTTCTAGGACTCACGACCTAGGTGTTTGCTTATCTAGGATCAATAAAAAAATGAAAAGAATTAGAAGTTTGTCTGAAAAAGAGAAAACCAAAAATACAATTGGGATTGCTTTAAATACTTGACCTAAAAGAAATGTAAGGATCATTTGCTTTGGGAGAGTAATCCCCGCAATTAAACTACAGGTACATTTCCAAATGTTGTGAGTAAGGGACAACACTTAAGGATATAACCTAAGTCCGGGTCTGTTTAGGAATAGTAATTAGTCCATACACCTAACCGTTGTTCTTCAGTGGGTATGCTCGGGTAGCTAGAAATGGTCCGGGTTTACTTAGCAGAGTGGGGGGTTTAGAGGACACTGCGTAAGGCTCAGTCCTCAAGTAACACGGTTAGATAGAACCGTACTTACTCCCATACTGGTTGAAAATAAGAGGTTTTCTGTAAGGACTTGGGACAATATTTCAGGGAAACTTTGGGCACCTATCAGCTCACGTTAATTTGTGAAATTACTTGTATGCCAAAATAACCCTAAAACTGACAAGATAAATGATCGATTTCTTACGGTCATCATCGCATTGTATTGGTAGATACGTGGTTTGCTTTGTGTTTGTTTGTGAGGAGTGTGTTACCATGTCTTATACGCCTTTTCCCATTCTCTTGATTTGACATCGTGCTCTCCGATTATCTGCTTGACATCGAAGATGACAACTCGATATCTATTTTTCTCAGACTCCGTGAGATCTCGATCTTACACCGTCCGTTGTACTTCTTTATAGACTCAGGATGACCCTCTTTCTGAGTCGGTCCCATCTGATCCCGAGGAGAGTCAGACCCTGGCTAACTCGCCTCCCACCCCATCTTTTGAGGTAGACCCTCGCCTCAATTCATCATCGCTTTATGCTACTGATTTTTGTTTGAGTTCTTACAAAAAGTTTTCCTTCCAAAAAGATTTGAAGCAGATGGCTCGCAGGAAAGGACTAGTAGAGGAGCGACCAACTAAGGAACCACACATTGATGGAAGACCGGATCTAGCCATAGATATCACAACCAGGATTCTTGATACTTTACATGAAATGAATATCCATATTTTTGATCAGTTTAGAGTTTAGAATGAGCTGCGAGCCAAGATCTCTACACTCAGAGCAGGAGCTAGGAACCCATTGCTGTTTGTCATGGTTCCTACAACACTCATAGATGAGTATGACCCTGGTGCCAGAACTCTACATCATTGGATTTGGTTACCACCGAATTAGGGGCCATATGAGTTGTATCCGTCTTTCATCTCATTGCTTCCCAAGTTTTACGGAATACCAAAGATGAATTAGGGTCCATGTTCCTGCGCAATATTTTTCCTCTTGGATGGACAAACATGATGAGGAGTCAGATCTCTAACTTTACTCAGGTGCAGATTGAATCATTCCATGAGGCATGTGATCGATTCAAGGATCTTACCGAGAGATGTCCTCATCATGAGGTGCCATTCAAGGTGCTTCTACAAAACTATTTTGGAGGACTCCAACGTGATATACAAGGGCTTTTGAGTGCCTCATGTGGCAACAAATATTTGAATCGGGATGCCGAGTCTGTATGGTCCATCTTCGAGGGGATGACAGAGAACTCTAGAGTCATCGACTCTACTCTAGCATTCCAGAGGGCATCGCAACCACCGCATCACCGAGAGCTTCATAAGGTGGAGAACATTTTAGACTCTGAATCCAATACCAACATGGGATATATCAGTGAGAAGTTAATAATGGTAGCTATGATTCAGATGCAAGTTCAGGACATGCAGCTGCTGCGAGAGTTGGAGAAACTCTCATCACTTCCTCAACAGCTAAGCGATTTGATAAAGAAGGTGATGGAGTTGCAACTTCAGTATCAACAAGCTCATACTTCTTCGACCTCACAACCTGCTCGAAGATCTTTACCCGATCCTCCCACCCGACATATCCACTTCGTCCAGAGAGAGTCGTGTCAGCCTACAGAGTCTTTGTAAATTGATTGGCATGAAGACCAATCTCGTACCCATCACAACCAGATCGTCAGCCCTGCAGACATCATTGTTGAGCCTCAATCCACTCTTGAGATCAACGTAATATGGTACACTCTGATTCAGCCTCATTCATAGTTTTCTTCTCAAAATGTACATCCACAACAACAACCACAACATTATCTGTAGCATGGACGTCAGCATAATCAGCATCGACAACACTACACAGAGCACCAACCTCACCAAAACCTTTATCAAAGACCACATTCTGTTCGTAATCCTTCTTTGCAATCACAATCCAATTATTATCAACAACAACAATCTCCATACACATCACAATGATCTCCTTAGCAGTACACTTCGCAACAACAAATGCAGAGGTATGAAAGAGTCAAGAGCCATGGTTACCATGCTGGATTAGAAATGTTTTCACAAGCCATGGCACTGAACTAAATCATGGATATGTTGAGCATGCTCCAGACCACGTACAAAACTGAGATGGAGCGGGTTAACCATCGTCTGGATGAGTTAACTGTACCCAAGACCACTGTTCCCACACAACCTTAGAGGAACCCAAGAAACAAAAGGAGACACTCAGATCAGGTATACAACACAACATGTACGATCTCTTTTCCTGAATTTTTATCTAACTTCATTCATCTCAGGAGTGGTAGATCGCTACAAGCACTTGATCGGGAGGAGGAGATGGCACAAGGAGAGGAGTGAGAGCTAGACCATGATATACATGCTAAGGAGGAGAACCACAACGATGATAGGGATTAACCACTTAATGATCGTAGAGAAGGGAGCGATGCTGAGATGATCGATAGGGACTTAGGCGAATGAGATGATGACACCACACCAAACCATGCAGACACTCCCGAAGCTGATGTGTCCTTTCCTATTTTAGAGAGTTTTGTAGATAATTTTGAAACTCTTGATGTACAAGTTAAGCCTGATATCAATAAAAAAATGTTTTTCCTGAAGAAGTTATTGAAAGATCACATCTTTTTTTAAAATCCCACTTCATGATTCCATGGATCACTTCCATACACTTAAGTAGAAGCTGAAGAATAAATGTACAATGAGTAGGAAGAAGAAATCCCTAACAGAGAAGCATATTCTAACTAAATCCACCTCTTGCGTTATTCAGAATAGACTACCAAAGAAGAAGGACTCGGGAGCACACTATGTTAGATGTGATATTTCAGATGTCACATTCGATCACACTCTTTTAGATAATAGATCCTCTATCAATCTTTTACCATCTTGTTTACTCTACAATCTCGAGTTAGGTGCTCTTTACAAATCTCGTTCGATCCTTTAATTTGCTGATTTATCCACAAAGAGACCTAGGGGCATTTTGAGGAATGTTATCGTAACCGTGTAGGGTCTGCAATTCCCAGTGGACTTATTGTCTTGGACATGGAATGCCGTACACAGTTACATCTTACCCAGATCATTCTTGGAAGGCCTTTCTTGGAGACCGCAAAGGCCTTCTTCTATTATGATATAGGGAAGGTATCTTTTCATGCCGATAGTGAAAAAGGTACAATAGAGATGGCGAGAGAATCATCCAGTGCCGCATTAACAGTCAGTTCTGATGCTTTGAGTTCCTTGGCCACATGCAATTACATGAATGAGGTTCTCCTTGACAACCTTGAGAGGTTTCAAGTAGAGACCCCATATATCCTATAAGAGGATGGGCCTGAGACTTCAAGTGGCAGCTCTTCTGATGGTACTTTGTACTTCAGCATGGATGGTGAAGATAACATGGTGCAGAAGACTGAGGACTACATTGCAGACATTTTAGACTCAGAAAGTTTACAAAAATTCTCCACCTCAGATGATTCAAAGACCTATTTTTACTTAACTGGATTATTTTCATCTAATCATTCTGAGGATGAGCATGGTAGCGAGTCGAATGATGTTTTACACATCTTCTATAGTATGACTCTAGAAAATGTTGAATAACCTAAATGCAGAGACATCTATCAACAATACAGATCCCATCATTTAATTAGAGGATAATACAACAGAGCCAGATCTGACCTTGCCTGAGCTGAAGACCTTACGACTGAATATGAAAGATGCTTTCCTTGATGGTCCACGCTGACAGTTTCTGGTCATTATCAGCGTATATTTGACCTAAGAACAAGATCCCGCCTGATGGAGATTCTTGAAAGACAATACAAGGCCATTGGATGGACTATATTCGATCTCGCGGGATAAATCCTACTTTGTGTTCTCATTACATCTATCTTGATCATGACAGTAGACCCTCCAAGGAGTTTCAACATAGGCTGAATCCCATATTTCACGATGTTGTCAAGAAAGAGATTACAAAAAGGTGTGACGTAGGCTTTATTTATCCTATCTCCAACTCTGAATGGGTTAGACCATTACATGTTGTCCCAAAGAAGTCAGGCATTCAAATGGTTAGGAATGAGAGTGGAAAGGAGATTCTAAAGAGAGTAACCACATCGTGGAGAGTATGTGTTGATTACATAAAATTGAACATCACGACAAAGAAAGACCACTTCCCATTTCCTTTTATAGAACAAGTGATAGAACAATTTGCAGGGAAGGAATACTTCTGCTTCCTAGATGGTTACTCCGGATACAATCAGGTTTTAATTTCCCCTGAAGATCAGGACAAGACCACTTACACATGTCCTTTTGGCATGTATGCCTTTAGACGGATGCCATTTGGATTGTGAAATGCCCCTGCTACATTCCAGAGGTGTATGCTTTCCATTTTTGCGAGCATGGTCAGTGATTTTCTCGAGGTTTTTATGGATACTTTTTTCGGTCTATGGTGAGTCCTTTGATGATTGTTTAGCCCACCTAGACAAGGTTGTTCAGAAATGTTGTGAGGTTGATCTCGTTCTATCTTGGGCAAAGAGCCATTTTATGGTTACAAATGGGATTGTGTTGGGGCACGTCATCTCCAAGTAAGGCATGGAGGTTGACCCTGCCAAGATGGATGTCATCAAATGACTCGATCCACCATCCAACATAAAGCAGTTACGGTCTTTTTTGGGGCATGTTGGTTTTTACCAATGGTTTATTGAGGACTTCTCCAAGATTGCCTGATCATTAACTAAACTTTTAGGTAAAGACATCGAGTTTTGCTAGATGAAAAATGTCTTCATGCCTTCCTCACTTTAAAAGAAATGGTCATCAATGCTCTTGTCCTATAGTCGCACGATTGGTCTCTACCCTTTGAGATCATGACAGATGCTTCGGATTTCGTAGTCGGGGTTGTATTAGGACAATAGAGGAACGTACTTCTGATTGTCATCCACTATGCCAGCCACACTCTAGATGATGCGCAACGCAATTACACAGTGACAGAGAAAGAGATGTTGGCAGTAGTATTTGGTTTAGATAAATTCAGATCTTACCTTCTTGGCTCTAAAATCATAGTTTATATTGATCACTCAACTATCTGATTTTTAATGGAAAAGAAGGATGCTAAGGCAAGCCTTCTTAGATGGATTCACTTACTTCAAGTATTTGACTTAGATATTAGAGAAAAGCCTGGGGTAAAGAATATGGTAGCGGATCACTCTCCCGTCTGTAGATAGGGCGGCCTTCAGATAATTACATGTAGGAGATTGCAAAGAGATTTCCAGATGAAAGCATCTTAATAGTGACCGAGCATCCCTGGTATGCAAGCATAGTAAACTTTCTGGTTACAAAGAATAATCCATAAGATTGGCCGAAAGACCGAGTCGACAGGCTAGTGTATGCGGCACGATACTACCATTGGGAGGATCCATTCTTCTTTTTCGAGAAGGACTGGATTGCATCTATAGGAGATGTATTCCTCAGGAGGAATACAACAATGTCCTCACTCTATTCCATTCCTTAGAGGCAGGAGGACATCATTCAAGGAAGAGGACAGTGCAGAAGGTACTTCAGAGTGGATTTTGGTGGCCAACTCCTACTAGAGATGCCTGCACATTCGTGAAGAGTTGTCCAGACTGTCAGAGAACCATAGGGACAATTGGTGCTCGAGATGCCATGCCTATGTGACCGTTATCATTTGTGAGATCTTTGACGCATGGGTTATAGATTATATGGGACTCTTTCCCTCCTACAATGGCTTTGAGTACATCCTTCTCGCTATAGCTTATGTTAGCAGATGGATGGAGGCTATACTCGTATGAACCACTGACAACAAGACAGTTTGCAGGTTCCTAAGGGAACACATTATTTTGTAGTTCGGTATTCCACATATTCTTATTTCAGACAGGGGTAGTCATTTCATTAATAAGGAGGTGAAAAATCTGGTAAAGAGTTATGCCATTGATCATAGAGTAGCTTCTCCTTACCACTCACAGAGAAACGGCATGGCGGAAGTTTCAAATAGGGAGGTGAAATCCATTCTCCAGAAATTAGTATGACTAGATATGAAGAATTGGTCACATTTTTAGACCAAGTTCTTTGGGATTATTGTACTGCATACAAGACTCCCTTATGTACTTCACCGTTCAAGTTAGTTTATGGAAAGGCAATCCATTTACCTATAGAGATCATGCACAAATATGAATGGGCTATCGGAGAAATTTCACTAGAACTACAAAAAATAGGAGCCAAGAAAAAGATAGATCTGAATGAGTTGGTAGAGATTCAAAATCAAGCATACGAGAATACCCTCATTTATAAGGATAAAGCGAAGCGATGACGTGATAGACATGTCCGATGTATGATCTTTGTTCCTGGGCAGAAAATTTGGTTGTTCAATGCACGATTGAGAATTTTTACTAGAAAATTGAAGAGCAAGTGGGAAGGATCCTATAGAGTTAAAATGGTGCACGACAATGTTAGTATAGCTATATTAGATGTGTCACATGGTGCAAAACCATTTGTAGTAAATGGGCAGATGCTGAAGCACTTTGTGGAGACTACTTATCATCTGGCTCATGTTAAAGTGATATACTTTATACAAGACACGTGACTAGTCATCCACTTTATTTCATCCTATACAGAGACTTGTGAAGTTATTCAGGTTTTCCTGGAGTACACACATGTATATCCTTCATATTGCACAATCGTCCCCATTTTCACTCGTCGTATATGCTTAGGATACTAGAACCTAAGTATGGGGGGACCGATTGCCTGTTGATTCTTGATTCTCAATTTTTTTGATCTATTTACTTTTCTTTTGTATATCCATTCCTTTACTCTAATCACTGGTCCCTACATTTGGCCACACTCTTTTCTATACTTAGGATGCCTTATCCTAAGTATAGGGGCACCGAGTGATTTCGATGATTTTGTTTTCTTATTCCTTTTGTTCCTTCATTTCTATATTCCTTTTCCTTAGTCACCTCATTTTTGTGTTCCACTATACTTACGATGACCAAATCATAAGTATAGGGGGGTGATTGACTTTACATTACTTATTCTTTTTCTCCCTCTTGTACTTAGCACGAGTTATGTTCTCCTTTTCTCTTTTGAAGCTATGAGGACATATCACAAGCTAAGTATAGGGGAGTGCGTATATATTTTATATATACTTTTGTCTATAACTCGTACTTTTATGTATTTTTTATATTTATAAAATCCATAAAAAGTGGGTGAGTGTTAGATTAAAACCAACCTATTTATTTATTATTTATAAAATCCTTGTAAATAAGTAAAATATGCCTAAAATACTTATTAAAATACTTAATTTAAAATACATGTTTAAAACATGTATAACACTTATTAAAATTCTATATATTAAAATATATGTAAAAATCATATAATTCCTGTAAAATACTTTGTATATATTGTAAAATCCATTAGTTATTAATCCAAATAAATTATGGGTATGTTATCTTGTAAAATTCTTTGTATATAAAATTGTTTATAAAAATCACAAATTCCATAAAAATGTAAAGTGTAAAATTCATAAAAATTATAAAATCCTTAAAAACCATAATATAAGTGAAACTAAGAAAATATAATTGACAAAAACATGGTTGCATTTGCATTAGTATTTTTCAAAGTAAGTTTTATTTCTTGAACTAAAGATTGGGAAAAGTATAAAGGATGGAGCTTGATTACGACCTGTAATGTTCATTGTAAAGAGCATAGTTAGGAACTGGAATTTGGACTCTTCATGTCTTTGAATTAAATCTTTGGGTCCCATGAGACCGTGTTTGGGAAGTCAGCTAGAAAAGTACCTAAGTAGAACACTTGGTGTCATCTGTACAACTCTTCATTAGTGAAGCAATTTTAGACACATGCACTTTCCACTTAGCTAAACTTGCATGGGGTTGCGAAGGGCAATCCATCTTGGTGTTGTGTTTCTACCCTTGTCTTTTCGGCATTGACGTCTAAAGATGGTAAAGATTGGGGTTGGGATAGTCACTTTGGATGAGGGAAGGATCTGCTGACATAATTTTTCCATGTCCTCAAAAAGTGGATAGAATGAAAAGATGCTATATCCATCGATGCACAAAAAGATGAATGCAATGCAAGCAACAATACAAAGCCAATTCAAAGAAGAACCCACCAAATACAAATACTACCAAAATGGTCCCAGCTTCCACCAAAAAGGTCCGCACATCTTAGTGGAAACTTAGCTACATCAGCTGGGCTTCATAAGGAGATGCGTCTACACTGGTCGCACTGCAGTTCTTTTCTCATTCTTCTACTTTCTCTCTATACTCGATTGTGGACATAGCACGAATTAACCTCAGAAGGGAATACCTCCCGCCCCGAGGAAAGAGTAGCAGGATGAGGAACCAATGAGAGTGTATAGCTGGGATGGGTGGTTTCTTCGCTTCTATAAGCGGGATGAGCTAAAACAATTCATACATCGTGCAAATTGAATTCAAGGGTTGATAGAGCTTGCGATATGATTGAGTGGATCTGAACTGGGTGTTGAGGTGAATTTAAATAAGGATTTGTGGAACTTGAGGCTTTTGAAGCTAAAATCCTAATCCTAGTTAAGGCTCCAACAAAATGCTTGTTTCAGGCCCGATCGAGCTCTGTCCTTTACCAATTCTCATGAATTGGTTTAGGAAAACAAATTCATTCTAACTTTCTTTCTTTTTCCCTTATTTTTCAAATAAGTGTTTTCTAAGGAACTAGCAAAGTTAAAGTATAGGGAGTTGATGAATCCATGATTAATTAACATTCTATGTGCATTTTGTCTCAAAACCCTTAACAAATACATGTAAATATCCATTGAATTCCACTTTTTAACAAAATCTCATTCATGCGTAAAAATACATTTTTATGCATTAAAATCATGTACTTAAATTAAGAATAAAAAATAAAGAAAAGAAATAAATAAAGGTAAATTGTAGATATGTATATATGCACAATATATTTATAACCTAATCCCCGAGACCAAGTAAGCATGGACTGGTCGAAAAATAAATAAGTAGGGGGTGATAAGGAAGAAAATAAATAAAAATAATTAATTCAATACTTTATACATTCTTCATTAATTGTTCAATAAATACCAAAACTTTAAAGATTTTTAATTACTTCAAGTGAACTTATTTTCCACCAAACTCTTCTTTTAATTATTTCTAAAAATGTATAGAAAAACATAAAAAATAATTTAAAATATCACCTTGTATATATATATATATATCAAGAAATCCAACTTGTAAGCTTTCAAAATCCTAACTTCCAAACATCATAACATTCTCATACGAACTCCAAATTCACTCTACTCACCTTTAAATTATAAAATTATATTATCTAATTAATAAAGGTAATTTCACCGAAATCGGAGTCCGTTTGCAAAAGATCAATTTTGGGACATAACCACATTTGGGTTTTTGGGCTATCTTATTTATTTAAGACACATTATTTATTATTTTAATGAATTTATAATTTCTAATTCTTTTTTGATCTTGTATTTACCCCTAATTTATTTCATAATTTTCGAAGCTAATTTATTATTTTAAATAAATCAAAACCCCTAATTTATAGGTATAGACGAAATGTATAACTTATACTTGTACTTATTAAAATACTTAAATTAATTTATTAAAATCTACAAAATTTTGTACATACTTTATTTATTAATCTAATAAGTAAGAAAATATAAAATTAATATACTATTTATTAATTTACTGAATTAAGAATCCATAACCTCTTTAACAAGTATTATTTATACTTATTTACTAATATAATATTTATATTTTGTAAAATTATTATTATTTATTAAAACTAACTATATTATAATTTAGATAATTTAATTACCTACACTTTTCATTTTTAAACCTAATTAAAATAAGGCTTTCACTTGTTAATTCATATTTATTAATGTATTTCTTGAACCTGTCCAACCAAATGTTGACACATGTCAGCACCTGGGACCTTCTTACTCAAGAAGGTCGACCGTTTGTCTGTTTCAACTGCCAAGCTTCAACTTTTTCTCCACGCCACCTCCAAGCTTCTTCATTCATTCTAACCGTCGATCTTCATTATCTAACCACCTTTTCTCACGCCTACCATTAATTTCCTTACTAAACTTCTCCCATCATCTATAAAATCAACTCAAAATCCACCATTTCCATCTAACCATTCCTGAGATAAAATATACTAGACCCCCTAACCGTCAACCCTACTTCTCCTCCACTTTTCGGCCACCTTCAGCTGTAATAGAGCTCAAGTGCAGCTCAACGTGGCAGTCCAATCAATCGAGGAATGTTCCAAGGTAATTCGTCGCCTTGCATCGCGTCGCACCGTCGTGTTGAGCTTCGGCCATCACCACCCGTCGAGCAACAATCGAGGTTCAAACAACATTAGTCCCAGGTGAGTTCCTCCACTATTTTCCCTTTTTAATTCTCGATTTGTGTGCCTACATTAGGTTAGTTAATCATGTGGTTAGGCCCCTAATCACTATAATTAAACGTCATCTTTAACATCCTTTCAAACTCGATTCACATCGCTTCCAAATTCATACCCCATTTTTTCACGTTGACGTAAATCGACCAGTAATCTCAAGAAATTGTAGATCTAAATATTGCTTTTACCAAAAATCAATCAAGAACATAGATAATCATTTGCAGGTCATTCATCGTCTTGAGCACAAGATTCATTATCTGGAGCTTCCAAGATCCAAGGATAGTCCCAAATCGGAAACTACTACATTAACTTCCTGGTCAGTCATACCTCTACTTTCACCGGTTGATATCCGTTCCATTCGACCACCTCTGGCCATCTTCACCCGCAGGTGAGCTCGCAGGGAGAAGACATCTCCCTCATGGACCTGTAGGAGGTCCATTCGAGCACACATACGTCGGAGATAATTTGGTAAAGATTCCCTCATCATCAGCCGCGAGGAGGAGTTCAAGAACCACAAGAACATGGGAGAGCACATGCATCCGTCACGTGTCATCCGCGGACTATCACGATTAAATCTTAACATCTAATCACAATCGTCCAATCTGAAGGGGTATAAAAATTGTGAACTAAACCCAATCGAAGAACTAGAAATTTCAAACTACTCTAGAAGCTTTCCAAAATTGCATTTAGGTCCCTGCACAAGGACCTAAATGTAATAAAATTTACTTTCTTTACAAATCATTCCCTACAAACACAAAAGTGTAACAAATTTTTTTCTTTGCAGTTGTGCCCCTAGCTTGTAGGGGTATTTTAGACCCTATTTTTGTTGTATTTTCTTCCCGAATTTTTAGGGTAGTTTCATAACTACCAAAGATACATTGCTAGGCATTTTTTACGGTTTTTCATTGCTTTGTTTCTTCGATTTGATTTTCGTAAGATCGAGTCAGCTTTGAGTATTTTCCCAACTTTAGTTGTAAAAACCAAGAATATAGTGAATTTTTCGAGATTTGTTTCTTGCATCAAAAAAATTGAAGTTTAAATATTCTACCTCCTTGAGTTTGACCCAAGCAAACTTACCTGGATAAATAATAGAATGCAGACGAAATAGGAGAGAGAAGCCACTTGTTTCCATTTCTCTCTCTCTCCTATTTCATTGATTTTTATTTGATTAACTCGAATCACTCTTCATGATTTTCTACATTGACATCAATAATTAACCGCGGTTCGGATTTGAGTTATCAATTACTATTATGTATGAACTACAAATTCATTAAACTCACTTTTGAAGTTCAAGTTATAAAATTATCTACCTATTGAAAGTATTTTCACTAAAATCGGAGCTCATTTAGAAAATAAGGATTTTGAGACCTAGTTGTATATTGTATATATTATAGTAACTTGATATTAACATTTTATGGATAAATTTAACTCTTATTTATTTATTTATTTATTTTCTATTAATTTCTTTATTATACATTTTCATAAAGTAAATAATTATATAATTAAAATAAATTATTTTACTGTTGAAAACAATACAATATAACTCTATATATTGTGTAAATATTGTTCTTTTCCTCCATTTTCTTTTGCTTTTTCTTCTTTATCAAAAATCAACAAAAATGTATATATATTTTATTTTATTTCCATTATTTAATTTATTTTTATTTTGTAAATATATTTTATTTAAAATACAAAAATGTAAAATTAGAAAAACAAAAAAAAATTATGTACACATTGTTTGTGATATTTTGTTGACTTTATTTCACAATTTCTCCATTCTCTTTTATTTTCTCTTTATTTTTATTTTCTCTTTTTAGTATCCTACTTTTATTTTATTTTTTTATTTTCCTTTTACCAATTCTCTACACCAACTTCCATCCTTCTCCATTCCCCCCACTCCTTTTCTAACTTCCCCTTCTTCTTCTTCTTCCTTTTATTGTCTTTATCTCCCCTCATTTCTCCTTTATCTGACATTTCAAGAAAAGAGAGGTCGAGCCCTTTTAACCTCTAGGTGATAGTTGAAGGTGACAAGTTGATCGACGGCTACCCTTTAAGAGAGATCTGTAGGTTTCCCCTTGTATAGATGCTTATACACTCGACGAAGCAGTCGAGCTTCGTGGTGTTTCGCCGTCGAGCACCACTAGCTGGCTATAATAGAAGTTTCATCGAAGCTGCTCCACAATCAGGTGAGCACATGTGAGTATCATCTCTTCTTTTTATAATTTTTTTGTCATTTCTTCTCTTTTTCTTATACACCTAAATTCACATAAAAATCAAAATCAACATCCAGAACCATGTTCATCACCGTCCATCTTCTCTTCCAGTTCAATTCTATCTCTCAATCTCTATCATTATTAGGCTCTAGATTATCTAAACATGGAAGAGCCCCATACCTCATCCTTCCAAGCATTTTCATCATGGCTGAGTCGATTTGTCTCGAGTAGCTATGTTTTCTTGCAGGAAGCTCATGGCTTTGTTATTGATGTAGCAACAAGAAGAGGGATAAGAAGGAGGAGCACCACCGAAACTAGTGCCATCCTGTAGGAGGCCCCTCCATCCTCCACTTATGACTACACGACCCCTCTACTACCCTCCTCACATGGCTATGTCGTCCACCGCCGGTGTTGTACCCCAGCGCACGGAGTAGCCACTACCTTATGTAATTACAACCCACTATGCCACCTAGCCGCGTGAGGATCGTCGCTGACCCTTATTTCGCAGTCCAGATCTACGATTGCTCACACACAACCAACCACACCCTCTAGCTTGTGCGTGGCCACTCGTCACCTAGCCCCCACACCACCAACACACAACCAGACCACATGCCACCAGCCGCTGCCACCTTCGGCCGTGCCCATAGCCTGTCATTCGCCCTTGCGAGGAGGAGAACCACCACCCACGATCTTTCGTGGCTTCCATGTTTAGAACCCATGTTTCCCATTGAGAAGAAGAGTCCAAAGACCCTCACGTGAGGACAAAGCCCCAATTTCTTTTTAGGGAAGATTGTATATTTTCCCCCAAGTGTCTGGTAATTAAAGAAGTTTCATTAGACACAACATTGTGTTGTTGAACTTTCTATTTCATATTTGCATAGAACTCCTTTTGTTGGAACTATTATTAGGACCTCTAAATTTTGTATTTTTGCTAAAATAGAAATAGCATGATGATCAACATTTCATTTTCTATCAATTTAGTTTTGGCTTATATATATTTTCTATGCTCGAATGATTAATTAATATAGATGGACTGATATTCACTCATATTTTACCCACTTACGCTCTAAACTTCGCACACATTAAATTGTAAAGTGGTTTCTATAGTTGATTATTAGTTAAATCCACAAATAGTTTTTTTGCAAAATTTTAAAATCTCCAGGATTGCATATTAAGATATCTTTATGAGATGAATTGATTTCAATTTGATGAACTTAGTATGAATTAAATACTCACAGTCACTCTATTTCCACTAAAAAAATTATAAAAATCATATTTTATCAAAAGTTCCACAAAAAGTTATTGCACCTTTATTTCATCATGTTTCGCTTCCAGTAAAAATTCCATAATTTTTGCTTTCTGTTTATGTGAAAAATTGCATAAAAATCCATAAAATGTGTACATTTTTCATTGTAGCATTTTAAACCCAAAAATACCAAAAAATACATTATATATTCATAATTGGATTAATTTGTTAGAAAAAACTATAATTTGGTTAAATTGGATTAAATTGCACATAAAATTAATTTTGCTAAGTTGCTTGTTTTCGTATTTTCCTAATTTAATTACAAATTTGCATTTGCATTTATATAACATAAAATATGTAAAAAACTCTTGCTTAGAAAACCTTGTTCTAAGTGACCTAAATAGATCTAGGTTGTTCCTTTGCCTCCTTGAGTCGACCCTAGTGTTGGTCGAGATTTTTAGATTTTTGAATTATTGAACAAATGTATCATTGCAACCCAAATAATCCCTCAACATTTTTTTAATCCTCAAACTAAATTATTACAAAAATTTAGAAAGAGAATATTGCTATTTATTTTACTGTATAGAAACATGATCGAACTCAAGGAGGCTACAAAATCCTTAGGGTTATTCTAATAATCGAAAAAATTAATGATAAGAATAAGGATTTTGAAATGCAAACTATCTTGCTTTTTGTTAGATTTTTATCTTTTTTTAATTTGGATGGGTTTATATATATATTTATGCATTATTTTTTGATTTTTAGTTTTTATTGGTTTTTAGTTTTACATATTTTTAATTTTCAAAAATGTAATTTTCAAACAATTGATATACAGAGATAAAAAATTACTATTTTTTTTAAAAATGTAGTAAAAATGATAGAAAACTACAAACAATATTTTTTTTGTTTTATATATCTTTACTATTTTTAATGATTTTTGGATGATTTTTTAGAATTTTAAGATTTCTAAAATGAATAAAAACACGAGAAAAATCAAATAGTGAATAGAAAGGATAATTGTGGAATGTAAAAATACAAAATAAAGTAAAAAAGGACTGGCTTTATTATTCTTAAAAAACTATAAATCATTATATACAAATGTGAGGTGAAATAACAATTTTTGGATATTTCTATGATTTTATAAGGTTGTAAAAATAATTAGTGCCTGAAATTTTCACAGGAAATAAAATCACATAAATAAAACTATTCTATTTTTTAAATTTTTGACGTAATATTTGATTTTTATGAATTTTCAAAATTCAAACAGTGAAAAATGTGATAGTTTTTATTTTTTAATAACAACATATGTAAGTAAAATGCAGTGAGAAAATTATACAATGAACATGCGCACAACATGAATCTAAATTAATTTTTTGAGAATTTATTGACAATAACGATATTTGTTTCAACAAGAAAAAGCACGCAAATTAAAGTCTGGATAAATAGTGGCTGAAATAAAATTTTTATTTTTTTGTATGAAAAATTAATAAGAAATAAAATACGGGGAAATAATTGCAAATTACCCAATATAATTGCGTGCGTTGTACGTGCTTCGACTAGCATGGATGTTTGTGTAATTTTGAGAATGTTAGAGTGCTGAAATGCAAATTTTCCCAAAAATAGGGTTTCCCAATGAGGGAAGGGGGCGCCACCCCTTTCTTCTCGCCTAAGCAACGGGGGCAGCTACTTCTATGGAGGGATTGACGGCGGACGGTGGATGGGTTGCAAATCTACGGTGGCTCTTCAGTGGCGGTGCTCCTTACGCTAAGCTCAAGTGAGGCGCTCAGATTTAGAGGGATGAGGTATGATGCGAGGAGTGGATCTGGAAGATGCAGAATTGATGACGGTGTTGAGGACTCCTTCATGCAGGGGCGCGTGTGCAGGCGGTGATACTGTGCAGCGACGATGTTGGTGGTAGGATTCAACAGGGGTCAGCGATGGCGAGCTGGAGGTATGCAATGGAGATGGTGGGCTGGTGGAGAGGACTTTAGGTATGCTGGAGGATCCAAGTGATTGACATCGGGGGGTGGAGGAGGCCAACAACGACGATGGAGGGGCGACACACGCCCCCGCTGGAGGAGGCGATTAGCAACTTGCACAGACAAAGGTATTGACGGAGGGTGTGGCACACAGACGACCATGATGGTGGAAACGCATCCGTCCACTTTTTATTTTTTTAATTAAGATGATATTTTTTGTAATCTTTTTCTTGAAGATCATGTACCTAAAAAAATTAAATAATAATGACTCGAGCACGATGGCTCGGTCCACAAAAATCAAACCGAGAAAATGTGAGTGAGGAGGTTCTGTCGTGGGTGAAAGAAGGGAACCGTGTCTCCAGTCACCGTACGTGATCAGAGGTGAGAAATCATGTGAGATAGATAAGAAATTATGGAAAATTGAGGAGCATGTGATCATCGAAAATGAGGGGCGGATCGAATCGTGATGATTAATTATGAATTACAATCTAAGATTTAACTATATAAACTAAGCAAAAAATAAATCTAAAATTTTATAGATGAATGATGAGAAATAAAGTAAATCTCACTACGAGAGAGGATAATACCGTGATGGCCTCGATGAGGATCACCTCGTTGTCACCAGACGCCGTGGAGGCTGGGCACCTTTCTACGACAAGAATACTCATGGTGATTAGGCTCCTCTCACCAAAGGGTTGATCAAGTTGGAATGAGGAAGGAGGAGTCAATTAAATAGAAAAAGAATTTTGAATTTCAAAAATGAATTAATGGAGAGGGAATAAACTAAATTATGTTAATGGTGGAATGAAATTAAATAAATGAATAAATAAAATAATTTTCGAAATTATATTAATTAAAATAATAATAAATCCTAATAACTTAATGAGCCATCTTAATGGTGGGTTAATTATGGAATTAATTAAATTATATGCATATTGTATAATATTTACATAATTAATTAATTAAAATATTTTTGTCACTTAATTAATTTAAGTAATAAATGATAATTATTTATTTTTTAGAGTGGTTATTTATGGAAATTAATTATATGCATATAATATATACATATCATACATTATACTCATAGTTAAATAAGGAAATTTTGTTATTTTATCTTTTAGTTTTTATTTTTATTTTTGATAATTAAAAAATATTTTCAATTATTTACAAATACATTATGTATTAAAAAATAGATAAATATATACAAAAAATGAATGGTAAAACCACAAAAACCACCATAGAAAACTATTTTTAAAACCGTAATTCCAAAAATTATGAAATCACTATCATTTTTATGATAATTTAATTTAGAATATAATTGAAGTGAGTTTGATTCAATTCAAGTTCATATGGAGTCAGGATTAATCATTCAGTTATCACTTTACGATTTTTTTCTGAATGTGGTTATTTTTATTCTTTGGATGATTTTATTTTGCAATTATTTTTATTATTTAGAAAGCATTTTTACTTACAACTCCCGTGTAGAAATTTATTTAATTTGACGTCAATTTATGGATAAATAAAATAGTGTAAGATTAATACAAATATACATAGAAGAAATTCAAAAGATTGAAAAGTGTTACACATATTTTTTAGATTTTTTAATTAAAGACCCTATCTTCCTCTACTTTATTCATGGTCGATCAGGTTAAGTCTTGACTTTCTCTCGTGGTTCGGGTCAACCTATATCTATTGCATATATAAAATCTTTTCTTATTTTCTTTATTTTTCCTTTATTTATTTATTTTTTAGGTTAAAATAATAAGAAATGTATAAAATTTATATAAACATGTTAGTAAGAATATGTATTTATTAATATACACATGTGTTTTATAAGGGATTTTAAGCTAAAATAAATGAAGAAAGATGATGAAATACGGATTCATCATCTGGGGCTTGCCCAAGTAAAATAAACATAAAACCGGACATAAATTAATTTATCGATTTAACAATTCATGTGGTTTATTTTTGATCGATCTTGATTGCACGACTACAACAACATGACACATTTAATTAGGGCATTTTAGGTTCTGTCAGTCCTCTCTTTCTCTTGAATATCCATTTACACCCAACGAATTTTACCCCTCTAGGTGGATCCTCTAGGGTCCATACATCATTCTTATTCATGGTATCAATTTCAGACTTCATTGTTAGCATCCATATGTTCATTTCATGATCAAGGAGTGCTTCATCAAATGAAGCTGGATTATTGTCAATTCACCGGACACATGGAATCTGTACCTTTTAGGTCATACAAGCACCCTCGAACTCCTTCGTAGAGATATGGTGTGTTACATCTTCATTAACTTCTTCAGTTTCTGGCTCAAGAATGCTCAGTATCCTAAAGCGATACAATGAGTTCCTCTACTTAATTTTTGTCTTGATTCTCAGGAAAGTCAACCTCCAGAAGATTAACATCTCTAGAGATGAAGACCTTCTAAGTCTCATATCATAAAGTTGGTATCCAATACCGTCCTTAACATACCCAATGAAGTAGCACTCTCGAGTTTGAGATTCTAATTTACCTATATTTACATTCTTCGTATGAACCAAGCAACCCCAAACCCTTAAGTGTCTTACACTAGTTTGGTACCATACCAAAGCTCGTGAGGAGTTTTATGTACATATTTGATAGTAATCTTATTTAGGATATATATTGCAGTCTTTGCTGCGCATCCCCAGAAACTAAAAGGTAAATGTACTTTATTGATAATTGAATGGACCTTGTCCACGATAATCCTATTGCGTCTTTCAGCAACACCATTATGTTGGAGAGTTCTAAGATGAGTGGTATTGGATACAATTCCTCTCTATTTTAGGTATTCCTCAAATTCATCTAAGAGGTACTCGCCACCTCGATAGGAACAAATCTGTTTGATCTTCCTACTGGTTTGATTCTCAACCAAAGCCATGAACTCTTTGAACTTTTCAAAGGTTTCACATTTATGACGTAGTAGGAAGATAAACCCGTATCATGAATGGTCATAAAAAAATGTCAAATAATATCAATATCCATTTGAGGTTGCGGTATAGAAGGGACCACATACATCGGCACGTATTAGGTCAAGAATACTCTCGCATCGAGTATACTTGTTTCAGAAAGGCATCCTAGTCATTTTACCTCAAATACATCGTTCATAGGAAGGTAAAGTTTGGAACTATAGAAAATCAAAGGGTCATTTATTAATCTATTGATACTATGAATAGATAAATGCCTAAGCCTTTGATGTCAAATCGTATTTGAATGATTTACATCCTCCGTGGTTCTTTTAGGAATTTTATTCATGGTAGTAACATTCATGACATTTTCATTAATGTACAATTCATAGAGTCCACCTCCACAATATGTTTAGCATAACAATTTGTGATAACTTTATTATAGAATAGGAATGAATATCCATTTCTAGATAACTTAGAGATATAATGTCCCTCCTAAAATCTGGAACATAAAGACATTCTTTAATAATAAGGACTATCCCCCTAGATAACGATAATCTGTAGGTCCCAATAGCGATTGGTGCAATGGTTACTTCACATCCTATCTTGATGACCATCTCCCCTTCATCACAATTCCTAGTTTCCTGGAATAGAAGCAACAAATTGCATACAAGAATAGAAGCACTAGAATCAATGATCCAACTACCTTCTAATACTACGAGAAAAGTAGTTTCAATGATGAGAGTAGAATTTATACCTGCTGGGGCTTTACCTTTATTTACATATTTTAGATATTCTTGGCAATTACGCTTCTAGTGCCCTGATTTCTTGCATTGCTGACATACATTGGTCTTCTTTGATGCCACTAGTGCGGATGCATTAGAAGCTGAGCCAACACCTTGACTTTTCTTTTTTCTCTTCTCGACCGAGCCCTTCCTAGATTCTTTCTTCTGACCATGCTTCCCTTTGACTTGTGTAACTATTGCACTACCAAAGGGATTCTCTTTCTTCATTACATCTTCTATATACAATAATGAAGCCATGAGTTCAGAGTTAGTCAAGTTTAACTTGTTCATGTGATACGTTACTAGTTATTTATTGAAAGACTTTGGGAGAGACAATAGATTGAAGTCAGACTGCATGTATGCATCAATCTTAGCCCCAAGAGTTTCTCGTTTTGACAAGTAACCAAACATTTTATTTACATCTTCACGAACAAATGTCCCATCCATCATTTTGCAGCAAATAATCTCTTTCATAACGTTAAAACATTGTGTGTGGTTTACAACATCGAACATCTCTTTTACATTCAACATTATTACTTGACGAGTATCCATATTCACATATTGCATCTAAAGCACATTAAAGAGGGATCCCAAAATATAACATCGAGCCAATGAATGACCTTCATTATAATTTTAGTTGAACTTGATTCTTCTGGTGTCATACGGTTTGTCTATTTTTCTTGGATTGCACATAAGATATGTGATCCACAGAGAGAACAAGATCCAAAATACGGATCCGATTTGAGTAATTTGGTCCGGTCAATTGATTTACCTCCAGGAGCCTCCTGAGTGGGTTCATGGACTTCATTGTTTGAAATTAAGAACATATAAATAATTATATATATTCAAATTTAAATTATTTTAATAAGAGTTTTTAATCAAATTAGTCTTGCATTTTGACTTTGAAAGTTCATTCCCTTAATAACTTTAAACGTAAGAGATATACTTACTGTTATTTCTAGCAAGAATTGGGATATACTTTTTACCATTATTACATCCCAATAATATGAGAACCTGTAACTCGGATAAAAAGAAGCGAGATCATGTTCGACCTTTCAAGTTGAACCTGCATTTTCCAATTCGATCTTTAACACTAGGGCCCACCACCCCTAAGGTGATGTTGACATTTCGTTAATTAGCCAACCATCAACAGTAATAGAACTCACTATGCACAATCTAATATCACCCAAATAATATGAGGACCCGATATTAGGGTCACTACGCATACGGTCTTACTCTTTCGAAAGCAAAGAGCCCGATCCATGCGCACTTGTATGCATGAACTATCACTTCGAACATGCGTCTCCTATATACAATCCATGATGATGGAACCATTCGCCTTGACATAAGACCATCGATGTCACTTATGTGATCCTCCATATCAAGGTCAAATTTTAATAAATTATTATGAATCATATTCACATAATTAATTCTTCTAAGGGAAATACAACTCTATTCATAATAGAGTATTTAATTTTATATAATTAATTTAATCATATTAAATCAATCATCAATCCAATTCAATCAACCAACAAAACAATTAGGGTTTGCTTGATATTGCTATATAGAATACACCATCACATGCACACACTAATTTTGTATTTTAATAATTAGAGTACAACATGACTTAATCATATTATTCTTTCCTCAAGAACGTATCCGGCTAGTACACTTGAGTTATGATGGGAGGGAGCATTTCCTTGACATGCAATGCGTTAATTAGTAAATCGAGCTAGCATACCCGGAATAGACACCTTCACCATTCCAATTGAGAGCAATACAAAATAATGCTTATGTACTTCGACTCTAACGATCAACTTTGGTGACCGACTTTATAATATTTAATAATCTCTCAGAAATATTAGGAATTGTAAAATAATTATGAGATCCTAAGTTTCTAAGAACATCAAGCAACCATGATTTGCATGTACAAATTATTCTACAACTATTGTAGGATAAACTAGTTTTTCATGAAATATTCATTCAATAGCCAAATGATGATTAATCAATTATTTTCATAATTATTAGGCATCATAATTAATAAATAAAAATTAATAATTTTCACTATTTCCATTTATAACAAACCATTAAGAAAAGAGATTTGGCGATGTAATCATCTTCCGACCCATCTCCACTAAATATGGAATTTAGGGAAAACATAGTCAGAATTGCACGAAATAAATTCGAATGGTTTATTGGTCTGTTTTTATACTTAAATAAAGTGTTTATTTCATATTTCATGATTAGAAAACAATGAGCAAAAACAATATTATTAGATATCCACGAATACATGCAAAAATAATTTTTATGTTGGGAACTCTTCGAATCAATTTCATGAACTTTTGGTACCAATATAAGTCTAATGTTATTAGGATAATTTAGAAATTCTTAGTAAATTTTAATAACAAAAAATGCACAAAATGTTCATAAATAGTAGGGATTAGTTTAGCAAAAAATCGATTTGAATTTTGCAACCAATGCAAAAATAGCGAGTCCCACGTATCTGAATCATAAAACCTCATTAACCTAGGGTTTTGGATCTCATCCAAGACCTAACCAAGGCACTGATACCAATGAATGTTATATTGAGAACATTAAGAGCATTACGAAAGTGTGAAGGTCGCATCATATGCGATCGGGAGTGACTAGTCGCACTAGTTGCTCGGTGCAGTGGAATTTAAAAACTTAAATGATGAAACCACACGGTACGAGAACACTTCTAGAATCATTTCATCAAAACCACAAAGTAGATATAGGAATACCTCTTGAAGCATCGTTGCGATCAAAGTCTCTAAGAGAAGAGACCTCTTGTCTCAAGTCTGATCCGATGAAGGAGACGGTTGCGAGGGTGTTGATGAGACACGTCCTTCTCACAATCCAAGACATTGATACAAGGGAAGGATCTCCTCATTTCAACATACAAAATCCGATTTTATATTCATGTATGAGAAGCACCAAGGAAGTTGAAGATCCACGAGCAGTCGAAGCAGTAGTGCGATGACGTAATGGCAACGAAGATCTTCTCTATGGGAAGAGGTGGACTGTCACTCTTGATGAGAGAAGGGGGAGTGTATGAGCATTTGAAAGAGAGAGATGTGGTTCTATTGTTGTAAAATACGATCTTGGGTTACCTCTTCTTATATAGTATTTTGAGAGTCCATGGATCTTTATCCGTGGACAACACAAATCGAATGGTTGAGATTGATTTGTATTTCTTTCAATGGTCAACATTTTGTTGTAAAAACACAAAACAATTAATTTAATTTAATATATATTGAATAAATCATTAATATAAATTAATTTAATTAACCAAACATCATAACAGAATCAGGAAGGGGGAAAGCCTCATTCCAATAAGGAGGGTTGGACGACCCTACTTGAAGTAGGACTAGGGCGACCGTCCACCCTCCCTATTGGGACGGAGGCTCCCTTCTCCTATTTCATGGGATTATATATCCCATGATTTTCGCCCTAATTTACAACAAAATTTGTTGTAAATTATTTCATAAAAATAATTCCAATTTATTTTGTGAAATATCAATCAAGCCATTGGAAATATGCGAATTACATTCACACCCCAAAACAAAATGTAAATTACATTTTTAATTATTTGTCCAATGTGAATCCAATTTACTTCAACATTTAAATTGTAAATGTTATTTACAAATATCTCTCTCTCTCTTATATATTATAAATCACGATATATAATATACATGATTAACATGGATAGCACTATCCACATTATTCATATCCATGATAACTAAATCACATTTAATAATTTATTGGATCATCATTCTCATGCATCTAAATAATGTGAACCAAATTCACATTATTCATGATAATTAAATCTCACTTAATTATCCATTTCTTTATTCTTCGATGCACATTTAATTGGTTGAATTATTCTTGAACTCTTTCAAGAATAATGTGCTTTCTCCGTGGATACTTGGATATAAGGACATGGTAATTGTACATTTCACTTATAGTGACTTGGATATTGAGATCAAATCTCAAATCCAGATCTTGGGGACCTCTCATGGAAATTAATATTCTCATTGTATTTTAATCTCAATCAGATGAATGTCCAACATTTGGACTAAGATCAAATTTCTCTAGTAAGAGGAGTTATTAAAATCCAGACCTATTTCATCACTCCCTCGGAATGGAAGCATCATGGTTATACAATCATTTTATGATCACATTGCCCTCTTATATTTGTAACACCTATATATTTTGCATACTAAAAGACCTAAAATAAATCGAAAAACTTAGATAAATTTCATATCGTCTTCTTCATGGTTTAATCATTAAGTTTTTCATTTAGTCATTGGAAGTTAGTATTGATAATACACTTTCCAAAAGCATATATCATACCAACAAATTCTTGCCATGCTTTCAAACAAGACAACAATGAATTGAATTTGATTGGTCCCTCATGAGCGAGCTCTTGTATTCTATTTTACAAGTGAACCTATATTATAACTTTTAGAGATCATATTACTCATATTCCCTTCTTTTCACACCACCTTGTTGATGTATAAACCTTGATTAGGCCATCAACCTATGGATGTCCCAAATGTACGTATTCAGACATATAGCAACACATCTGTCTCCGGTCAGAGGATGCATGCCTATATCATGACAGTATATGACATAGGTCTTGGCCATCTCGCTCTTGTTAAGTCAACTCTTTGACCTAACTTATATTATACCTCGAAATATCTATTTCTATTCAGAGGACCTGCATCAAGAGGTAGGTCTTATATCAGCCTATGGAGATGTATTTCCATCTTCTTCACAAGCGGGAGATCATATTTTAATAATCATTTAATAGTGCTTGATGAGTCCTCAATCTAACTCTTTAGATATTCCTCCAAGCATCAATCTCTATTATTCAACAATTTAATTAACAGTTGTATGGTCATTAAGGTGGCCAAGGTATAACCTTAATTGTACTAAGGGACCTTATAGTGGATTCATTCATTTAATCCTAGATAAGGAGTGAAATAAACAAAACACATTTATTGATATATCAAAGATTACAATAACATTAATGAAATGGTTCTCCTCGAGCTCACATGGCTAACAGACCAATCTAAACTATTCAAATTGGCGTATACATTTAAAACATGTATTCACAGCGGAGGGCATTGAGTATAGGATCCCGAGCTTAAAGTACAACAATCCTCAGATTGATGATGCTAGAAATTTCAACAAGAAGTGGGAGGAGGACCACATGTTTGACTATTTCTACATTCTTGATTCTTTATCCAATGTACTTGAGATGCAACATATGGATATAGAATCTGCTCATGACATCTTGGCAACCTAGAGGAGATGTTTGGTGATGTGAACCACGCTTAGCAATATAATGTCTTGACAGAAAGCTTTGCCGTAAGATGCATGAAGGGACCTTGATGTAGGAACATATACTCAAAATGTTTGGAAAACTCTCTGAGCGGAGATTCTTGGTTAGAGATGGACGTTGATATGTAATATGATTTCATACTGCTATCTCTCTTCAATGGCTTCGTTGTTTCTTATCATATTAATAAACTAAAACTGATATTTTACTTTCTTTATTAAAATAAAATGAGGACATCATGAAGAAAGAGAATCCCTCTAACAGTGCAATGATTGCACAAGTCAAAGGAAAGCACAATAGTAAGAATAGATCCAAGAAAGGTACAATCCATGAGGAAGAGAAGAAGACTCAAGATACTGGCACATCTTCTAAAGCTTATACATATATGACATCCAAGAGGATTGATGTCTACTTTCACTACACTAAAGTCAGAACATTAGAAGCATAACCGTCCAAAATGCCTTAAAACCCTTTAGAAAGGCAAATGTATAGATCTGACATGTAACTCGTCTATTTCATCATCGAACCCAACTTACTCCTAGAGTGAGAAGGTCATTGAACACAACTTACCCAGGGTGAGAAGGTAGTTGGATTGTTGATTTTGGTGTGTCTATTCATGTATGACATTTGTTGCATATATTTTAGGAAATAAGAAGTATAGATGATGGGGAGATAGTCATCTAGATGGGATCAGATGCAACGGTTGCAATAGTTTCCATCATAATGTACCAATTATCGTTTTCAAGTGAAAGACTCCTTACAATTAGAGATTGTCTCTATGATCTTGATGTTAGACTGGACCTTTTATCTGTATCTAAATTACTTGGATATGGATATTCTTTTTTGTCATGTAATAAACTTATCATAAATCGTTATGGTAACTTCATAGCAGATGGTCCTCTAACAACATGTGGAGTTTATAAATTGACAATGCATGAATGTGTTTTAAATGTCAATATCAAATAAAACTCATAAATGATCGAGAGGATATATCA
The DNA here is from genome assembly GCA_037367405.1 of Ottelia alismoides. Lineage (NCBI taxonomy): Eukaryota > Viridiplantae > Streptophyta > Magnoliopsida > Alismatales > Hydrocharitaceae > Ottelia > Ottelia alismoides. The sequence goes on from JAZKJV010009250.1 coordinate 212,224, forward strand.
TTCAGCTATGATCTCCCACCAAAGTCTTGGACATATGTCTTTTGATAGGATCAATATACTAGTAAAAGATAAACAATTGTATTTCCTAGAAGTTTGTGATTTACCAACTTACGAACATTGTCTTCATGGAAAATGTCTAGGGCACCCTTCTCTAAGAATTGTGAAAGATGCTAAGATATATTGACCTAATACATACCAATGTATGCATTCCCTTTTGTACTACGACTAGAAATGGACATCAATATTACATGACCTTTATTGATGATCATTTATGGTATGATTTCATTTTTTATAGCATCACAAAAATGAAACTTTTAAAAAGTTCAAAGAATTTATGGATTTGATTGATAATCAAACCAAAAAGAATATAAAACGAGTTCGATTTGACCGTGGTGGTGAACATCTCTCAAATGGATTCAAAGAATATATTAAGGAGGGAGGAATTACTTCCTATCTCGCTCCTCCAAGTTCTTTTCAACTCAACGGAGTTGTAGAGAGACTCAAAAGAACCTTGTTGGACATGGTAAGATCAATCATGACTAAATCAAACTTACCTCTTAGTTTTTAGGGACTTTCATAGAGACTGTAACTTATGTCCTAAACAAGATTCCATCTAAATATGTACATAAAATCCCTCATGTGCTTCGTTATGGTATCAAGTAGAGTGTACAACACACATATTTGGGGTTGTTTGGTGTATGCTAAAAAAATGGATGCAAGAAAGTTGAAATCTCACACTATAGTGCTACTTCATTGGATACTATATATTGATATTTGATACCAACTTTATGATTATGTGACTCAAAAGATATTTTTTTATAGAGATGTCAAATTTCTAGATTAAGAGTTCCTTAAAAGTCAAGACTGTAGTGAAGTTAACGAACTAATCAAGTCTAGTTATACTGATAAAGTTCTTACGTCAAAAATTGAAACGATAATTAAAAACGACATGACCATACCTCTTAAAAAGATTTATAGGGGCTTAAGAAAACATGGAATTTACTGATTCCATGTATCAAAAGATTGTAATGATGATCTAACTTTATATGATGAAGCATTGGGTGATCATGACAAGGAGAATTAGATGTTAGAAATAAAGTCTGAGATAGACTCCATGCACAAGAATGGTGTATAAACCCTCAAAGGTCCACCTAAAGGGGTCAAACCCATTTAGTGCAAATGGATATTTAAGAGAAAGAGGGGACCCAATGGAAAGGCGGAGACCTTCAAAGTACTACTTGAAGGATATGGTAAGATACATAAGTGCATCACAGAAGCGTGGGGATCACATCGTATGCGATCGGGAGTGACTAGTCGCACTATTTGCTCGAGTTAGTAGAAATTAAAAAAATTTCATGCGATAAAACCACATGATCCAATAATGCTTCTTGGATCATTTCTTCTAAACCAAAAACAAGTATTAGGGTTACCTCTTGAAGCGTGGTTTCAATCAAGTCTCCGAACGAAGAGACCTCCTGTCTCAAGTCCTATCCGACAGAGGAGATGCTTGCGAGCGTGTTGATGAAACGTGTGCTTCTCACAATCCATGTTGACGATCTATGCGACAAATCTCCTGATATCGTCACATGAGATTTAATGTCTTCTTCACGAGCATGACACACTAAAGGAGATGGAGATCCACAAGCAAATTGCCTTGCAGCATAACGACGACGCGACAGCGAGAGCGACTCTCTCTAGGGCTCCATGGTGGACGACCACAAGAGAGAGAGCGTGTGCAGAGAATGAGAGAGAGAGAGAGAGAGCATATGAAGTTGTTGTTGTAAATAAGAAGAGCAAGGGGTGCCTCTTCTTATATAGGGTTTTGGGAGTCCCTGGATCACAATCCACGGACTACATAAAATCAATGGATAAGATTGATTTGTGCTTCTTTCAATAGCCAAGATTTTATTGGAAAAACATAACAACAAATTACTTTAATTTAGATTAAATATGTATTGATAAATCAATATAATTTAATCCTAAAATTAAATCAATCAAACTTGGAGATATTGGAAAGGAGATTGCCTCACCCTTTCCTGATGGGAGTTGGTGGGAATCTCATGTAATCTGATGAGATGACATTATTCCATGAAAATCTCCAATATTTATAACAACACTTGTTGTCAATTATTCTACAAAAATAGTTCATAATTATTTTATGAATATTGCAATATTACCATTGGAAAATTGTGAATCACAATCACAACCCAAAATAAAATGTGAATTACATTTTCAATTAATTCTCCAATGGGAATGCAATTCACATCAACATTTAATTAACAAATATAAGTTATAAATATCTCTCTCTTATATATTATAAATCACATTTATAATATGATTAATATGGATAGTGCAACCCACATTATTCACTATTCGAGTCCATAGATAGATTTATCTAGCTTGCACATCTTGCTTTTCTCAACCATGAAGCCCTGGGGCTACTTCATATGAATATCCTCAGTGAGGTATTCATAGAGGAATGCAATATTGACTTTCATATTATATATGTCAAAGTCAAGTTGTGTAGCTATATTTAGAAAAATTTTGACGTGTTTAAACATGGTCATTGAATAGCAAGTCCCATCACAAGCGATGTCTTCTTTTTGGTGTGTAGCTCATGGCTACGAGCTGTGTGACATCGCTCTGGCTACCCTTGTTAATTCGATCAAATTAATGGTCAAATTAAATTTTAAGTTTGTTGCAGTCAGATAATCTAAGCTATGTCAAAAATACCACTTTTAATTAATGTTGAGTTAATCTCGAGCGACAGATTTATTTTGCTTGGGCAAGCGCAAGGTCGAACTCAGGGAGGCAGCTGTCTCCTTAGGTAGATTTTAAGAAAATTTCAGAGGTCAGATTTCAGAAGATATTTTTGGTATTTTTAAACAGTTTTTATGCAATTAAGAAAAGAAACATGCAATTTTCAGGCCAATTTACAAGTTACATCAAAAATATAATCAAACTAAGTCCAAAAATTATGAAACTTGGTCAAGAATGTGGAATGCAATGAAATTAAGCTACTCCATTTTTTTTTGGATTTTTATGACACTATATGAATTTACTATGAATTAAAAATGAATGCAAGGTGATTTTGAACAAATTAATTTTATTTAATGCAAAAACATAATATTTTCAGATATAAAATTTATCCTAGATAGACCTAAGTATGAAGAATCCAGGAAAATTAATAAACCTAAAATTCTATGTGAATTGAACCTATTAGAAATCAATTAAGGAAATCACAAAATAATTTATTCAGGCCTCAGGATGCACGTAAATGAGTTTATTTTTGGGCACAACGAAAAATCATTTATCCTAAGTCCAATGTGAATTTATGGAGATTTTCAGAGCAACAGAGAATTTACTACAAATTTAAAGGCATAAATGGGCAAAATATAGCAAGATTTCACGAATTAATTAATCATAAATTGCACTGATATCACAAAAATCAGACACGTGTCAAATATGAAAGAGGACAAGTTAAGCTACACAATGCAATTTTTAGACTTTAAAAATGATGTCAAATGAATACTTAAAATACGAGCAAAAATAGGGGCCTAAATGCAGCGACAGAAAATAAAATTGCTAAAAATAAAACATGCTGATAGGGACTAAAATGTAATTACCAATAATGAGGGGGACATGTATGCAAAGTGCCCACAAAACACGTGCGCCTCACGTAGTGCTCCTGGCAGGGATTGGAATGCAAATTGTAAAACCTTCGGGGGCCTCGGTGCAAAATGCCTAGAACGCACGTGGAAGACACGTGAGGTCCCAGGCTCGGGTGACTTCGGACGCTTAGGTGGAGGCTTAGAGGCTCTGCAGGCTCGGATTTGGCTCGGGGGAGCTTCGGGGGCTCCAAGCCTAACAATCAGGGCAGAGGCTCGGAGGCGGCTACGTAGCGCCGACTAGACCGCTAGATTAAGTGAAGATTTAACGGCTGTTAATAACTGGTGCGTGGCGTGAAGCGATCCGTAGGATCAAGATCGATCCAACAGTCTCTCGAGCTCGACGAAGATACAACTTGGACGATCGGCATCCGTTAGATCAGGATAGATCCAACGTCATCTGGAGCACGTGGGAAGTGGTGACATGGTGTGCTTTGGAGCGTGGGATCCTCCTGATCCGACGGACGCGAGCTAATGAAGATGTGTCTTGTTCGGAACCGTCCGATCAAGGGGATCGGATGGATGCTGGGCGTCGTGCTCAAAGGGTCCGCAGCCTCCTACGATGGAGGTGGTTGCGCTCTGGCGAAGAGGCTCTGGCTCCGCCTCCTCCTCCAGTCATCGGTGAAGCTCGTCGGTGGCTGCTAAGGAGCTGGAAATGATCGCGGAGACTTCACGTAGCCGCCGGAGGTCTCAGGAGCGGTTGTGGTGATCTGGAGAGCGGCAGCGATGAAGCTCAAACGGAGCTCCGATGACGTTCTGGCCAATGAAAGATGGAGTACCTGCATGGGGTTAGCTTTATAGTCGAGGCGTGCGACGTGATCGTGGAGTGAACATGAGTGCGGAGGGAGGCTTGAGGTGCGATGAAGATGGTCCAGTGGTGTTGCTCTGCCTAGGTGGCGGAGCTCTAGTTGGCATGCGCTGAAGTGTGTGGTCTGAGAAAATGAAAGGGTGCGCGAAGGTGCCAGCTCTGAGGAAAAGCTCGGAGGATGGTCAGATGGAGATGAAGTCGATCGAGGAAGGTGAATAATTTACGAGAAAAAGAAAGAAAAAGAAGAAGATCGGACAAGCGATGGAGGCATCTACCTAGGAAATTGAGCTCAGATTCATGCTCCTGGTCGTCGCTCGAAGGCCGGTTGAGGGTCCTGAGCTCGTGCAGCTCACGGGGGAGGCTGCGACACGGTTGGGATGGCTGTGGATCTTGCCGTAGAAGGAGCTCGATCGTCGCTCAACGTCACTTCGAGTTGTTGTCACCAAGATGAAGGTCGGAGCTCGGGGTCTCTCTCCGTGATGGCGGATGGGGTCAAAGGTTGAATGTGATGGAGTATTTAAAGGTGGAAGGTGACGACATAGGTGACGAAGTGGTGGAGTTGGTGGACGTCATGTAGCGATTTGGGTGCCATTCATGGAGTTCGAGGGGTTCAGCGAGGATGAGGGAAGAGTGGGGTACGACATGGTGGTGACAGGAGGCAGAGAGGGTGGTCGGAGTGGTTACCAAAATAGGAAGGGGGTGGCTCGCACGCAAGGTGGGCGACGTGGGGTGCGGGGCTTGTGGGAGGTAGGAGACGATATCTTGGCCGTTGGATCGAGCGATCCAATGGTCAGGAGAAGGGCGCGATGGAGCGGTTGTGATTAGATCGGAAGGGAAGAGATCAAGGGGCATTACAGCGCCACGTGGAGGGCGTAGGTAAAGGAGCTAGCATGCGGTTGGGATGATGGCTGAACCTTGATCGAACAATAGAAATTAAAGCCGAGATTGATGTTGGCGATGAAGCGAGAAGCGGAAGCATCGAAGGGTGCGGATGGAGCCACGTGGAGCAAGGAGGGCACATCGATGGCGAACGACCTAGATTGGGTCTAGGGCTTGATCTAATGGATGAGAAGCGCTGTGATGATGGACGGCCCAAATCAGGAGAGAAAGGGCATGATCGGACGACATGGGAGAAGGGATGTGTGGTGCATGATGGAGCAGGCCTCGTAGCGCAATCAGAGGGCGCCATGTGACCTACTCTGAATGGCTTAGAAAGAATGTGAATTTAGAGAGAGAAGGAGGCCGAATTTGAAAAAACTCAAAACACGAAAGTTGAGATCTACAAGTTTCGTTGACCAAAAACGGAGATGAGGTCAAATAAGGTACAAAAATACAACGGTACAAATATACATACATATAGTACACAAAGGTGCTCAAAAACCCAAGTTTTGCATACAAGCTCCGATTTTAATGAAATTAGTCTCATTTTAATGATCTCTGAATGTGTATTAATCTGAAAGTGAGTAGACCTAAATCAGACACTATATGAGAGAGATGTGTGTATTCTATGGTCTGGGTTCTCCAATTGGGTTTGGGGTTTTATTGGGTAATTTACCTGCTAGGAATTTTGGCCTTTCCCTTATATTATTAATTAGTAACATGTATAGTATAAGGAAGGTTTTATTGACTTTTGAGGAGGTATAAAATACAGATGAATATGTGAATAATTTACAAGAGACATTTACAGATGAATTGGCTTCTTATTCAATGCAATTACGAATGCTAAATTGCGTGAATTATGGATGCATGTATGAATGCTATTTATGAAAGATAAAGGGAAATATGATGCTAAATACTCGGGAACAATGCTCTATTTTCAACGTTAGAAGTGATGAATCATAGATTCATCAACCCCCTATACTTAAACCTTGCTCGTCCCTGAGCAACTAAATGAAATGCAAGAGTGAAATGATTTTGGGTTCCATACCAAAGTCATGAACATAAGTTGAAAATGGAGCTTGACTCGACCTTTGGATTAATAATGTGGCGGAACCTCATAGGGAACTGAACTTAAGACCTAACAGACTTCAAGTTCCACAAGTCTTCTATTCAAGATTTCTCAATAGTCAGGTCAGAACAAATCCTCAAACGCAAATTTCTGATGACTATGATTCTCACTTGTACTGTGTAAGTGAAATGTAACTCTCCACATTAGAAATGGCTAAGAAGCTGCCTCCTCTAACAATTTAACTCAAGTTACCTTGTCCAGTAACTCTTTCCTCAGGGAGCGGGGTATTCCCTTCTAAGTTCAAGTGCGACCAGCTCAAGAGGAGGGGGTAGAGAAAAGAATGGACGATAGCCAGTGTAACTACCTATCCTGGGATGCCTGACCAGTGTAGCCAAGTCATCCAACTGCATTTTCTTTGCTAATATACATACTCCGATAGGTATTTAATTTTCACTTGGACCTGTCTGATTTTTTTGGAATTTTTGCATTTTTATATTGAACTATATACAAGGTGCAACATGTACATCAGGAGTTTTTCCTCTTGAGCCAATAGACTATCCCTCTTTTGAAGCATTATTGCAACCCACAATGTCCCATCCTCAGACATCAACACCATCTGACTAGGTTGGGATGCACTACCCTCCCTAGGAGGACGGATGTTTCCACCTGTGTGCTACTCCAAGCTAAAGGATTCTACCTTCTCACCACCTCATCAATGAAGAGCTACATGCATTGTGCTTGTCCAAGTTAGGTCATTGTTTAAAAGAATCATACGTGTGCACGAGATATTCTACTTAGACTGATCAGGATCACATGTGAACATAGACTTGCGGACTCAAAGAATTAAGTCACTTGACCAGAGAAATATTAACTCCAGTTCCTATAAGGTTCCTCTAAATTTAGGTGGATAAAGGTCAAATCAAGTCCATCCTCAACATCTACTCATAACTTGGTTCAGAACCCACTAGATTTCCACTTTGCATATGCAGATGACAGGTAGATGACATGCTATGAATGAAATGCAAGACTCTTTTTCTTTTTTTTTTCTTTTCAGATGCATAGATGATATGCAAGAGTAAATAAGAAGACCTTGATTTTCCTTTTTTTTTTTCAAAACTTTGGTATACCTCCTATGGTACAAGTGTTTTATGAGTATTATACAGATTATACAAGTGTATTTTACAAAATAATTTCTTCAATTTTTACCCATCCCGTAATATATACAAAAATATGTGAAAGTACGAGCTATGGGTAAAGTATATACGTAATATATACACGTCCCCTATACTTAGCATGTGCTATGTCCTCAAAGCACGAAAAGCGAGGAAAAAGATAGCTCGTGCTAAGCGTAGGAAGGCCAAAGGAGCGAAAATGTAAGCCTAAGTGTAGAAGAAGATCAAAAATGGGGCGGACGAGGTCAAGAGGAGAAGTTGATGAAAATATAGGGCGGCATCAGTCCCCCCTATACTTAGGCTCAGATCAACCTAAGTATAGGACTTGAGTGAGTATGAGGACCGATGTGATCTGGAGGATGTACAGTGAACAGACTCAGGTGACTCTTCCCCCCTATATTTAGGATTTGGTCATCCTAAGTATAGTCGTAGATTTTAGACACATGAATGTTGGGGTGGATGATTAGAGTTGCGGGAGGGAGGGGTAGAATGTATAGGAGTGATGGCGAGAGCTCACTATTGCAAGGTTTCATGCGCGGCTCTGTCTCGCGCATGAATACAATCTCCTCAACATGGACTAACTGTTCATTGGATTCGACGAAGTGCTTCAACAGCTGTCCATTCACTAGGAATGTCGGTGCATCATATGCGAGATCCAAGTTCTCAACACATCCACGATCGTGCACCACACAGATAATAAATGGACCGGTCCACTTGGACTTCAACTTGCCATGGAAGTCTTTCAGCCTTGCATTGAACAACCATACCTTCTGTCCAGGAACAAAGGTCTTTCGTCTGATATATCTATTGTGCCAATTCTTCACTTTGTCCTTGTACACCAAACTATTGTCGTATGCTCGGTTTCTGACATCCACCAGCTCATTCAGATCCATTTCTCTCTGCTTCTGCCCTAGGTATGTGTTCCAGTTTACCTTCTTGATTGCCCATTATGATTTGTGCACTAATTCTGCGGGCAAATGGCACGACTTTCCGAATACCATCTGGAATGGGGAGGTTCCTAAAGGTGTCTTTTAAGCTGTCCTATAAGCCCACAGGACGTGATCCAAGATCTGAGACCAGTCCTTCTTGTCTGGGCAAACAAGTTCTGCGATATAGTTTTCACCTCCCTATTTGACACCTCAGCCATACCATTAGTCTGCGGGTGGTACGGACTAGCGATACGGTGTTCGATGCTGTAGTCCTTCAAGAGTTTCTTCACATCTCTGTTTACAAAGTGGCTACCCCCATCTGATATCAACATTTTAGAGATCCTGAACCTAGAGATGATGTGATCTCTAATAAATTTACATGCAGTCTTGCTGTCTGCGGCTCGGGTTGGGATAGCCTCCACCTAGCTAGAAAAGTAATCTACCGCAAGGAGGATGTATTCAAATCCATGACTAATAAGGAATGCCCCATGAAGTCGATGCCCCATGCATCAAAGACATCACAAATGATGACAGGTTGCATGGGCATCTCATCCTTGGAGCCAATAGTTCCTTCCATTCTCTGGCATATTGGACACGACTTCGCAAAGGTGATGGCGTCGCGAAACAGAGTTGACCAGTAAAAGCCACACTGAAGTACCTTCCATGAGGTCCTCTTCGTGGAGTGGTGTCCTCCTGCCTCCAAACTGTGGCATAAAGAAAGAACACTCCGGTATTCTTCCTGAGGAATACACCGTCTCCAAATACAATCCGGTCCTTCAATGAAAAGGATCGGATCCTCCCAATGGTAATGTCTAGAATCCGACTTGATTCGGTCTATGTTGCTCTTGGGCCAACCTTCGGGAACCTTCTTGGAGACAAGATAGTTCACGATATTGGCATACCATGGGAGTGAGTCGATAATAAAAATCGACTCGTCATGGAAGGAGTCTCGAATCGGTGAATCCTTGGAAGTATTAAGATCTTCGAGACGGGAGAGATGATCAGCTACTACATTTTTCTTTCCAGGTTTACCACGAATGTCCAAGTCAAACACCTGGATAAGAAAATTCCACCTAAGAAGATATGCCTTCGCATCCTTCTTTTCCATTAAGTATCAGAGTGCTGTATGGTTGGTGAACACAATTAACTTGGATCCGATTAAATGAGATCTGAACTTGTCCAAGGCAAACAATACCGCAAGCATCCCCTTTTCCGTAACTGTATAATTACGCTGGGCAATATCAAGCACTTTGCTTGCGTAGTGTATTGCAAACGGGACGTCATCCCTCCTCCGTCCTAACACAACCCTAACAATAAAATCTGATGCGTCTGTCATGATCTCAAAAGGTAGAGACCAGTCTGGGGCTTGTAGGATCGGGGCATCTGTGATCATTCCTTGCAATAGCTTAAAGGCCTCAAGACATTTATGATCAATAATAAACTCCATGTCCTTACCTAAAAGCTTAGTTAGAGACCAGGCAATCTTAGAAAAATCCTTGATAAATCTCGGATAAAATCAGCCATGCCTGAGGAACGACCGTGACTATTTAGAGTTGGTTGGTGGTTGTAGTCGTCTGATCACATCCACCTTGGCAGGGTCAACCTCCATTTCTCTCTTGGAGTTGACATTCCCCAACGCAATGCCCTCTGTCACCATGAAGTGACTTTTCTCCTAGGAGAGCACCATATTAACCTCACAACATCTTTTGAGGACTCGATTCAAATTCCTAAGACATGAATCGAAGGACTTGTCGTGGACCGAGAAGTAATCCATAAAGACTTCCAGGAATTCGTCGACCATTTCAGTGAATACAACAATCATGCACCTTTGAAAAGTATCGGGAGCATTGCATAACCTAAAGGGCATGCGCCTCAAAGCATAGGTACCAAAGGGGAATGTGAAAGTGTTCTTTTCCTGGTCCTCCGGAGCTATGGCTACTTGATTGTAGCCCGAGAACCCATCCAAGAAACAGAAGAACTCCTTCTCCGCTAATCTCTCCAGGATCTGGTAAATGAATGGTAAGGGGAAATGATCCTTCTTCGTCGCAACATTCAGGCGTCTCTAATCTACACAAACAAGCCACGACGTGGGTACTCACGTCACGATCTCCTCTCCGTCTTCATTGGTGGTCATCTGAATTCCCGACCTTTTCGGTACAACATGGATCGGGGCCACCCATTTAGAGTCAGAGATGGGATAAATGAAACCCGCGTTGCACCATTTCTCTATCTCCTTCTTCACTATCTCCAGTAAATTTGGATTCAAACGATGTTGGAATTAACGAGAGGGTTTAGCTTCATTTACTAAGTAGAAATTGTGCGAACATAGAGAAGGATTTATCCCATGGATATCGGAAATGCTCCAGCTTATCACCTTGCAGTTTTTTCTCCAGGATCTTAGCAAGCGAGATTCCTGCTCCTCGGTCAATCGCGAACTGATGATGACCGGATATTTCTTCTCTTGTCCCGCGAGGAAGGCATATTTGTGTGTTGTGGGTAAGGGTTTGAGCTCAGGTAATGTGTGATCATCGAGGAAGTCTGTCTTAATCGAATCTGGTTCAATGTTGAAAGTGGTTGGATTTGTCTTTGAAATTACTGCCACCAAGTCATTCGGCTCTGGAGTCGGATCGTTAAAGGTTTCCATGCAATTGGCAAAAGCCACGTCCGACTCATCATCCTAATCTTCTGATTGTCCTAAAGAGGGAAGGACTGACAGGCCCAGCTGAGCCTCTAAGTCATCAAAGATGTAGGGGGATGCAAATTCTGAGCTGTACTTGTTTCTAAGGACCTCGCAAACTGACTCATGCACATAATCTTCTTCGGAAGGGAGGGACTCATCGGCTCTGACTGGGTTTTGTCTCCATGGCCCAATAGTGTCTACGTGAATGCAGTCTGCTTCGGATGAAGAGTACTCGATGCTAGATTCGGAATCCGGTGTCTACCATCTGGTTTGCTTCATCTCAAGTTCCTCATCTCCGCATGGATTTTGAAACTGGATTTTCCCAATCTTATAATCAAACAAGGCCCCTGCTGTTCTGAGGAAGGGCATGCCTAGTATGATATGGAAATCTCTCCGATTATGAGGGGTTTCCATATCCAGGACGATTTAGTCCACCATGTATTCCTGACCCTCGACTTTGATGACAACATTCCTCAATTCTCCTTGGGACCTCTTGGTTGATTTATCAGGGAACTGAAGGAGGGCTCTAGATTTCCTAAGAGGTCCAAGGTTAAGCCGCTCATAGAGGGTCGTAGGCATTAAGTTGATTGAGGAGACGTTGTCTAGGATAGTGCGTGCAAACGCAGTGTCATCAACATGACTCACCACATAATGTGCACCCATGTCTCTTAGTTTCCTTGGAAATGAGTTCTTTATTACGCAAGTTGTGGCTACTGACAGGATGTGTTTCTCAACACGGCTTTTGGTATTCATGCTAACTATCGTAGGTGTGCATCTCACCTTAAGGTATTTCTGAAACGCATGTGTCATCTCCACGTACTTGTCAAAGGAGATTGTGACCTTGATATGTTTGTTACAGAACTCTGCTATCTCAAGGTCATCTTTTTGGATTTTTTAATTTTTATTCTTTCCACCCTTAAGAGCTCAGGGGAAGGGGATTATTGACTCCAACTCAGATTCTGAAACTTAAAGATTCTCATTTGAAATTGGAACTGAGTTCTGTACAAGACTAGAACTCTGGAACTGACTCAGACTCTGACTACAACTCAAAGAAAACTGCTGTTGCAAAACCGGTGTTGCATTCTCCGTGACTGCTGGAACATCCTCCTCAGATGGAGGTGCAGGAACTTCATCGGTTTCCGTGGACTCCCTAATAATGTGGTTCCCTTGCTTCTTTGAGGACTCAGAAATCCTCTTCTTCTGCCGGTGGTGATGGTGGTGTTGCTGCTCCTCTGCCTCCAAGTTCTCCTCAGGTAGAGACTTGACGGCTTCTTCCTCCAGTTCTCGTGCCCGATCAGGTACGATCATGGTCCTTCCGCTCCTGAGGTACATATGATTTACATTATCGTACGAAAGGATCTCATGTTCAGATAAAGTATTATCTGAATAGTATACCTGATCTCGTGGTCGGTTCAAGCTGTTCAGATTGGCCTGAACCTGGGCGGGGATCGAGGTCTTTGGCACCATTTGCTGGTCCTGGGTACGAGAAACACGATTCAGATCGGTTCTCATATCCAGATAGTCATTCTGGATCTGTTGGACCCTATCAATCAGGGTCTGGATCGCCAAGGTGACAGACTTCAATTAAGTGGGTTGAGTTGGTTGATGCTGACTAGAGGATGAGGTCCTATACTGGCCCTGCTGGACATGTCGGTACTGCTGCTGTTGATGGGAAGGTGGCGGGCCCTACTTGCCTGAGTTGAACGTGTGTTGCTGATGCTGGTGCTGCTGAGGCTGATACCCTCGTTCGGGCCTGTACTGAACAAAGCGGAGTGCGGGGACGGAGCTGTTTTCTTGGTAAGCTAGGGAAGGTCGGTGAGGCTGACCGTTCTCCATCCCCGACTGTCTGCCGACGGGGTCATGGTTGTATTACAGCCCATTTATCTCAAACCCCTATAGAGGCTCTTCGTATCCCGTCTCCACTTGTGGGGGTGCATGCTGGTCCTGCTGAGTGTATGTCTGCTCCTGTACCCAGCTACTCTAAGTCCCGGGTGCCTGTTCCTATACAAGATGGACTCGTTGTATAGGTACATGTGGTGCAGATGGGGCATGTAGCTTTATCTTAGCTACCATCTCAGTAAGTTCATCCACTTGCTTTGCTAATTGTAAGAGTGCCTCAAGATCAATGACCCTCTTGTGAATCTGCTCGACCATGGTTAATTTGTCTGCTATTATCCCCATGCTAGGGATAAGGTCGTCTGTCAGATTCGTTACACTCCGTCGAGTTGTCTCACTGGAGAGGCTCAAAGGAGACAACTGATAGGCCCTGGTGGCCCGAGATCTTCATATTTCCGCCATCTGCTCTAGGATCTTCCATACGATGTCTTTATTTTTGTTCAGATAGCTTCCTCAATAGGCGGCACTCACTAACCCTTGCATCTTGGGGGTCATACCACAGAACAAGGTCTGGACTAAGATTGCTTTTGAAATGCCATGGTAGGGGCATTTCTGAATTAGGTCATTAAACATATCCCAGGCATCATGGAATGGTTCATTGGATCCCTGGGAGAAGCTGACTATCTTTACTCTCATCGGATTTGTCTTACGAAGTGGGTAGAACTTCTTCAAGAATAAGTCCTTGAACTGCATCCAGGTTGTACATCTCACCGCTAGGTTCTTCAGACAATGTGCAGCCTTATCTCCTAAGGCAAACGGGGTGGCCTTCAGCCTGAGGTAATCCTGTCCAACATTAGGGTGACTAAGGTTGTTGCAAACCAGCTCGAAGTCTCTGAGGAAGGAGTATGGTTCTTCGTTTGCATTTCCATTGAACTTCGGCAGCATGCTTAGGAAGTGGGGCTTCAGCTCGAATGCTCCAGGGGGACCTCGAGTGCTAGCCAACTGTGTATCTCGTTCTCCGCTGGATTATATGCGTCCACCATCGGTCGGTGTATTTCTTTAGCCTCGATCACCTATCCCAGTCTAGTTGTTAATTCTACGTTTAGTTGTTTGACTCTAGCCATCCGGGCTAAGACTTGAATCATCGGGTCCTCTCTGTTTTCCTCATCGTCAGGGTTCTTCTTCGGCATTGTGTCCTTTGATCCTGGGAATGAAACATGGTCTGGTTTAGAGGAAAAATCAAGGAAGGGATTCTTACCAAGGCGATGGTATTCCTCGGTAAGCTCAGAGGAGAGGAAAGGGTTGGTTTGAGAGTAACCACCCTGGTTTTGAGGGATCCAGAACTTATGAGGGTCATGAGATCTGGGTGGTCCAAGTTGCGCTTGGGCCGGTGAAGACGAGTTTCGTGGGGGGCTTAGAGAGAGATTGGCAAATAAGGAGTCGATATCCCCCCAGTCACTCATCTTGAATTGGCAAGAAGAATTAGGAGTTCTAAGTATAGATAGGATTTTACTCCTACCTGAAGCAAGAAATTAAATCCAAACCTTGTAGTTTCACACCCAACACAGTGAAGGACCCGAAACCGAGTTTGATTTATCTCGTTGATTTTATGTGTGATTTTCAAGCAAATAGCAAAGGTTACGTGGCGTAGAGGGAAGTCGGCTCAAAGCCGGATGCGTCTTCCCTGTTTAACTCGTCACCTAAGATACCTGCATCATTCCTTGCTTCGCTCCTATCCCAAGTTGATGGATTCAAAGACCTGCCTCTATCTACCTGTAAGCAGGCGGAGGCTAACAAGGCTGAACTTCACCCCAAGGGGATACTAGCAACTTATCGCGAAGTACCACTGGTTCACCCCTGACTACCTGTGAACAGGCGGAGGTTACTTTGTACTAGTCAGTGAACCTAAAAAAATCCTACTCGTGATATTTGCTAGGATAAGTTGGTACGTGATATGGAAGGCTGGGATTTGGCCTCTGCCTTAAGGTGTTCAAACACACTCAAGTACCCTCACTAAAAAACAAGGTCTGGGTTAATCTCCTGCAAGCAGAATTTCTAATTTTATTGATTTTTTTGGTCAATAACGTTAGAAGTCTTGGTTTTAAGTTAAGTTATCACTGATTAAGTCCAGTCCACACAGCACGCGTATCGTCCTATCTCAATTTCCTTTTTACTTAAGTTTTGAAAAAAACAAGAGAGAGAAATCGAGAAAAGCCGATGCACAATAAATCAATGATGCATATGCTGAGTTGTAGAATACTTACAGTGATCCCTTCGCTTTTATGCAGGGTGCAAAACAGAATTGAAATCTTTTTACACTACATGCAAATGCAGACGGCAAAAATCCGCTCCTAGACAGGTAGTTCTATTAGCGAGTGAAGCACAAGTTCAATTTTGACTAGATCTACGGTCTAATTGTGTCTTTTATGTGATGTGTGGTCCTAATAAATTACGATCACAAGCAAATCCTAGAGTGGCTTGAGGAGCCGCTAGTGCAAGCCTAGTCTAAAATTCAATCCACACAGCACACGGGAACATGTTTCCACTATTTTTACACATGCGAGAACCCAAACGGGAATTGTTGAAAATGATACAAAAATAATGAAAAAGTAAAATGTACAAGTCCTCTCAAATCACTCAAAACGTTAAAATGCAGGTTCCTCGAAGCACCTCGGGACTCCTCGTGTTCCTCGCACAAAAATAAGTTGAGTTCAGAAAAAGGACGACACAAAAATACTAAAAACAAAAGACAGAAAATTATTCACAAGAAAACCGGGGGTCAGACTACCCGGGGATGAAAAATCAAACACTTAGAAATTAACTCGAAATTAACCTAAGTCGTGCCTCCCTGGCAACGGTGCCATTTAGACATCGCTCTGGCTACCCTTTTTAATTCGATCAAATTAATGGTCAAATTAATTTTAAGTTACTTGCAGTCAGATAATCTAAGCTATGTCAAAAATACCACTTTTAACTAATGTTGAGTTAATCTCAAGCGGCAAATTTATTTTACTTGTGCAAGCCCAAGGTCGTTCTCAGGGAGGCAACTATCCCCTTAGGTAGATTTTAAGCATATTTTTGGTATTTTTAAACAATTTTTATGCAATTAAGAAAATTCACATGCAATTTTCAGGCCAGTTTACAAGTTACATCAAAAATATAATAAAACTAAGTCAAAAAATTATGAAACTTGGCCAGAATGTGGATAGCAATGAAATTAAGCTACTCTAATTTTTTTGGAGATTTTGATACTATATGAATTTACTGTGAATTAAAAATGAATGCAAGGTGATTTTGACCAAATTAATTTTAATAAATACCAAAACACAATATTTTTAGATAAAAATTATCCTAGATAGATCTAAGTGTGAAGAATCCAGGAAAATTAATAAACCTAAAATTCTATGTGAATTGGACCTATTAAAAATCAATTAAGAAAATAACAAAATGATTTATTCAGGCCTCGGGATACGTGCAAATGAGTTGATTTTTGGGCACAATGAAAACTCAACTACGTATGTCTAATGTGAATTTATGGGGATTTTTAAAGCAACAGAGAATTTACAACAAATTAAAAGGCATAAATGGACAAAATATAGCAAGATTTCAACAATTAATTAATCATAAATTCCACTTATATAACAAAAATCATACACATATCACATATGAAAGAGGACAAGTTAAGCTACACAGTGCAATTTTTAGACTTTAAAAATAATGTCAAATGAATACGTAAAAATGCGTGCAAAGACAGGGGCCTAATTGCAATTACAGAAAATAAAATTACTAAAAATCAAACATGCTGATAGGAACTAAAATTCAATTACCTATAATGAGGGGGACATGTATGCAAAATGCCCACAAAACACGTACGCCTCACATGGTGCATTTGGTAGGGACTAGAATGCAATTTGTAAAACCTTCAAGGGCCTCGATGCAAAATGCCCAAAACGCACATGCAAAACACGTGAGGTCCAAGGCTCGGGTGACTCCGGAGGCTCGAGGGCTCTATAGGCTCGGACTTGGCTCGGGGGAGCTTCGGGGGCTCTGAGCCTAACAATCTGGGTGGAGGCGCGGAGGCGGCTACGTGGCGCCTGCTGGACCACTAGATCAAGTGAAGATCCAACGGTTGTTGATAACTGGCATGTGGCATGAAGCGACCCGTAGGATCAAGATCGATCCAACGATCTCTGGAGCTCAATGAAGATGTAACGTGTACGATCGGCGATCGTTAGATCAGGATCGATCCAACGGCGTCTGGAGCGCGTGGGAAGTGGTGATATGGCATGCTCTGGAGCACGGGATCCTCCTGATCCGACGGACACAGGCTGATGAAGACATGTCTTGTTCGGAACCGTCTGATCAAGGGGATCGGACGACTGCTAGGCTTCGTGCTCAAAGGGTCCGCCGCCTCCTGCGGCGGAGGTGGTTGCGCTCCAGCGAAGAGGCTCTAGCTCCGCCTCCTCCTCTGGTCGTCGGTGAAGCTCGTCGGCGGCTGCTAAGGAGATGGAAATGATCGTGGAGACTTCAGGTAGCCGCCGGAGGTCTCAGGAGCGGCTGGGGTGATCTGGAGAGTGGCAGCATTGAAGCTCAAACTGAGCTCCAATGACGTTCCGGCCAATAAAAGATGGAGTACCTGCAGGGGTTTAGCTTGATAGACGAGGCATGCGACGTGATCATGGAGTGAACATGAGTGCGGAGGGAGGCCAGCGGTGCGATGAAAGTGGTCCGGTGGTGTTTCTCCGCCAAGGTGGCGGAGCTCTAATCGGTGTGCGGTGAAGTGTGTGGTCTGAGAAGATGAAAAGGTGTGCGAAGGTGCCAGCTCTGAGGCGAAGCTCGGGGATGGTTAGATGGAGGTGAACTCGATCAAGGAAGGTGAATAAATTATGAGAAAAAGCATGAAAAAGAAGAAGAAGATCGGAGAGGCGATGGAGGCGTCTACCTGGTAATTGGAGCTCGAATTCGTGCTCCTGGTTGTCGCTCGAAGGCTGATAGAGGGTCCGGAGCACGTGCAGCTCACGGGTGAGGCTGCGACAGGGTGGGGATGGCCATGGATCTTGTCGTAGAAGGAACTCGATCGTCGCTCAACGTCACTTTGAATTGCTGTCACCACGATGAAGGTTGGAGCTAAGGGTCTCTCTCCGTAATGGAGGATGGGGTCGAAGGTTGAAGGTGATGGAGTATTTAAAGGTGGAAGGTGACAGTGTAGGTGACGAAGTGGTGGAGTTAGTGGAGGTCGTGGAGCGATGTGGGTGCTATTCATGGAGTTTGAGGGGTTCAGCAAGGATGAGGGAAGAGTGGGGTACGACATGGCGGTGACAGGAGGTGGAGAGGGTGGTCGGAGTGGTTCCCAAAATAGGAAGGGGGCAGCTCGCATGCAAGGTGGGCGACGTGGGGCGTGGGCCTTGCAAGAGGTAGGAGACGATGTCTTGACCGTTGGATCGAGCGATCCAACGGTCAGGAGAAGGGTGCGATGGGGCGGCTGTGATTAGATCGGAAGGGAAGAGATCAAGGGTCATTACGACATCACGTGGAGGGCATAGGTAAAGGCGCTAGCGTGCGGTTGGGATGATGGCTATGCCTTGATCGAACAATAGAGATTAAGGCCGAGATGAATGCTATTTATGCAAGATAAAGGGAAATATGCTGCAAAATACTCAGGAACAAGGCATTTCAACTTTAGAAGTGATGAATCATAGATTCATCACTGTGTTTTTAAGGTCTCTATCTTCTCATCAGATTTCCTCTTTCTCTTGAAGATTCATCTACACCTAACATGTTTACTGTTATAGGTGGATCCTCGGTGGTCCATTACAACGCTTGTATATGAAGTCTACTTTTGACTTTGTTGCTAACATCCATCTTTCCATGTCATGATCCTCAGAACTTCATCACATGAAGTTAGATCATTGTCAGACTTGACGGAAAATGGAAGATATCCTCAAACTCATTTGAAGATGTATGCATGTTTCATCTTTAATTATCCTTTTTAGTTTCTGATTTTAGGAGCCACATTATCTTCACAAGATTTAATGAGTTCCTTCACTTCATTTTCATCTTGATTCTCAAGGGTCTCAACCTCTAAGAATCACATTCTTAGAGATGAGATCTTTTAAGATTCTCATGGTCATAAAGTAGGTATCTGATACCATCCTTTATTTTTCTAATGAAGTAGCACTCTCTGGTGCTAGATTCCAGCTTGCATGCATGAAACCTTATTAAGGATATATATTGCAGTCTCTACTACATATATACATTGAAACTAAGAGATAATTATGCTAATATTCATCATTGATCAAATCATGTCACATGTGGTCGATTGTATCTCTCTACAACTCTATGGAGTATAGATGTATCAGGAGGATTGGGATTAGAATGATATTCCTTTCTCCATTGGTATTCCATGAATTCACCTAATAGGTAAAAAATACCAGTTTTAGATCAAATTCATTTTTCATCTTTCTTCAAACTTTGGTTCTAAACCAAATATGTGAAATCTTTGAACATTTCAAAGATTTCATAGGTGAAGAGAAGAAATCTCATACCACGAATAATCATTTATGGATATCACATATCCATAATGTTTATTCTGATATAGATGATCCGCATACATCAATATGTATGAGATCTTGAATACCTTGGCATCTAATACCATTCTCAAAGAAAGGGTGCATTGGACATTTTTAAGTATGTAAGATTTGAAATTTCAGACATTCCTAAGTTTCATCTCTTACCAGTCTATTGTACTCATCAATAGACTTATGTCCAAGGTTTGATGCGAGATCATTGTTAAATGATCTTTATCCTCCTTTTGATCTTATAAGGTTGTTGATCTTATAAGGTTTAATTTTTAGTATTAGAAAAACTAATGAACCATTCAATAATATTCTCAATTAGCAGAGTCCCTCAGATGTTAGATTACTATCTGAAATATATCCGTTATAACTCTTTATGATAGTTCTATTCCATGATTCATGTTTATTTCTAACATTTAGAAATAAACAATAAGTGTATTCTAATATCTAAGCCATAACGACATTATCTATGAAAAGGGATCTCCCACTGAAAATATGAAGTCTATCTATCCAATAGATATTGTTGCTACCATTGCATCAATACCCATGTGGATGACTATAAAACCTTAAGATCAAAATTTCTAGTCTTCTAAAGGCATATGCAACAATTGCAAGTGTTATTAGAAGAATGAGATACAATTTTAGACTTTAATCTTATCGTATAAGCAAGTCCTCGTCAATGATCAGTAGATGTAGATTATTCTAATGCACTATTCGAGTCCTTCTCTAAAGATCCAGATAGACTTGATAGTCATACTACCAACACATCAGCTTATTGCAATATTGGCATTCATCCAACTCTTCAAATGTCATATGGAAGTCACATATGTATAGTCAACTCTTTGAGTTTCCTTCTCACATGGGTTAGACCCATGCTTCCACTATGCTCCTTTCATCTATAAATAACCATTACTTAAGATAAATGGTCTCTTATATTAAATTCAAAAGATTTTGATATAAGAACATTTCAACATTTATATACGCTTCATTCAATTCATACAATACAAATATTATGAGGCTTCATGAATGATCAGAGTATAGACAGTAGAATTATTACACTCATTGTATCTACATCCAACTAAACTCTAAAAAAACATTGGTTCAGGTAGGTACTCAAACATTTTGAATACATCATCTCTTATATAGCCACCATTCTGCATAATGCAATGAACCAAGTCATTCACGATTAACTGTTGAGAGCATATATATATGCCAGGACATCTTCTTAGATTTTATTAGGATTACTTGGCAATTACGATCATCATCGACATGTCACTTCCAAAGTACATTCGATGAGATCAAGACTATAGACACACACACAAACCCTAGGTTGTTGTCCTCTTGTCTATTTAATTACATTTCTCATTATTATGAGGAACTTACACATTGCAACCACATACATTAAGTGTCCAATTGCAAGTACAATATTTTTGCTCATGGATTCAATCTACGATATTTTACTGGTTATTATTGAGTATTGTATTGAGTGGGTTTAATGAAGGATTATCTGAAATAAGAAATTTGCATAAATACATATATAAATATATGTTTTACTTTGATTTAGGAATATTTATATCAAAGTTGTCTTTCCTTGTCAACAATGAAAGTTCATTCCCTTAACAACTTTCAATGTAAGAGATATACTTACCATTATATCTCAAGCAAGATTTGGGATCTCTATCCTTATTTTATCACATCCCAATAATATGAGAACCTGTAACTCTAATAAAAAGAAGTGGAACACATTCCGCCTTGAAAGTCCAACTTGCATTTCCCAATTCATTCTTTAACACCTGAGCCCACCACCCCTAAGGTGATGTTGACCCATCATTAATTGAACCAACTGTCAACATGAATACAATTCACTATGCACAATCCAATATCACCCCAATAAAATGAGGAACCCATATTGGGGTCACTACGCATATGTCCTTACTATTTCGAGAAGTGAAGAGCCCGATCCAAATGTGCTTGCATATAGGAGTTGTCACTTCAGACATGCATCTCCTACATACAATCCTTGGCGACGGAACACTTCGCCTTAACGAAAGACCTTGGATGCCATTTATGTGAACTTCCATATCATGCTCAAATTCTAATTAATTATTATGAATCATATTCACATAATTAATTCTTCGATGAGAAATAAAACTCTATTCATAATAGAGTATTTTAATTTAATTGGATTCTAATTAATCTAATTATATTAAATTAATGATCCAATTAATATCCAACAAACATTCTTTTATTGTTACTTGAAATATGGTATTATCTCAAGTACGTATTATTAGAATATTAATAATTAGAAAAATACACCGTTATCTCTCATGCATTATCCCATCCTTATCCGCTATCATGGCCAGTACCGATGGGAGTGGGACAAACCACACACGGTGCAACCTGCTACCCCAACGCTCCCCACCAAGACACCATATCCACCTCGGGAAAGGATATTGCCAAATCGATCATTGTGTATTTGAGATGATAATCGGTTTTTCAACCGAAGTTATACCATATAATAATAATAACCATTTTGATTTATATTATAAAAAGATTTGCTAAAGAAATCCCCAATCCCTATTCAAGAAACATTATTTGTTGGAATGTAGATCATATAGATCATGTAACCAATTTGTGATCTACATCATATTTAATTAATTATTGGTTAAGGCGAAGTAATTTAAGGAAATAATTATCATCAAATATTTCACAAATATTTATCCATAATTATTCCAGGAAATTAAACCATTAGTTCACTAATTCATTAAATGACAATCAAAAGGTTTTTGATTAGGAAAGTAATTTCTAGCCGTGATACTAACTTACTAAAATTATCATATCTCAATCAATTTAAATCCAAATCATGCAAACTAAGTTTTCAAAATTTGCTAATTTGATTTACAACAGAACTTATGTGATTTTCACGCATTTCTTGGCATTTCAAAACCACAATTGACTCCTTAATTATGTTAAGATTCGCATTCCCGAGAATAATGGATACAAGTTCACTAAAATGATCATAACTTAAAACAGATTCGAAATAATGCAAACTCAGATCCCACAGTTTCCTTATTTAATGGGGATCATAATCCAAATGTTATTTTCATGTATAAATAATTTAAACAGGGCCAAAAATATTCACAAAGCATAGATGCAAAATTGGAATGTGATAAAACTTTCGTAAACCCTAACGAACCCAAGTGTTCCTAGGTTTATGGATCACATCCAAAACCTCTGACCTAAGGCTCTGATACCACTTGAAGGATATGGTAAGATCCATAAGTGCATCACAGAAGCACGAGGATCACATCTCAAGGCAGCAGAAACTAAAAAAATTTTATGCAATGAAACCACATGATCCAAGATTGCTTCTCACATCATTTCATATAAACCACAAACAAGTATTATGGTTACCTCTTGAAGCGTGGTTGCTATCGAGTATATAAACAAAGAGACCTCCTGTCTCAAGTCCGATCCAATGTAGGAGATGCTTACGAGCGGTTGATGATACGCGTGCTTCTCGTAATCCATGTTGATGATCCAAGCGGTGAATCTCCTGATCTCGTCACACGAGATATGATGTCTTCTTCATGAGCGAGGTGCACTGAAGGAGATGGAGATCCACGAGCAAATAGTCTGGCAGCATAACAACGATATTGCAGCGAGAGCTACTCTCTCTAGGGATCCATGGTGGATGGCCACAAGAGAGAGAGAGGGAGTGAAGAGAATGAGAGAGAACATATGAATTTGTTGTAAATTAGAAGAGGAAGGGGAGACTCTTCTTATGTAGGGTTTTGGGAGTCCATGGATCACAATCCATGGACTGCATAAAATCAATGGATGAGATTGATTGTGCTTCTTTCAATGGCCAAGATTTGGTTGGAAAAACACAACAACAAATTAATTTAATTTAGATTAAATATTTTTAATAAATTAATAGAATTCAATCCTAAAATTAAATGAGTCAAACTTGGAGATATTGGAAAGGAGATTGTCTCACCCTTTTTCAAATGGTAGTTGGTGGAAATCTTATGTAATCTCACGATATTACATTATTCCATCGAAATCTACAATATTTACAACAACACTTTTTGGAAATTATTCTATAAATATAACTCATAATTATTTTGTGAATGTTACAATCTTTCCATTGGAAAAACGTGAATCACATTCATAACCCCAAATAAAATGTGAATTACATTTTCAATTAATTGTCCAACGTGAATCTAATTCACATCATCATTTAATTAACAATTGTAAATTATAAATAGCTCTCTCTTATATATTATAAATCACATTTATTATATATATGATTAATATTGATAGTGCTATCCACATTATTAATATCCATGATAATTAAATCACATTTAATCATCCTGGATCTCTATTCTCTTATGCCCAAATAATATGAATCACATTCCCATTATTCACACCTTTAATAATTAAATCACATTTAATTATCTATGATAACTCTCCTTATAATATGAATCATATTCATATTATTCATTAAAATAAATCATATTTAATTATCAATTTTCTCAATGCTTCGATTTATATATCAACAATGAAATTATTCTTGAACTCTTTCATGGATAATGCGCTTTCGCCACAGATACTTGGAGATAAGGATAGGGTGATTGTATTGTTCCACATATAGTGACTTGGATATTGAGATCACATCTCAAATCCAGTTCTCGAATCTCCCATAGATGCTTGATTAAATCACGACCATGAATCTAATATTCTCATTGCATCTAAATCACATTTAGAACAATATCCAACAATTTGATCAATGTCAAATCACTTCTCTACTGAGAGGAGTCACTAAAATCCAAAACCGTTTTATCACTCCGTAGGAATGGAAGTGTCATGGTTATACAATCGTTTATGATGACATTACCCTCAGATATTCCTAATACTTATACATATTGCATACTGGAAGACCCAGAATAAACCAAAAGTATAAGATCAATTTTACACTATTTAATTCAGGGTTTATGACTAAGTTTCTCATTTGATTATCGCCAGTTGGTACCGATCATATACATTCCAAAAGAATATATCATACCTTGGTCTTGATCATATACTTTCCAAAAGTATATATCAAACATACAAATTCAGTCAAGCTTCCAAAGTGAGAGGACCGTGCACAGAATTTGATTCTTCCCAATATGTCATGAGTGAGCTCATGTCTTTCGATTACGTAATGAACCTGTACGATCCCTTTGAGAGATCATATAACTTATATGCCCTTGCATGCACGCCAACGTGTCGGTATATAGACCTTGGTTAGGTCATCAACCTATTGGTCTGCCAAATGTACATACTTAGACATATGGTAAGACATCTGTCTCGTTCAAAGGATGTGTGCCTATATCGTGATAGTATATGATATAGGACTTTGGTTATCTCGATCTTGTTAGGTCAACACTTTGACCTAACTTATCTAACACCTCTGAATCTCTATTCCTATGCAGAAAACCTGTATCAATAGGTCGGTTAGATATCAGCCTATAGAGAAAAGATTGCCATCTCCTTCTTAGGCTGGAGATCATCTCTTAATAATCATTTGACAGTCCTTAATGAGTCCTCTATTTGACTCATTAGATATTCATCCAAGCACCAACCTCTATGATACAATTATTAATTAACAACTGTAGATCATTAAGATGACCATTGTAAAAAACCCTAATTATACTAAAGGACCTATTATGCAAATTACTTATTCTTCATTTCAGATCAGGGAATTATATTTGCAAGAACATTTATTTCATAATGGCTCGTCGTGGGTTTGCATGTCCAACACTACCTGTAGCCAAAGGCTACACATATAAAGAAGACATCGATTATGATGCATAATTCTCTCTTTGTGGCCATGCCTAAGTCCATCAGGGCATTTCTACCTATAACTTCACATCTTAACTATAGCATATGGTAAATGGATGCCAGGTCAGCTTTCCTCAATGGATCCCTCGAAGAGGATATCTACACATAGCAACCACATCGTTTCATAGTTGAGGAAGGAAAAGTGTGCAAGCTAAAGAAATCTATCTATGGGTTCAAACAATCCTATCATAGTTGGAACATCTGATTCAATGAAAGCATAAGTAGTAATGATTTCGTATAGATTCTGGATGAACCCTATGTATACAATAAGCTTAGTGGGAGCTCCATCGTATTGATTGTGCTTTGTAGATGGAACCCTTATCACTGGGAATTATATTGGAATGAAGACCAGTGTTGAGATCTGGTTATCACATACTTTTGAGATAAAATATCTTGGAGAAGACTTACGTATTGGGACTAAAGTTGTTCGGAAACAGAGTAAAGAGGGTATTAAGACTATCACAACAAGGATATATCAATAAAATCTATGAAAATTTCAGGATAGATAATTCCATGAAAGGCTTCTATCCTGATCTAAATGGATGGCTCCTCCAACTATTGAGGAAAAGAGAGACATGGTCAGATACCTATATGCTTCGTTTGTAGGTAGCTTGATGTATGTCATGATGTGTACAAGAGAAAACATCAGCCATGTAGTGGGAGTGGCAAGACATTGCTAGTCCTGCTATGGATAGAAGCATTAGACCACAATGAAAAGCATTTTCAAGTACCTAAGAATAACTCTAGACTACTTCTTGGTTTATCAAGATAATGTTCTCCAAGTCTTAGGGTACAAAGATTCGAACTTCCATTGGGATGTGGATGATAAGAAATCAACTTAAGGGTTCTTATTCATGTTGAACAGTGGTACTAGAAGCTGAAGAAGTAAAGGGAAGGACACCATTGTTGATTCAACAACTAAAGAAGAATGCATAGATGCATCAGATATGGGTAAAAAGGATGTGTTATTACACAAGTTAATCTTGGAACATGCCGTAGTTTCCACATACGAATCTCCCATTCCATTACTCCATAACACAAGTGCCATAACACAAACAAAGGAACCTCGATGGCATCAAAGACTTAAACATGTGAAGAGGAAATAACACATAATAAAGAGATATAGAAGCATGGTGATATCACAATCACTAAGGTTGTCTTTGTCTACAATAATGTTAATCCGCTTACCAAGCCTTTGTCACAAAATGTCCTTTCCCAACATGTAATACATATGAGTTTATGAGTTATACATTCTCTAAGGGGTAGTAGCAGACAGTTGAACTTGTAGGTCATTATGAACCATTAATGCAATACATGTTATTGTTCACTCATGCCTAAGAAATGAATGTTTGTAAATGCACTTAACGTTGGACATGTGAGCCCATTATGAGCAATTATGAAATAAAGGTTACTGCAAATAACCCATTAATATGAAATAAAGAGTATGTAGTTAGCATAATATGTATCTTCATACAATTAGGGTTATGTACCATGACCATATTGATATCACAAAATGCGTGAAGATCACATCATATGCAATCATGAGCTACTAGTCACGAGGCAACAAAAATTAAATTTTAAAGTGATGAAGCCACATGATTCGAGAACACTTATCGAATCCTTGCTTCAAACCATAAAGACTATATAGGAATACCTCTTGAAGTGTGGTTGCGATCGATGTCTCTAAAGTAAGAGGCATCCTGTCTCAAGTCCTACCCAACGGTGGGAATGCTTGCGAGTGAATGGATGAGACACATGCTTCTCTCAATACAAGTCAAAGATCCAAGCAATGAATCTCCTAATTTTGTCTCATGAAATCCGACATCTTCATAACAAGCAAGGAACATCGAAGAAGATGGAGATTCATGAGTCGTCGAAGTGGTAACACAATGGCGTAGTGATGATTGTGGAATTCTCTAGGTAAAGTGTGTGGAAGGCCACTTGATGAGCACAAATCTTTTGAGGGTCTAAAATGGTCCTCACTGAATAAGCAATGATGGATTGTTGCAAAGGCGACCACACACAAGAAAACATGTTCAATCAACAAGTACCCATAGTAAATGAATAAGCAATGAATAACCTAACGAATGTAAGGCATGCTTTATTTTACTCTACAAACAAAGGAATACAATGTATAAGCATGTACAGGCTGAATGACAGGGAGCAAGCCAGGTAGCCTCATGATTATTCCTAATCAATGTGAATTATGTACACAATTATCTCCTTGATCTTTTTATGTGGGTATTTAATTTGTATATTTTTTATTGTTTATTATTTATATATATTTTTTGTGTTTTAATTTTAAAGTTTTTATTTTTTTATTTTAATATATTTTTTTAATATATAATATAAGTATATATAAATAATATAGATATATAAACAATATAAACTAATATATATTTCTAAAAGTAATAAAAAATTACAGAATAAAATACTTTTGTTTTTATATTTTTCTACCATTTTATAATTTTTCAGGAATTTTTGCTAATTTTTAGGTATCTTTAAAGTAAAAAAATCTCAAAACAAGGATTAATTAAATACGTTGGATTGTTTTGAAATTTAAAGATACTAAATTTACTAAAAAATTGTCAAACTATTTTTCACATACAGTATATAATTTAGAGATAATTATACAATATAAACTAATATTTTTGGTATTTTTATCAAATTTTTATAATTTTTATCAGGATTTTTGAGCCCTTTCATTTTAGTGGTTTTTTCTATTTTTGTGGGTTTTGGTCTAAACTCAATATAATAAGCACAACATAATTTTTTTATGAATTGTAAAGGTATTTCGATATTTTTTGGCATTTTTATAGTTAGATATGGACAAAATAGGGTCCATTTGATTTTTAATGTATGCATAATATGCATAATAAAATCCAGAGTTGAAAGAACAAGCATCCGTGTTCATATCATATTTTTAAATACATTTTTGAGCACAAACGATATTTATAAAAATTATAGAAACATGCAAAAAATGCTTGAACTAGAAAGTACATATTAGCAATTAAAAATAACTATATTTAGGTACATGCAAATATCCTAGAACGTTACAACTATATCTCAAGTTTTATGAACTATTTTACAATTACAAAAACTGTAGGGGCCTATATGCAAAATGGCACATCATGTGGGGGTCCATGTGAGTTGACCTGGTAAGGATATATATGTAAATGCACAAAATTGCGAGGGTGTCCATGCAATTTAAGCACTATTATTTCCCCTACCTATTATATTTATAGGACAATACGTAAAAATAAAAAGATGGAGGGGGTACGTTGTAAATTACCCTTTATTTGCACCAGAGTTAACTGTCAGGACGACTTCATTTAGGCACGTGGTGTCTCCATGGTGTGTGATGATGGTTTGAGGGCTAATGGCTAGGATTAGATCTCGCCCCTAATCTGACAGTGGAGGGGGGGGCGATGATCAAGTGTTGTCTGCTACATCTGTAGTGGGACCAATCATCGGATTGTTCTGGAGTGTCCTAGAAGACTCCAATAACAATGCTAAACGTTGCTTCGGTTCACTCTTCCTCTCTACTCCGAGCTCCTCATGGTTCTTATGTAGATGGGGGATGTTTCAAAAACGTCCGGGCCTCAACGGAGGGGGGCGTGGAACTTCAGCCACCTCAATCTTGGTTCGAGACTTTGAAGACCCCTCAAATAGGACCCTTCAAACATGTAAAGTGGACAGGAGGCTTCGCTACATAAGGGCGATCAGGTCTAGGCCATTATTGGTGAGATTCAGGGTGAGATGGGTGTAGATGAAGGTGCTCTGATATGGATGAGGGATAGGGAGCCGGTGGGCTGATCTGAGTGAGATCAGATTATCTGAATGGGTTGAATCGATGAAGAAAATGGAGGGGAGAGAAATGGGGGCAAAAAGGGAGTCAGAACGAGTTGATTTCACAATGAAACGGCTGGATGCCTAGCGGCTCCAGCAAATGAAAGTATTTAGATCTTAGCTACTCTATTGTTCTAAAGATGAAATGAAGTACATAAATGAAATTACGGAATTGAAATCTATCTAAGAAAGGTAAAGGCATGACTCATACATGGATGTGACACCAAGGATCAAAGGTGGTCGGAGAAATGCCTTGATTCGCTCCTCTTCCTCCGATTCATACACCATAGCCTTGAGGCAACCTCATTGTCACTTGTATCACTCACGCACAACAGCTAGGTGGAATCATGGCTCAGAGAATGATGAAACCCGAGCTTGGAGGGAGAAGGATTTATTTATAAACATAACGGCGACCCTTATTAACTAGTTACTTTCAAGATATCGAGGTTATGTACACAGGATTTAGGTTACTGATAGGGATTAGAATTGACTGAAGTTTAATTTGGCGTGAAAAATCGAAGAAAAAGGGTGATGGATGCAACAGGAAAAATGGAGTAAAAATGAGGAAGTGACACTCCTGACAAGCCATAAGCATCGAGGGA
Organism: Ottelia alismoides; assembly: GCA_037367405.1. Classification (NCBI taxonomy): domain Eukaryota; kingdom Viridiplantae; phylum Streptophyta; class Magnoliopsida; order Alismatales; family Hydrocharitaceae; genus Ottelia; species Ottelia alismoides. The sequence goes on from JAZKJV010009250.1 coordinate 242,177, forward strand.
GCTAGTTGACTGGAGGTCAATAGTTGGATGAATCTCGTTGGTCTACGTAGACTAACCAGTACAATGCAATGCACAAATGCCTTGTAAAATGAATAATGAATAATAAATAAATTTATTAATTTTAGGTTATAAAAGAAGAAAAGTATAATATTTTATGTAGTATTTAATTACGTTTTTTATTTATTTTTATGGAGTTATTCGTTATGAGTTACTATTTACATGTATAATCATAGATATATTTACCTATATATAAGTTATTTTATTTTTATTTTATATTTTAATTTTTTATATTTTATATACTTATATGATATATTTATAACATATTTGAACACAATTATATTTTTATTATATCTTTATGATATAATATGTACAATTAAATAAATATATGTCTTAACTACGTAGGTATATGTATGGTACTTTCATCTATATGTTTTATAAACTTGTTTATTTTAATAGTTTCATTGTATTCCAAATATTTATTATTAATATTATTTACAAAATTATAAAGAATATAAAAGTAGGAAAAATATACAACAACAATAAAGCCTTTTCCCATAATTAAGTAGGGTCGGCCACATGGATTCTTTGCCTCCATTTATATCTATCTTGGGTCAATCCCAGGTTTATATACAAAAAACTAAGATCCCTTTGTATAGTCTCTTTCATATAAAATAAATAAATAATTTTTTTATTAAGGTATAATGTACAATTGGAGTTCAAAACCTAACTTATGTATTTTAATTTCAAATTAAATGAAACCACCTTCATTAAATAGTATTAAGTTATATACAATTAAAGGTGATTTTGGAGCATTTTGAGTTGTTTTGGAGAAGATATGGGTCTGGGAATTTTGGGTTTGGAATTTCATTTTGAGTGTAGAATGAACATTGTGTATTATTTTAATGTGAAAGAAATTTTGTATTTTTTTTATTTTTATCTACAATTTTCACATATAAACTTTATTGATTTGATGTATAAATAGTAGAGAATAAAATATGCCCCAAAAATGAATTATGGATGAATAAAGAATTGAGATTTTTGATGTGATTTTTATACAATTCATCCACCCTATCTCCCATAAATTATTCTTTGTTGACTAACTCATCATGATTACAAAGTCTCAGGGGCGAGGGCCATTCATTGTCCTTGACACTTTATTCTTTTTCTTTTCTTTTATTTATTCTTTAATTTAGCAGTACATGTAGTATATATTCAATAATTAATACAATATTTGTACAAATATTGAAGTGTTTATTTTGTGGAATTATTGATATATGCATATATTTAGCTATGGTTTAAAGGCCAAAATGAAAGAATAAAGTTGATGAAATGGAGATTCATCACCTCCTATACTTCCCTTTGCTAGTCCCTAACAAACACTTGTACAATAACTGCAGGAAATAAAACAAAGAAAAGAAAAAAGAAAGAAGATTGATTAATTTTAATTCTTGAATATTCCTTCACAAAATAAAGTTCGAAGCACATTCAGGCCCTTGAAAATTTAGGTTTTGTCATACCCTTAGTGGGAAATATACTTGAAACCAAATAGCCTCTACAAACCACAATTCTATGCTCAAGTATCCTTAATAGGTACGTCAGGAAAAGTAAACTCCTAAGCAAACCTTAATAAGACTATGAAGCTTTCTTATATAGTGTAAGTGATATGTAGCTCTCTTCAGCTGAAGTAGTAAAAGTCAGTCTCCTCCAGTGATCCTAATTCCTCAATCCAGCAACTCTTTCCTCAAGAAGAGAGTTATTCCCTTCTAAGTTCAAGTGCAACCAGCTCAAGAAGAGGAGGTAGAGAGAAGAATGTACGGTAGCCAATGTAGCTGCATATCCTAGATTTCTTGGTTGGTGCAATCAAGTCATCCAGCTTTAGGTTCACATACATATGACTTTGAAGCTCAAGCTTGCTTATTCAAATATATGCATACTCTCGCATACATTTTATTTTCAATCAGGCATGTCCACTTTTTTGGAGTCTTTATACATTCTTTGAATACTATATACAACAACATTTACATAAGGATTTTTTCCTCTTGAGAATGTGGATTATTCCTCTTTTGAATCAATAACATTATTTCAAACCATAACTTCTATCTTTAGACCTCATATATGCTGGATCGGCTTGGGGTACAATGGCCACATATATATGACTTTCGATCCTTCCATTGGCTTGTATCTTATGTCGACAAATCTAGCCCTCTTCCACTTCAATTGAGGTGAGCAAAGTGAAAGGTACAAGTATGCAAGCTAGGTCATTATCAACAAGAGTCATGTGTGTGGTTCGAAATATTCTACTTATGTTGTTAAGACTACAATGAACTAAGTCTTGTGGTTCCCAAAGAACTAAGTCCAGAAGACCTAAAGACTATCAATTGCAATTCCCATAAGGTTCATGTGATTAAGTAGATTTATGGTCTAACCAAGCTCAAATCTTCATATTTAATTTAGACTAATTCAGTTATCACTGTCAATCCAAAAGTGCAAATGCTAGCTAGTGCCATGTATAATGCAAATAAAAGAAAATAAGAATTTTTTTCATGCAATTGTTTAATTTTGAACTTTTTATGGATTTTTGAAAAAGGTTATGCAAATTTTTGTGCAGATTTTTTTAAAAATATTTTTCAAATTTTTATAGTTTTTTAGTTTTGCATATTTTTAGCAATTTTAAATAAAGATTAGTGGATGGAATTATGCGCAAATATTTACACGAGAGTGTATCAATTATTTACAGGAATTAAGGTTTACAAAAGTTATACAGGATATGTTAGTGATTTTCACCGATTTGTATGTAATGTTGATGAAGAATTTTCATTTGGATAATGTTTATATTCTTCAAAAGAATTTAAGGTTAACTTTTCATAGTATTTTGAAAACTATAGTGTCAAAATAATTTTTACAAACAATTTTACAAATATTTACAAAAAATTGAAAACCATTTTGCAAAGAATTTTAAAACTGCAAATAGACATACAAAATATTTTTATTCACATAAAGAAAAACATATTTTTATGAACAAAAATATTTCACATAGGTTGAAAACATTTTACAAAACATTTTTCAAATAGTTTTCGAAAATTTTGGAAAACCTTTTTCCTTGACTTACTAATCACTAATCAATATATATTAAAAAATTTGAGGAGATATATACATCTTTTTAATAGTTATGCCAATGATATTGTGTATACATAGTGTTTACGACATATTATTTAAAAACCTATACAACAACGACTAAAGAATAATGAATAAAAGAACAATAACAATGAGAAATCGACAACCCCCCTAACTTAGGATCAAATAATCCTAAGTATAACAGACTGTACACAAGAAAGGGAGGGTTCGGGGAGGGAATAAAAAAATCACAACTCAGTCAGTCCCGCCTTATACTTTGTGCAAGATATCACTAAGTCTAGACAGAAAATATCAATATGAGAGTGATGAATTTGCATTTCATTATCTTTATTCATTTATTTTATCTTAAAATTCCTTATAAAACTCATGTAAATATCACTAAGTTCATTCTTTTAATAACTCTCATTATTGTATAAAAATTGTATATTTATCACTCATTTAACCTAAAATAAATAAAGAAAGAAATAAAGGAAAAATAAAATAAAATAAAAGATGTATATATGCAATAGATACATGCTGAATTAGACACTGAGAGAAGGTCAAATCTTGTCATGATCGACAAGGAGTAAAGTAGGAGGAGATAAGGCCTAATTACACATTCATCACCTATATATATTCATCACCTGTAAAATATTGTCTATATTACACATTCTTCCATTAATTATTCATTAGCAAATCTTTTTTAAATAAAAATTATCTCTTCTTGAAATTTGTGAATAAAGACCTTTTGTATTATGTAAACGACACTACTCTCAAAAAACCACAAAGTACAAACATGCAAGATCAATATATGCTCCACCAAAACTCCAAATTCATCAAAATCACTTTCATTTACTCCAAATTAAATTATAATTAAAATGGAGTGATTTCATAAAAATCAGAGTTAAGGTTTGAACTGTGACCAATTCAGGTACTATTGTATATTGTACCTATATACACTATGTATATTATTAAGGGGGACATTTCAAATGAGGTGGGGGCTTTTCTGAAATTGTAAAGGCCACTGTGAATTTAGTAAACACTTCACAATAGTTTTGTAAAAATATAAACCACACATTGTAAAAAATAAATTTTGTAAAATATATCATCAAAATTTAAATTAACATTTTCATCCGATATAATAATATTCTCATATTTTTCTTTTACTATACACGTGGTATTAATATTTATTGTTATATGTATGAATCAAGAAATAGTAAAATATATTGGAAAGATGCCTAATTTAAGGGTGGCTCACCATATTTATGGTGAGACCCCCGCCTCATTTGAAGTTTCTCCTATTATTTAGTTATTTATTTTCTTGTGCGTATTTGTGAATATTGTATTTTTTTAATTATGAATAGTGTATTTAACTCATAAAAATACAACTAAAAATCACAAATTCAAAAATCAAAAAATAAAACCATGTATATAGTATATATATCACCATGTATATGCTGTGGTTATTGTTGGAAATGCGAGCCCACGACGAGCCATTATGCAATAAATGTTATTGCAATTCACTCCTTAATCTGAAATGAAGAATACATAATTTGCATAATAGGTCCCTTAGTACAATTAGGGTTATGTACCATGGCCATCTTAACGATCATACAGCTGTTGATTCAATTATTGAATCATAGAGGCTGGTGCTTAGATGAATATCTAAAGAGTTAGATTGAGGACTCATCAAGCACCGTCAGATGATTGTTAAGAGATGATCTCCAGCCTGAGTAGGAGATGGCAATCCTTATCTCTGAAGGCTGATATCTGACCGACCTCTAGATGCAGGTCCTCTGCATAGGAATAGAGAATCGGAGGTGTCAGATTAGTTAGGTCAAAGAGTTGACTTAACGAGATCGAGATAACCAAAGTCCTATATCATATGCTGTCATGATATAGGCACGCATCCTCTGACCGGAGACAGATGTGTTGCTATATGTCTAAGTATGTACATTTGGCAGACCAATAGGTTGATGACCTAATCAAGGTCTATACACCGGCGCGCTGGTGTGCATATAAGGGCATATGAGTAATACGATCTCTCAAAGGGATCATACAGGTACAGTTACTGAACCGGAAGACATGAGCTCACTCATGAGATATTGGGAAGAATCAAATTCCGTGCGCACGATTGTCTCGCTTTGGAAGCTTGACTGAATTTGTAGGTTTGATATATACTTTTGGAAAGTATATGATAGAGACCTAGGTATGATATATGCTTTTGGAAAGTATATGATCGATACCGACTCCCAATGATCGAATGAGAAACTTACTGATAAAACCATGAAGTAGACAGTATAAAGTTCATCGAATACTTCGGGTTTAGTCTGAGTCTTCCAGTATGCAGGATGTACAGGTATTGGGAATACCTGAGGGTGATGTGATCATAAACGATTGTATAACCATGACGCTTCCATTCCTAGGGAGTGATGAAACGGGTCTGGATTTTAGTGACTCCTCTCAGTAGAGAAGTGATCTGATCTTGGTCCAAGTATTGGACATTGATCTGAATGTGATTCAGATACAATGAGAAGATTAGATTTACGGTCTTGATTTAATCAAGCATCTATGGGAGGCCCGCAATCTGGATTTGAGATACGATCTCAATATCCATGTCACTATACGTGGAACAATACAATCGCCCTGTACTTATCTCCAAGTATCTGCGGAGAAAGTGCATTATCCTTGAAGGAGTTCATGGATAATTCTATTGTTGATATATGTATTTGAGCATTGAGAAAATGGATAATTAAATGTGATTTAATTATCATGAGTAATATGAATTTGATTCATATTATAAAGAGAGTTATCTTAGATAATTAAATGAGATTTAATTATCAAAGATGTAAATAATGTGAATGTGATTCATATTATTTGGACACAAGAGAATAGAGATCCAAGATGATTAAATATGATTTAATTATCATGGATATGAATAATGTGGATAGCAATATCCATATTAGTCATATATATTATAAATGTGATTTATAATATATAAGAGAGAGCTATTTGTAATTTACATTTGTTAATTAAATGTTAATGTGAATTGGATTCACATTGGACATCAAATTGAAAATGTAATTTACATTTTGTTTTGGGTTGTGAATGTGATTCACAATTTTTCAATGGCATGATTGCAATGTTCACAAAATAAATTGGATTTATTTTTTGTGAAGTAATTTGCAACAAAAGTTGTTGCAAATAATGGAGATTACATAAAAGGTGAAATAGCCACCTTCCTAATGGAGGAGGGTGGACGGCCACCACTCCCATTAGGAAAGGGAGGCCGTCCCCCCTCTCCACATGGAAGGAGGCTTTCTCTCCTTTCATTATCTCCATGTATTGATGATTTAATTTTGTAATTAAATTGTGTTGATTTATCAACATATATTTAAATTAAATTAAATTAATTGTTGTTGTGTTTTTAGCAACAAATCATGACCATTGAAAGAAACACAAATTGATGTGGACCATTGGATTTGTGTTGACACATGGATTGAGATCGATGGATCCCAAAACCCTATAAAAGGATAGGCACCCCATTGCTCTTCTTGGCACATAAGTGAGACAACAAGTCTCTCTCTCTCTCTCTTTCTTTCTCTTTCTCTCCCTCTCATGGCTGTCCACCATGGATGACCTAGAGAGTCTCTCCATCGCCGCAGCACCGTCGTTATGTTGCCCGATGTTTTGCTCGTGGAACTCCGTCTACTTCGGCATGCCTTGCTCGTGAAGAAGACGTCGGATCTCGTGTGTCGAGATCAGGAGATCCACCGCTTGGATCATCAACTTGGATTGCGAGAAGCACGCGGTTCATCCCCGCGCTCGCAAGCGTCTCCTCCGACGGATCGGACTTGAGACAGGAGGTCTTTTCGTTTAGAGACTTGATCGCAACCACGCTTCAAGAGGTAAACCTAATACTTGGTTGTGGTTTAGACGAAACGATCCGAGAAGTGTTCTTGGATCATGTGGTTTCGTCACATGAAAATTTTTTAATTTCCGCTGCATAGAACAACTAGTGCGACTAGTCGTTCTTCGTCGTATTCGATACGACGATCACGCTTCCGTGATGCGCTTGAGGATCTAACCATATCCTTCAGTTATACCTATTTAATTCAACTAATAAATTAATACCTAAAAATTAAAGAAAAATTTCATTTAAAACATAGTAAAATATTGTAAATAAATAAAATATTAAATTATGTATACATTTGTATAAATAATTAATTAAAAATAAATATCATCTATATATAGGTACACAAACCTGTAAATAACCCTTTATATTAATTTGTCATTGTAATTAAAAAACACTAAAATTATCTTTAATTTAATATTAAGTTATTAAAAATTTTTATTTTTATTTTTTTTTGAATTTGTTTTAAATTATTTATTCAATTATTTAACTTTTTCTTGTTGTTTTGTCGTTTAGACTATTTTATCTTTATCTTGCACACCCTCTGATTGGCCAACCGGGTCTGTTGATCCAGGTCAACTGGCTGGCCCTCGCCTGATTTTCGCACAACCCCACATTCCATCGCTCCTCCTATTTTTTTCTCGTGCATCGTTCAATAACTTTTGTTGCTCCCTTCTCCGTAATTTTTGCTCATACAATCCTCTCGATCGCTTATGTCATAGATCCATCGTCTACGCCTTAAGTTCTCTTTTTGAATTTCAAATCTCGTTGGAGCAATTCCTATAAATTAACCCCTCCACCTCCGCTGTGAGGTTGTTCTTCTTTTGGCTTCTCTGTGCCCAAAGCTAATCTCTGGAGTCGAGGTGGTGACAGAGCATCAATCTCTACAGCTGGGAGAGTGCGAGGAGTCTTGAGAATCGTGATCTAACTAGGCGTCCAAAGTGCTCGGTCGTGTTCCAACTCTCTGCCAGACATAGCACATCGAGGATAATCTCCACTTCCTTTCAACCCGTAGATAATATTAGGTGGCTTATATTTCATTTTGCGATTTTAATTCTACATTTTGATTCTCTTTTTAGCTAAAATCACTCGATTACCTTCAACTTCTGATCCACAAATCAGATGCATTCCCTCCATCTTCAACCAAATCCGACCACGCCAACATATTCACCCGACCCTTGTCCATCACTTCCACCCTCTATCCACCTTAACAACCTTCCAGGTCTGAAGCCCGGTCTCCTCTCCAACCACATTTCACCAGAGACCTCCATCTATCCCCTATCATCCATATTTTTGACCTATTGTTTTGGCAAGAGACTCCTTCGAGCATTAGCTTTCAGTTGTAGGGAAAGCACGAAGAATCAACAGAGGAATTAATTATGGAGGTTCACTTGGAGTCGAACATTCTTTGACCTCCAGATTCTCATCTCACCATCTCCTGCTGACATGGGGACATCAGATCGATATATCTTCACTCCAGGAAGTTGTTGCACACATCAAAAAGTGATTTAGGCAGGTGACAACCGAGATTCTCTCGATCCATTTTCATGAGAGCTCGCCTTCCATCCACTTCTTCCAAAGACTTCGTTGTCCGCATGATAAAAAACATTCTCCTATATTGTGATCTTATCCGACAATTTCGCCCCAAATCTGAGTTTTGAGATCTATCTTCCAGATCTGATCAAAGCCCTTCATGCACGAGCAATTTCCCGTTGTCTAATTTGAGCTGCAACACATCAGAAACATCCTTCGTGCCACGTCAATAAAGGGTATGTTTGCACCCATCCCCCTATCTTTATTTCATTTTCAAATAAGTCCTCATTTGGACACGTGTCATCTTGTAACAAATTGAACATTTGCATTACTATCCTTCGTATTTATTTTAATTGCATTTAAGTCACATTTGATTTGCACGCGTGCCTAGCACATGCTCATTTGGGTAAATTGCAATATAAAGTTGCATTTTGTACGTTATTGTTTGGTCGATAGAATTTAAGTATTCACAGTTAGGTCCATTCCAGTGGGGCGCACGTTCTTGCGTACGATCTTTCTTGGGAATTTTGCATATTTATGTTGTAATTAAATTATTTGTCACCCTTTAGTATAAAGTCTTTAAATAATTGCATATATGTCCTTGTGATGCATTTGTTTTGCATGTTTAAAATGAAATAAAAAATGTCAAAACCCTTTAAAAATGCCACAAAATATTGAAGGGTTCCTGTTAAATCCAAATTGCATCCATGAATTACATTTTGCTTTTGCATTTTTTCATTTTTTTAAAAAATTCAAAAATAATCCAAAAGTTTCCTATTTGCGTTTGAAAATGAATAAAAATTGAAAACTTTTTGCAAAAATGATAAAAAAGCGTGTTTTCTTATTTTGATTTATTTTAATTTCTATACAATTTTGGAATTTTAATTCCTCACAAAACCATAAAAGATTCCCCCAAAACATTAAAAAATCATACAATACATTTAAAAATCTAAAAAAATCATAAAACCTTTCTCTAGAAAATACAAAAAATATCTTTCTGTGAGTGTACATTTTATCCATTTTCAATTTCAATTGTTATTTTTATAATTAAAAAAGATTTGCATTGCATTCTGTTTATTAATTTCCTTGTTTCTTATTTATTTAAAGGCTTTACATATTTTGGGAAAATATTAAAAAAATACAAAAATATATAAAAACTATCAAATCTAAAAATAATTTTAGTTAAATATTCTAACTATTTTTCGCTATATTTTAAATAAAAAAGACTGCTTGTATGTATGTGTGTTATTTTTCTTAATTATTCCTTTGCTTTTCAAAAAAATACAATAAAAAGAATAAAAGAATAAAATTTAAAAACCAAATAAAGAATTATAAAACTTAAACTTCCATTAAAATACAAAATTCAAGAATACAAAAAGTAAGCATAGTGTACATAAAGATTCCTTGATTCTTTTATTGATTTTTTCAAATAATCGAACAACCCTTGGGATTTGTGTAGCCTCCCTGAGTTCGATCCTGTTAGCTATACATGTAAATTAAATAACAAAGTTCTCTTGCTACATTTTCTCTCTTTATTTTTGCTCGAGAATTGAATAAATTTTGTTGAGGGATTTTTAGGATTGCGACGACACTGCACACATTTCTTAATAATTAAAACCTCGATTTTTCTATGCTCAACAACTGACGTTGTTGCCAGGGAGGCACAATGAGGTAGTTTGGTTTTACTTTTTTCTACTATTCTTCGTTGTTTATACTTGTTTTTCTTTCTCTTATTTTTATTTATATTTTTTACATTCATTTCATTATTCATTCTCATTGTATTTAATTCCATTTATTTTTCTCATATTTTCACAATTGTGTTTCTTACATTCTCTCGTGTTTCCTCTTTATTACAAAGGACTCACGAGCAAGGGCAATATTTTTAGGAGCGTCGACGCACCCAAGCGAAGCGAAGGTGGGTTGTTTCTTTACCAAGCCATAGGAGAGCGTGGGAGGAGGAGAAGAAGATTTGGATCATGTGTAACATTTTGCATAGATAGTTGTTGATTTATTTTTAGTATTTTACACATTCAAAATTCGTTTAAAAAGACACAATATACCATGTGTGCAAGGTTTGTTTCACCAAGTTTCGGTGCACTTGGGGGATCTCACGAGATTTGTTTTTAAGCACCTTGTTTATTTTTGTTTCACATAGTTTTATGTGCTTGAGACCTTAGTTGTTGGTTTTATTATCTTTCTTGAGCTAGGTAATTAACTAGGTCCAAAGCCCCTAAACAAGAATATCGGTACCCATAGAGTAGTGCGTAGCTTGGACTTAGTCAAATTAACTTGTTCTTTCCCGTTAATAGAAGTTGCTTATAGGATGGTTCTCGTGCATAATATTGGTTAACTTTTTATGTATATATTTAAATTCTATGCAGATCACCCTGCATGTAGAGTACTGGAGACAAGGTGCGTACCTCTGAACTCCTGCATGCATCATTGAATTCAATCATGCATTGCCTTTTCTGACTTCCTTCCTTGTTTTCATTCATATAATCGAAAAAGGAAATTGGAAATTTGGTAGTCGATATTATTGAAAAAAATCCAAAAAAGCGATAACCTTGTAAAAAATGGGACTGCTAACTAATATTGATCATTGAAATTAAATGAAACTCATTCATACCATTGCTTTGGGGAGAGCGACCCCCTCATTGTATTCACATTTTTCCACATACACACTATTGATTAGTGACCCAATCCCATGCCTTCCTAAGTTTTTGTACAACTATTGTTTATACACCTAACTCTAAAATTGACAAGATTAACAACTAATCTTTAACGGTCATCACCGAGTTGAGTAGGTAAATCTAGGGTTGCATTGTGTTTGTATGTATTTGTTGTTGAGTTTGATACCTTCATATTCTCGAGATCATTAGTAATCACTAGAAAAATCAACAATCATGTTTCCCTCCCTCCCACCATTCACTTTGAGGGCCATATGATGTCCAACATTTACCAAGCTCAAATCCCTTCACTCTGGCATGTCAATGATCTCTTTGATCTTGACCTAGATCTCTTTGAGCCTTATATTTCTGATAGATTGAACAATTTTTCTTTGACTTCGAGAGATAACTTGTTATTTGAGTTTGATCGTTCATTCTCTGCCTCAAATCAGTCTCATTTTCCCCACCTCCCTGAGGGTTATCTATAGGTAATTTGTTCTTTGTACTCAGTTTCATCTTCATGATGTGAATATGATCTGTCAGATCATAAGATCGAGTCTTCTAATTTTTCTTCTGAGTTATCTCTCTTCGACGACCCATACGAGGATGTTTCCTTGAATTCTCTACATTGTGTATATCAGATATCAATGAGTTTCATGATCTTGATTTTCCATATCTTCCCGAGATAGCAATTGACATGGAGGATTCCATGACCGATCCTTCTTTCTTCATGTTCTATTTCTTCGGCTCCGCCCTTTTCACTCCATTCTGACCCTAATTCGAAAATTTCTCTTATGCTACCGGTGCATGGTTTTATTTGCTCCACTATTTTTTCCAATAGCAGACCCCCGCCTATTAAGCTTATCTTCATAAAAATGTAGTATGTTGCTCGATTAGACCTTTGGATTTTTAGTTTGGAGGAACCTTATTATGAGATGTATTTAAGACCTAACAACCCTCAAGTTCCATAAAACTCCTATTCAGATCACCTCAACAGCCCGGTCATAACAAGCCTACATACCCAAACTCTTATGGCTATGGATCTTTACTTGTACGGTGTAATTGATATATAGCTCCCACCTCATAAGTGGAAAAGACACAACCTCCCTCAACAAGGTAACTCTAGTCCCCTGATCTAGCAACTCTTTCCTGGAGGTGCTGGGTATTCCCTTCTAAGTTTTAGTGCAACCAGCTCAGGAAGAGGGAGAAAACAAGAGAATGGACAATGGTCAGTGTATTCTCGTATCCCTTGGAGCTTGACCAATGTAGCCAAGTCTTCGGCTGCAAGCTTCCATGAGATGAGACAATGAATCACATAAGCTTCACATATTCAACTATATAAACTCCGGCAGGCATTTACTTTTCAATCAAACATGTACCATTTTTGGATATTTTGCATTTTTTTTATAAATACAACATGTGCAACATGTATATAAAGAGTTTTTCTTCTTGATCTAGTAGACTATTCAACTTTTGAAGCATTATTGCAACCCACAACCTTCTGTCGTTAGACCTCAATGCTACTAGACCAGGTTGCGATGCACCACCCTCACTAGAGGAAGATGAATGTTTCCACCAGTTGTTACATAACTGTTATTATTTTACTATAATGAAGTATGAAATGAATAATTTAATAAGTATAGAATTAAACCAATAAACCACATGATTTTATTTCGCATGACTCCGTCTCTTTTTTCCTTAAATATTCCATATTTAGTGAAAATGGGTTGGATGATGATTGGACCATCATGATTACTTTCTTAATTTATTTATCATTAAAGGCAATCATGGAAATTATGAATTTGATTAATTGTAAAATAATTATTTTTGAATTATTTGATTAAATATCAATCACCATTGAATGAATGTTTATGACAAAGCCCTAGTTTATCCTACACTAGTTATAAGACAACTTTTACATGCAAAACCAACATGTTTGATCAATATGACTAGAAATTTAGGATCTCAAAATTATTTTAAGATGTCTAAGATTTCAGAGAGATTACTATATAATATAATGCCGGTCATCAAAGGAATTATCGATAAAACTGCATGCACATTGATCTAATGATTATTGTTCTCGAGCCATTATGATGACAGTGTCTATGTTGTTGACATGCTAATGGGATACTTAAATTTCACCCTCCACAATATTTGAAATGGAGGCAATCCCTGTTAGCTTTATCTGTCCAACTTGTCTTGATCCATCTTTATGATACGATGATATGAGTAATGCAGATTGTACTCTCATTACTAAGACTAAAGAACTATAAGAATTTGTGTGAGCATAGTACTTTATGGTAATATCAAGAAAATCCCAATTATTTATTGGTTGATTGATTGGATTGAAAATTTGTTTAATATGATTAAATTAATTATATGCAATTAAAGTTAGCACTATATTATGAATAAAGGTGTAATTCCCTTAGAAGAAATACTTATGTGGATATGATCCATAATGATTAATTAAAATTTTTATGGGATATGGAGGACCATAAAATAACATACATGATCTCCCCTCAAGGCGAAAGGTTCTGTCGTCATGGATTATATGCTAGAGACATATGTCCGAAGAGATAGACTATACACATAATCACGCATGGATCATGTTCTTTGCTTCTTGAAAGTGTCAGATCGTATGCGTAGTGACCCCAATATCAGCTCTTTATATTATTGGGGACATATCTAATTACACATAACGAGATATGTTCTTGTTCATGTTTTGGTCAGTTAACAACATAAAAACATCATCTTATGGGTGGTGGGTCAGGATGTTGAAGATTGAATTGGGAAATGCAAATTGGACTTGTAAGAAAAAATGAGTTTCCACTTCTTTTTATTTGAGTAGCATTTTGTCATATTATTGGTATGTAACAAATTTAGAAAGGAGATACCAAATCTTGCTAGAGAAATAGCAATAAGTATATCTCTTGCTTTGAATGAGAATAAGTGAATGAACTTTCATAGTTTAAAAGGCAATACAACATTTATATAAAATCCTTTACCATAGTAAAAAAATATTCATGAAAATCATACAATTTCAGATGACCTTCATTGAACCCACTCAAAACTAAACCCAATCATAAACAATATAATATCAGGGATTAGATCCACGATTCTGATGTAGTACTTGTAGTTGGACACATAATGTACGTGGTTGAAATGTGCAAGTTTCCTCGGAATAATGAGGAATGGCAATTAAATACACAATAGGACAACAACCTATGGCATGGATATTTGTACATCTTCGATCTTTCATCAAATGTGCTTTGGATGTACCATATCAATGATGATCGTAATTTTCATAATCATTATAAAACTAAAGAATACGTTTTGGCAAACATATGTGCTCCAAAATTTAAATCATGAATGACATGGTTCACTACATTTTGCAAGACGGTAGCTCCATAGGAGATGACGTACTCAAAACATTTGAATACTTACCTATACCAAAGTCTTTAAGAGTTAAGATGCATGTAGATATGATGAGTGTCATCATTCTACTATCTATACTCAAGTCTTTCATGAAGCTTCATTATATTCATATTGTATGAATAGGATAGAGAAAGTATAAATGTTGAAAGACTCTTTTAATGAAATCCCATGAGGATGTGTTCAATTTAAGAGATCCTTTATCTTAAGCAAATGTTATTTATAGATTAAGGAAGCATAGTCGAAGCATGGATCGAACCCAAGTAAGAAGGAAAGTCAAAGACTTGACTATACTTCTGTTACTTCCATATATATAACATCCAAAGAGTTGGATTTATGCCAATATTGCATAAGCTAATATACTAATAGTATGACTATCAAGACTATCCAAAATCCTTAGAGAAGGAATCAAATAACACGTCGACACATTCAACATATGCATATCATCATTGAAATCAACTTACTTATTAGATAAGATTAGAAGTTTGATAATTGTATCTCATTCTTCTAATTGAAAGACTACTTATTTAAAGTAGAAGATCCCGCAGTCTTAGAAAATGTTTCTATGAACTAGACATTAGAATACATTCATTGTTTATTTCTAAGCTTGTAAGAAATGATCATACATTCTGAGATAAACCTATCATAAAGAGTTATGATGGATATATTTCAGATAAATATAATATCCAGTGGATTCTACTAAATTGTAATATTAATGAATGGTTCACTAATATTTCAAATACTATAAATTAAAACCCTAAAAGATTAAAAGGAGGATAAAGATCATTTGACAATGATCGGACAAGCCTTGGACATATGCCTATTGATAAGTGATAACCCAAATCCGACATGTGGTTTATAATGATGTCAGTGTAGAAAAACTACGAAGAGAGATTCGGTTTATCAAATAGAAATCAATGAAATGGGAGAGAGAGTGAGTGAGAAAGATGAAAACAAGTAGCTTCTCTCTCCTATTATATCTACACCATGTTATTTATTCAGGTTAGTGTGTCTGGGTCGAACTCGAGGAGGCAGAATATCAATATGGTAGTTTTCAATGAAAGAAATAGATTTCAAGAAACTTTCACTATCTTCTTGGTTTTATAACAAACATCAGAAAGGAATCAAATCTAACAAAAATCGAATCGAGAAAGCGATGAAAATCAACAAAAAATAGCAAGAAAATGTTGTTGGGGTAGTTGTATAGAGACCCTAAAAAGCTCAAGGAAAATACAACAAAAATGATGTACAAAATACCCCTACAGCCTAAAGACAAAAAAGCAAGAAAAAATATTTAAGTCTGTTACAATGGTCCATGTCAGGGACTAGTTTGCAAAGAAAAGTAAAGTTATTACATTTACGTTCCTGTACAGGGACCTAAATGTAATTTCTGAATAGTTTTAGAGATGCTAGCAATTCTGGATTCTTATCTGGGCCTTTCAGTCGCAATTTTTCTACCCCTTCATCTGACGATGAAGATTAGAAAGCAAGGTGTGATATGGATTATCCTTTCAGGACACGTGGCAGCAACCTGTGCTTTTAGGTTGTTCTTCCCCTTCTTTCTGCTGCTCGAGACAAAGGGTTCTTCTTTGGTTTATCTCCGACGTATGCATGCTCAATTAGATCTCCAACAGGGATAGGAGGGAGACTCCTTCTCCCTCCGAGCTTGCCTACGGTTGAGTTTCCCCGGAAGTAGTGAATCGTGGAAGTGGATCTTCAAGGAAGACAAAGGTGTAACTCTGGCTGGTAACTGAAGAGGATTTCTTTTGTTCAGATCCTTCTTCGAACTTTAAAGCTCCAGATGATAAAATACAGCTCCAACAATAATAAGAACCTGCAAATAAGTTTTTGTATTTGCTCGATCCACACACGAATCGGTCAAAAGAATTAAGATTTGCATATTTAAAATGCATTTCCAGAGAATGGATATTAGTGGAAATATTAGATGTGGGATGCAAATTTAGAGTGGAATCAAAGCAGATTTAAGGGATTGATTACGTGAGCGTCTAAAGGTGATGATTGAGGTCGCTAATCACATACTTTGTGTTGCTAATAGAGGCATATATATCGAGAAATAAAATGGATAATGATGAAGGATTACATGTGAACTGGAGGTATAGGACCTCTTGTTTATTGCTCAACAGGACAGTAACTCTCGGAGCTCAATGTCGCAATGATGACGATACAAGTCTGTACTATGTCTTGGAACATCTTCTCCGACGTCCCCTCATTCATGCTAGACGGTCACGATGCCTTGTCACAGTTGGAAGCAATCGGAAAGCGGAGGAGAAGTAGGGTAGTCGGCCTATTGTGTTCTGGAAGTTTTAGCTTAGGAGATTGTTAGTTTGGAAATGGAGAAGTTGAAAGGCTTTTATAGATGAATCTGGTGGAGTTAGGTATAGGGTCGACGATCGGCGTGGAAGTAGATTGATAGAGGTAGAGAATCGAGGGTGGAGATTAGAAGTGGAAGCCTTAAGGTGACAGGTAAAAATGGAAGAAGTTAGGAGGTTAGAACAAGCCCGTCGGCCTGGCTTCTTGGGGAAGAAGCACCAGGTGCTGACATGTCTTAGCACTTGGTTAGCCAGATGGATATTAGATATTATAAATTAGATATTAAATAGTAAATGAAAGAATTTTAAATAGGTATTAAAATGAAAATTATAGGTAATTAAATTATGTAAATTATGGTATAATTACTTTTTTTTATAAATAATAGTTATTCTAAAAATATAGATATTATATTAATAAATAGGTATATATAATAGTTAATAAAGAGTTTTTGGATTTTAAATTAGATAAATTTAATAAAGAATATATTAGTTTTATATTTTCTTAATTATTAGGTTAACAAATAGATTATGTACGAATTTTGTAGGTTTTAATAAATTTAGGTCAAGTATGTTAATAAATACAAGTACACATTATATAGTTCATTTATAATAAATTCGATTTTTTGAATAATTTAAAATAATAAATAAGCTCCAAAAATTATGAAATAAATTAGGGTTAAAAAACAAGATCAGGAAAATAATTAGAATTTATAAAATCATTAAAATAATAAAAATTGTGTTCCAGATAAAATAAATAGACAAGAAACCCAAATGTGGTTAGGTCCCAAAACCGTCATTTTGCAAACGGGCACCCATTTTAGTGAAATCACCTTCATTATTTAGAGAATATTATTTTATGAATTTTAAAGTGAGTAGAATGAAATTGGACTTTGTATGAGAAAGTTACGATGTTTTGAAATTGGGATTTTAATAATTTAAAAGATGGATTTCTTGGTATATATACATGATAATAGTTTCAACTTATTTTTATAATTTTTAATATATTTTTAGAAATAATTAGGAGAAGAGTTTGGTTAAAAATATATGAATATGAACTAACTAAAAATCTTTGAAATTTTGGCATTTATTGGATAATTAATGAATAGTGTCTGAAGTGTGGAATTAATTATTTTTATTTGTTTTCTTCCTTGTCTCCCCCTACTTATTTATTTGTCGACCAATCTGTGTTGACTTCTTCTCGGGTATTAGATTATAAATTTATCTTTCCGCTGTACTTATTTTCTAAGTCATATTATACAAGTGTACATATCTACATATTGCGTTTATTTTTATTTTATTTACTTTTATTCTTTTATTTATTTACATGAATTTAATGCTTAAAAGTGCATTTTTATTCATGAATAGGTTTTGTTAAAAGTGAAAATTAATGGATATTTACATGCATTTGTTAAGGGTTTTAAGAAAAAATGCCAATAGAATGTTAATGAATCATGGATTCATCAACTCCCAATACTTAAACTATGCTAAGCAAAAACTTATTTGAAAAATAAGATAAAAAGAAAGAAAGTTAGAATGAATTTATTTTCCTAAACCAATTCATGAGGACAGACAAAAGAGCTCGATCAGGCCTGAAACAAGCATTTTATCAGGGCCTTAACTAGGATTAGGATTTTAGTCTTAACAACCCTCAAGTTCCACAAATCCTTGTTTAAATTCACGTCAATAGCCAGATTAGATCTACTCATTCATATCGCAAACTCTATCAACCTTGAATTCAATGTGTACGATGTGTGAATCGATTTAGCTCTTCCCGCTTAAAGAAGTGAAGAAATAGCCCATCCCAATAATACACTTCAATTGGTTCCTCATCCAGCTACTCTTTCCTCGGGGAGGGAGGTATTCCCTTCTGAGGTCAGTTTGTGTTATGTCCACAATCGAATATATAGAGGAAGTAAAAGAATGAGAAAAGAACTGGAGTATTACCAGTGTAGATGCATCTCTTTGTGAAGCCCTTCTAGTGTAGCTAAGTATCCACTAAGATGTGCATGCCTTCTTGGTGGAAGCTCGGACCATTATGGTTGTATTTGTTTTTGGTGGCTTCTTCTTTGAATTTGTTTTGAATTGTTGCTTGCACTGCAATCATATTTTTGTTCCTCAACAGATGTAACATCTTTTCATTCCATCCATTTTTTGAGGTCTTGGAAAAATTGTGTCTGCAGATCCTTCCCTCATCTGAAGTTATTATTGCAACCCCAATCTCTCTTGTCTTTAGACATCAACGCCTCCAGTCAAGGACAGAAACGCACCACCAAAATGGATTGCCCTTCACAGCCCCATGCAAGTTGAGCTTAGTGCATAGTGCATGTGTCCAAAATAGGTTCACCGATGAAGAGTTGTACATATGACTCCAAGTGTTCTACTTAGGCACTTTTCAAGTTGACTTCCCAAACATGGTCTCATGGAATCCAAAGATTTAAGTCAATGACCTGAAGAGTCTAAATTCTAATTCATGATCAGGCTCCTTAATATGAAAGTTTAAGGCCATAATTAAGCTCCATCCTTTAGACTTTTCCAAAGTTTAGTTCTACAAATCAAACTTATTCTGAAAATGCTAATGTAAATGCAACCATGTTTTTGTGAATTATATTTTCTGAAATTTACTCATTTATGGGTTTTAAGAGTTTTGTAATTTTTATGGATTTTAGACTTTATATTTTTGATAGATTTTGTAATTTTTATAAACAAGTTTATATACAAGATAAATTACCCACGTTTTATTTGGATTAAGTAACTAATGGATTTTACAATTTTTGTATACAAAGTATTTTACAAGGATTACACGATTTTTACACATATTTTAATAGATAGAATTTTGAATAAGTGTTATACATTATTTAAATACATATTTTAATTACTTATTTTCATTAAGGATTTGAACAAGGATTTTAGACATATTTTATTGAGTTACAAGGATTTTATATGTAATAAATAAATAGGTTAGTTTTAAGTTAACCCTTACTAACTTTTTTTATGGATTTTATAGACATAGAAAATACATAAAAGTATGAGTTATGGACAAAATTATATATAAAATATATATGCACCCCCTATACATAGCTTGTGTTATGTCCTCATGGCATCAACAGAGAAAAGGAGGACATAACTTGTGCTAAGTAAAAGTGGGTGAAACAGAATGGAAGAATAGAAGTCAGCCGAACCTGCCATACTTACGGTTCGGTTATCGTTAGTATAATATAACACAAAAATTGAAGTGAATGAGGAAAAGGAATATATAAATGATGGAACAAAAGTAATAAAGAGAATGAAATCAACGAAATCACTAAGTACTCACTATACTTAAGATAAGGCATCCTAAGTATATAAAAGAGTGTGGCCAAAATTAGGGACCAGCGATTAGAGTAAAGGATAGGATCACAAGAGAAAAGTAAAAAGATAAAAAATCGAGAATCGGGAATCAGCGGGCAATCGGTCCCCCTATACTTAGGATCTGGTATCCTAAGCATATAAGACGAGCAAAAATGCAGACGATTGTAGTCTAAGAAGAATATACTGATGTGTACTCCAAGAAAAATCGAATGTCTTCACAGGTCTTTGTATAGGATGAAATGAAGTGAAAGAGTAGTCATGCATCCTGTACAAAGTAGATCATCTCAACATGGGTTGTACGGAATCATCCGATGTGCATACACATGCAGATCCCTTGCTAAACAAGTAGAACTGCCTCTGTAAGTGATATTTGTGCATAGCATATGTCTCTCTACTGAACTGCGCATCTCTAAAGTTGAACAACAGAATGTGTCTATATGTGTAACCACGACACCATCTGACTCTCTACGCTGAATAGACTTTATGATCTACGAAATATAATTAGCTGACACTCATGCTGAAATATGTGTACTCTCAATCTGAGGAACTGAGATGTCTATTGCTACTAAGTGCTCATCTGTATTTGATGTGAACTATGTATCTGTATATGAACAGTCATCTGCAGAACCAGGTACCATGTGATCTACCCTATCCTCATGTAGGATATCGTGGGTATCGAAATAAGTGCTCTAGAGATCATCTATGTTCTTACAATCCTATGCAAGACTGGTGTCCTCTGTTGTAAATGATAATACAGATCAGGGACTGCCACATCCTCTCGCCATCTCAATGTGTACTCCATTATCTGTGCGGAATGATACTCTCCCAGCATCATAATCAAAGAGTGATCTTGCTATCTGCAAGAAGGGTCTCCCGAGAATGATTGGGGTAAGGTATAAATGCGTAGGGAAATCCATATCTAGGATAGTAAAGTTGACTGGGAACTGCAGGCCCTGAACAGTTACGATAATGTTCCTCAACACGCCTCTAGGTCTCTTCACAGTTTGATCTACAAACTGAAGTATTGCCCATAATTTGTAAAGAGGACCTAGCTTAAGCTTATTTCGTAAAGATAATGGAATCAAATTAATGGAGGAACAATTATCTAAGAGAGTACGATGGAATACGACATCTTCAATCTGACATGTGACATAACGAGCTCCAGAATCTTTCTTCTTTTTCGGTACCTTGTTCTGAATAGAACATGAAGTTGCCTTGGTCAATACATGTTTCTCAACTCGTGATCTTTTTTTCCTATGTGATATGTTCCTTAGCTGATTCTTGAGCGTAGGAAAATGGTCCAAGGCATTGTGAAGTGGAATCATCAGAAATATGTGATATTTTAATAGACAATCGATCTCCAGAGTAACAACATTCTTTTTGTGTTTTTTATTTCCTTTTCCATACGGAGCATCAGGAAAAGAAACAATCTCAGGAAAAAAATTCTCTTTTTTATTCAAATCGGGATCAGCTTGTACATCGAGAGTCTCAAAAGTATCTACAAAACTCTCTAATATTGGAGAAGAAACATCAGATTTGGGACTATATGCATAGTCTGGTGTGGTATCATCGTCTGACTCATCTAAGTCCATATCAATAGTCTCAGCATCGCTTGCTTCTCCCTGATCATCAAGTGGTTGATTCCTTTCCTCTTTACGATTCTCCTCCCCAGCATGTATATCATGGCATGGCTCTTGCTCTTCATCTTGTGCAATCCCCTCCTCCCGATAAGGTGCTTGTGGTAATCTATTGCTCCTGAGACGAATGAAGTTAGATAAAAATTCAAGAAAAGAGTTCGTACCTATCGTGTTGTCTACCTGATCTGGATGCCTCCTTTTATTGTTCAGGTTCACCTGAGGTCGGGCTGGAAGAGTGGTTTTGGGTGTGGTTAACTCATCCAGACGATGGTTAACCCACTCCATCTCATTCTTGTGCACAGTCTGGAGCGTATTCAACATATCCATGATCTGATTCAGTGCTAGGTCTTGGGGAGATATTTCTGATTCGGTGCGTTAACCCTGGCTCTCTACTCTCTCCTTCCTCTACATATGCTACTGCGGTGTGCATTGTTGATGTTATCGTTGTGGCGTATATGGAGACTGTTGATGCTGATAGTAATAGTTAGGCCATGATTGAGAAGTAGGATGATGTACAAGATGTGGTCTCTGATAACATTCTAATGAGACTGTTGCTGCGTGTATTACTATCGGTGCTGATAATGTTGACGCCCATGTTGCAGATGGGTATAATGTTGCAGCTTTTGTTGGTGTTGTACGCTCTGAGAAGAAAATTGTGATGGTGGCTGAATTGGAGCGTACCATATCCCGTTTATCTCAAGAGTGGCTTAAGGCTCAACATCAATGTCTCTAGGGCTGGTGATCTGGCTAGGATTGGCATAAGTCTGGTCCTCATGCCAATCAATCTGTGGAGTCTCCGTAGGCTGACCCAACTTGCTCTGTACAAAGTGGATTTGTTGGTTAGGAGCAACGGATAAAGATCTCTTAGAAGGTTACAAGGTCAAAGAATCCTGAGACTGCTGATATTGAAGTTGCAGGTCCATCAACTTCTTCGTTAGATCACTCAATTGTTGAGGTAGTAATGAGAGTTTCTCAAACTCCAGCGGTTGCAGGTTCTGAACTTGCTTTTGAATAACATCTACCAACTTTAACTTCTGACTGATATATCCCATGTTGGTATTGTCTTCAGAGTATGAAATGTTTGTCACCTTATGATGCTCTCAGTGATGCGGTGGCTATGGGGCCTTCTGGAATGTCCGCGTAGAGTCAACAACTCTCGAATTCTCTACCATACCCTTAAAGATGAACCAAACAAACTCGACATCCCAATTTAGATAATTGTTACGACATGCGGCACTCACAAGCCCCTAGATATCTGGCTGGAGTCATCAAAAGTAGTTATGTACTAACACCTTCAATGGTATCTCATGATGAGGACATCTCTCGGTAAGATCCATGAACCGATCCCACCCCTCGTGGAATGATTCATTCGGTAACTGACTGAAGTTAGATATATGAATCCTCATCATTTTTGTCCGTCCCAGAGGAAAGAATTTACGCAAGAACGTGGACTTCAGGTCAGCCCACGTAGAGGTCTCCCTCCCCAAATGACTAAGCCAGTAAAGTACCTTATCTGCTAAGGCAAAGGGGAAGGCATTGAGGTGAATGGCCTCCTTCGTAACTCCATGGTAATTAGTTGTACAACATATCATCTAAACTATTGTAAAAAGGTAAACGGCTCCTCTATGACATTCTCGTAAAACTTAGGAAGCAATGAAATGAAGGACGAGCGTAACTCGTATGACACTTGATTCGATGGTATCCGAATCCAGTGATGTAAAGTTCTAGCATGAGAGTCATACTCATCTCTTAGTGTTGCGGGAACCACGACAGACGACAACGGATTCCTTGCTCCTGCTCTAGGCGCAGCAATCTTGGCTCGCAACTCGTTCTGGACTCTGAATTGATCTCGGATATGTATATTCATCTGCTATAACGTATCTGGAATCCTGGTTGTAATGTCCCTGATTCGATCTGGTCTTCTGTCGGTGTGTTGTTCCTCAGCTAGTCGCTCCTCTATTGGTCCCATACTGCGAGCCATTTGCTTTAAATCTTTTAGGAAGGAAAACATTTCGTAAGAACTCAATGAAAAATCAAAAGGAGAAAGCGATAAATTGAGGCAAGGGTCTACCTCAAGTTATGGGCTAGGAGGCAAGGGATTCTGGGTCTGACTCTCCTCTAGATCAGATGGGACCAACTCGGGAAGAGGGTCATCTTGAGTCTGGGAAGAAGTACGATGGACGATGAATGATCGAGAGCTCACAAAGTTTGAGCGAAATAGATGTCGAGTCATCATCTTTGATGACAAGAGGATAGTCGATAGAGCATGATGTCAAATCAAGAGAATGGGAAAGGCGTATAAGATATGGTAACACACGCCTCACAAGTAAACACAAATCAAACCCGAATTCACCTAGACAACCCGATGATAAACATAAGAGGTCGGTCGTTTATCTTGTCAGTTTAGGGTTATTTTGGCAATAAATCTTTTTACAGATTATCGCAAGATGATTGGTGCCTGGAATTTCCCTTCAATACTTTTTTGAGTCCTTACAAAGATCCACTTATTCTCAGCCAGTATGGGAGGCTACCCGTGTTACTTGAGGACGGAGCCTTATGTAGTATCCTCTAAACCCCCCACTCTGCTATGTAAACTCGAACCGTTTCAAGCTCTCCAAGCGTATGCACTAAAGAACAATGATTAGGTGTAGGTATTAAGTAGTATTTAGAAAGATACACTAACTTTGGTTCTAGCCTTAAGTAGTGTCCCTCACTCACAATATCTAGAAGTGGACCTACAGTTGAAGTGCAAGGGTTGCTCTCCCAAATTAATTAATCCTTACATTTCTCTTTCGGTAAGTTATTTTAAGAAGTCCCGATTTTATTTTCAATTTTTACTTTTTTGGATTTTTCTAAAACAAGTCATCCAACGATTTTTTCCTTTTTTTATTTTATCCTAGATAAACCTGCACCTAAAGTGCGAGTCCTAGAACTAAATACGAAGGTGCAAGTATATAAAAAAATCGAAAACACTTACACAAGCACGTAGCCTCAAAAAAGCCACAGAAAATCAGCGATGTGAGAAAACCGCTGTGGGAGCCCTGCTTCCTCGAATGCACAACACTCGGTGAAACATACCCCGAGAAAGAGGGAGGGAGGTAAAAGTCGAGATGCCCATACGGGGACCTTTCCTAAAAATATAAAAAAATGGGAAAGTGTTCTTAGTTTTTTCTAAAAGAATATTACAAGAAAAATAACAAAAATCCTTTCAAATTATGTCCTCTACAACCAATCAGTGAGAGAAGGGGTCGGTCTCTGCACTTTCAACTAAATCAGCTTCCGAAGAAGACGACTGATTTTGCAGACCTAGCAAAATTTCATTAGAAAAAAATACAAAAAGTCGTAAACAAAATATGTAAAAATGCAGAAAATTGATAAAAGCCATAAAACAAAATCAGACAAAACTTAAAGAAAAGTAAAAAGACCATAAAATCAAGAAGATCAAAAAACTTGAAAAATGTCGAAAATCGAAGTAGAGCTAATGCCTCCCCGACAACGGTGCCATTTTGATAACCCAAATCTGACCCACAGTTAATAATGGTGTCCGTGTAGAAAAATCGTGAAGAGAGATTCAGTTTATCAAACAAAAATCAATGAAATAGGAGAGAGAGAGATAGAAAGAAGAAAACAAGCGGCTTCTCTCTCCTATTTCATATACACTATATTATTTATCCACGTAAGTGTGCCTAGGTCAAACATGAGGAGGTAGAATATCAATATGGAGATTTTCGATAAAAGAAATAAATTTCGAGAAACTTTCAATATCTTTTTGGTTTTATAACAAACTTCAGAAAAGAATCAAAACTGACAAAATCTTACAAAAATTGAATCAAGAAAACTATGCAATAAAAATAAAAAAATAGAAAGAAAATGTATTTGAGGTAGTTGTATAACTACCCAAAAATGCTCAATGAAAAATAAAAAACATGATGTCCAAAATACCCCTACAGCCCAGGGTCAGAAAAGTAAGAGAAAGTACTTAAGTCTGTTACATTTTTGTTCCTACTAGGGACTAGTTTGACAAGAAAAGTAAAGGTATTACATTTAGGTCCAAGTGGAGGGACCTCAATGTAATTTCTGGAAAGTTTTGGAGCTGCTGACAATTCTGGATTCTTGTCTAGGTTTAAGTTGCAATTTTTCTACCCCTTCATCTGACGGTGGAGATTAGAAAGAATGATGTGATCAGGATCATCCATTCAGGACACGTGGCAGCAACATGCGCTTCCTATGTTCTGAGGTATTCTTCCCCTTCTTTTTACGGCTAGAGATGAAGGGCTCTTCTCCGGTTTATCTATGGCGTATGTGTGCTCGATTGGACCTCCAAAAGGGCCAGGAGGGAGACCCCTTCTCCCTCTAAACTCGCCTAAGTTTCCCTAGAAGTGGTGAATCACGATGGTGGATCTTCAAGGAAGATGAGCGTGTAACTCTACCTGGTAACTCAAGGGGATTTCTCTTATTCTGATCCTTCTTTGAACTTGAAATCGCTAGATGATAAAATGCATCTCCAACAAAAATAAGAACCTGCAAATAATTTTTTGTATTTGTTCGATCCACACTCGAATAGGCCAAAGAATGAAAGATTTGCAAATTTAAAAAGGGTTTCTAGAGAATGGATAACTGTGAAAATATGAGAAGTGGGATGCAAATTTAAAATGGAATCAAGCAGGTTTGAGGGATCGATTACATAAGTGTCTAAAGGTGATGATTAATGTCGCTAATCACGTACTTAGTGTTGCTAATAGAGGCACATATATCGAGAAAGAAAATGGAAAATGATGAAGGATTACTTGTGAACGGGATGTATAGGACCTTCTGGTTATCGCTCGACAAGGCAGTAACTCGTGAAACTTGACATCACAATGGCGACGATACAAGGTTGTACTATCCTTGGAACATCTCCTCTGACTTCCCCTTGTTCACACTAGACGGTCCTGATGCCTTGTCACAGGTAGAAGCGATGGGAAAGCGGAGGAGAAGTAGGGTAGTCGGCCAGTTGCGTTTTGGAAGTGTTTGCTTAGGAGATTGTTAGTTTGGAAATGGAGAAGTTGAATGGCTTTTATAGGTGAATCTGATGGAGTTAGGTATGGGATCGACGATGGGCAAGGAAGTTGGTTTTTAGAGGTAGAGAATCGAGGGTGGAGAACGGAAGTGGAAGCTTTGAGGTGATGGGTAAAAATGGGAGAAGTTAGGAGGTTAGAACAAACTCGTCAGCCTGGATTCTTGGGGAAGAAGCACTAGTGCTAACATGAGTTAGCACTTGATTGGCCAGATGGATATTAGATATTATAAATTAGATAGTAAATAGTAAATGAAGAAATTTTTAATAGGTATAAATAAAAAGTATAGGTAAGTAAATTATGGTATAATTACTTTTTATAAATAATGATTATTCTTCTATTAGTAAATAGGTATATATAATACTTAATAAAGAGTTTTGGATTTTTAATTGGATAAATTAATAAATAATATAATAGTTTAATATTTTCTTAATTATTCGGTTAATAAATAGAATATGCACGAATTTTTGTAGGTTTTAATAAATTAATTTAGGTATGTTAATAAATGCATGTGTAAGTTACGCAATTCATTTATACCTATAAATTAGTGTTTTTAATTTAGTTAAAATAATAAATAAGCACTAAAAAAATATGTAATAAATAAGGTCCCAAAACTATCTTTTTGCAAAAAGACTCTGATTTTAGTGAAATCACCTTTATTATTTATAGAATATTATTTTATGAATTTTGAAGATGCGTAGAGTGAAATTGGAGTTTGTATGAGAAAGTTATGATATTCGAAAGTTGGTATTTTGATAATTTAAAAGATGGATTTCTTGGTATATATACAAGGTAATATTTTTAACTTATATATATATAATTAGGAGAAGAGTTTGGTCAAAAATATATTAACATGAATTAACTAAAAATCTTTGAAATTTTGGTATTTATTGGATAATTAATGAAGAGTGTCTAAAGTCTGGAATTAATTATTTTTATTTGTTTTCTTCCTTATCTCCCACTACTTATTTATTTGTCGACCAATCCATGCTGACTTTGTCTTGGGGATTAGGTTATAAATATATATTTCAGTTATATTTATTTTCTATGTCATATTGTACATTTATACATATCTACAATTTTCCTTTATTTTTATTTTCTTTATTTTTATTCTTTTATTTATTTATGTGATTTTAGTGCATAAAATTGCATTTTTATTCATGAATAGGGTTTTGTTAAAAAGTGGAAACTAGTGGATATTTACATGTATTAGTTAAGGGTTTTAAGACAAAATGCAATAGAATGTTTATAAATCGTGGATTGATCAATAAGATCAAAAGACTTGTAAGAAATTGAACTTCAGATTGTCTGAAAGTTCAAAATTTTATACTTGTGAATTATATATTTGAAGTAAAAATGTCTAATGCAACCTTCTCTGGGAATGGTGTAAGATGCATAGGTATTCGAAACCACATGCATATTGATGTATATGGGTCCGTTATACCACAATGAATGCTAATGATATGTGACATCCATTGATAATTCTTCATGGTATGAGATTTATTCCTATACCCATTAGAAACCTTTCAAATTTTCAATGATTTCATATTTTGTTCGAGAAATAAAGTTAGAAGGAACATAAAAGGATTTTGATCTAACTAAGGTTGCCAGTATCTATCAGATTAATTCAAAATAATACCTTATAGAGAAAGAAATGTTGCTTCTATATCACTCCTTCTAATACACATCAACTCAATAGAGTTTTAGGGAGATACAATTGAATCATGTGTGATTGATGATCGCTTATTTCGCCTCTTTGATAGTCAAGAGTTATCGTAGTATAGGGGGCAGAAAACGATTTAGAAAAAACCACAATCTTTGAATGTTGGGCAATATTTATACTTGGCAAGTCTAACAAGGTCAAACACAAGGACACGATCTCCTTTAATCTATTGATCAAATTTTGTGATTAATGTGTGACTATCTTTTCATTTATAGGTCTACATGCAGCTGCACGATAAAATGCAAGTAAAATAATGCAAATAATGATGCATGTATTTTTATTGGATTTCTCGATGCATTTATACAATCATGCATGCATGGACATAATGTATGAATGTGTGCAAGGAGAAGTATGCAAGTAATTATTACAAATATGCCATAGAAAATCACATAATTGAGCATCATATTATGGCTTTATTTCATAGTCAAAGTGAGCACTAAAAAATACCAATAATCATTTATTAATGGTAGAGACAGATAGAGCAAGGACACTATTTAGCATAAAAATTCATCATATCTCATTTGGTGTCAGATGAAAAAATTAACTATGCCAATAGATAAGAGATGAAATAAGGAACAAAATGACACTGAGATTATGCAATTTGGATTAAAGATGTTCAAAATATAAAGGAAACAATGCAGGAGAATAAATGCAATAAAAATGCGAGGAATAAATGTATAAATAATCACAAATAGGTCCCTCGAGGGACCTATTTGAAATTATAACAAAATCGGTTAGGGTCCTTTGTAAATTTCCCATTACGCACAGGGATCATAACGTAATTTCCATAAGTTGTAAGGGCTTCCCTGAAATTTATGCAAGTGCGTCTGTAAGACATGTGTATGGGGACCAAAATGTAATAACCGAAACGTTCAGGGTCTTTCTTGCAATTTACCCATCTCCACATGTATGGGGCATGTGAGGAACGAGGCTCGAGAGGCAGCGTAGCTTGGGGCACACGTAGCGTGAAGCAATCGCTCGGTGTAAGGTTCGGTGGATCCGAGCATGGCGGCTAGGCATAAGGATCAGGTAGGCTACGCGTCATCATCTGGACTGTCTGATTATGAGGATCAGATGGTGCATGCTTGATGAATCTCAGATTCATCACTCTAAATCTCATTAATTAAGCTCAAATCCCTTAAAATCATTAGCATTTCTGCATTTATTCTTCATAATTATAAGTCATACATTTTTTAATAAGAATTGCATTTTATCACTCATTTCTGCACAAAATAAGAAGCTAAAATTTCCAGCCAAAATTGACATGTAAATAGCCTAACGTCCTTGATTTTCAACTAATTCATGCTAACTCCGAATGACACAAAACCACCTCCACTGTGTACATATCATAAACAAAAATAAATGAAAAATACAAAAAATCACCCAAATAAGTGGACCAAAAACCCAAACCCTAGTTTCAGGATTTCCAAGCTAAAACCCACATATCTCCCCCATCCAGTGTCCAGTTTGATCCTAATCACCTTTGAACTAATATACATTCAAATACCTTCAAAACAAGATCAAATTTAAATGAATCAGAGCTCATATGTGAAAGTTGGGTTTTGGGCCTCTTTTGTATATTTTGTATTTTAGCGGTTTTTGACCTAGTATTTTAAGTACATAATTAACCTACTTTAGTTTATTTCTTTTCGTTTTTCTTCTTTGATAAAAGTTTTATTAAAATGCATAAAAATAAAAATCCAACTAAGCTTGAAAATAAAGAAACAAATTGAGTCCAAGTCTTCACTAACTGTTTGTAAAAAAATGGTATTTTCGTGTTTTTTTTCCTAATTAATAAAAAATCCAAAAAAATAGATTAATGTGTAAGTATTTATCTTCGATTTTATCTTATTTTTTTCCTAGATTTTTATCTCGTTTAAAAATGACAAAAAAATTATAAAACCTAAAAATCAAGGTATTTTATGTACGTGGGATACCCCAAAAATATCACTTTGTGCAAATGATCGATTTTGGTTTTGATGTCTTCATGAAAGTTGTAGATCTCATCGAGATGAGCATTTTTTGTCAATAAAACTTTTCGATCTGAGGTCATTTGCTATTTCTTTTCTATTTTGTTAAAGCTTTATTTTCCGATTTTTGTGGGACTGACACGTGGTTGCTCCTGGAGCCGCCACGTGTCACCCATTTTTCGAATTATTTTTATTCATTTAGAAAAAATGTAAAAAGACCGCATGTGCCGGGCATGTGCCTCCTGCTCACATGCCACGCACGTACTCTGTACCCTCGCCCCCTGCTGCCACGTGTCACAACCAGGACCGTCCGATCTCGGTCGATCGGACGGCCCCTGGATCGTCTTCCTCCTCCGTTCACTTTCAATCTGCATCGCCGTCCCCCGCGATTTCACTGCCACCTTTCCCAATCTGGATACCTCTGCTGCCTTCCATTAATCGTCGACTGTCGCCTTCTAAATCAACTCGCAAGTCGAATCCCTCGACCTATCAACAATCAAATCCTCGTCCCCTGTGATTTCATCATCGATCCTCCAAATCTCGCTTCGTCGCCTCCTCAAATCCCTGAAGAAATCCAATCAAATCTTTAACGATCCCCTTACAAGACCGACTGCTCCCTCGACCTTATTTAAGAACTTCTCCACCCCTAATCTGAATCATCCGCTGATTGCACAGCAGGTCGCGAGGCTAGTGGTGGCAACCCGATCTTCTCCCTTCTCCGATGAGATCTAAGCTCCACCGGCTCATTGCGGCCCAAGGCGATCCACCTCACCGTCTCTTCTTTGCTCCAGGCTTTTCCCCGTCGAGCCAACGACGTCGACTAGGATATTCCCACCTCCGTCTTTGACTACAACATCATCTATGCATTCTTCATCGACAATGACGATCGACAACCTTCACCGACAACCTCCATCATCTCCATCATCACCATCTGCTAAAAGCTTCCCCGACTTCACAGATTCCCGGAACTTGCACTGCATTCGTTGTCGATTCCAGAACCAACTCCTGATGGGCTCGTTCATATTCAACGACGTCCGTATGAGCTCCTCATCTCCTCCATCGACATAAGTAACAGTCGCCTGCGCTTCTACGAGTATCGACTACACCGTCAAGACTCCACGCCCCACCTTCATCTTTGACATCATTGTAGGACCACGGTCAATAGCAACCACTCTTTGGCTGACAACCTGCGCCCCGTCGCAGAGCACTTCCCCTCCTCCTCGACCGGTCGGGCAGTCATCCCGAGACTCCCCATGCACGTGCAAGACAAGTGCGTTGGGGGAGGTCGTCATCATCCCCACGAGTCACGTGCCCAACACGTGACCGCATGGGTAAATTGCAAAGACACCCCCTGGAGTTCTCCTAATTGTGCATCAACCCCCGCCGACCAGGTCACATGCTTGTCATGTGACCAGTTGGAAATTTTGCGCTCGACCCCCCTAGTAATTGCATTTGAGTCCTCTTTGCTTTTTATTTTATATTTATATATTGCATAAATACCCTTGTATTCCCTCTTTATTTTGGATAGGTACATTGCATTATTTTATTATCCAAAAAAAGCATTTTGTTCCTCACTTAATTCTCAACATCCTGACATATTGTGGACATTTTTGTAATTAGTGGTTAATTAATAATTATTGTTTTGTGGATTGAGCTCTAAAATTTATAATTAATTAACCGTTGCTCTAAAAATTACCGAAAAATCGTGGATTGTAGAATTAACTATGTTTAACATTGTGCCTATAAACAGTTGAATTTGCATGCATAGTTTGCCTTGTAGAAATCATTTTACGTATTTCAATGTTTGATTTTTAATAGGTATTAAGTCTCAAATTTTCGAGGTTTAGGATTTTTCTCAGATCGATCAACTAATGATAGATCTTGGATAATTTTATCTCTAGAAAATAAATAGGTTTAATATTTATTATAATTAAATATTGAAATTGACATCGTTGGAATTTAAAAATTCATAAAAAATTCATATTACGTCCAAAAAATCCAGAAAAAATTACAATACATTCATCTCATCATCATTATCATCTTCTCCAAGTTTCATATTTTGCAGGCGTCGTTTGATCGATATTTACATTTTAGTCCCTAAAATAGGCCAAAATCACATTTTGCATTCCTAATTGCATATAAAGTACAAAATAAGACCACCTCGAAAATCGTGCACAAACTTTGATAGCCAAATTTTAGGCTATTCCTTTGCCTCCTTGTGTTCGACCTGGGACTTGCCCAAGTAAAATAAACATAAAACCGCACTGATTAAAATTGATAAAAACTTAGTGTGGTTATTTTTTGATCGATTCTGATTGCTCCCTACGACGAAACGACACATATTTTTAACGCACAATCAATTCACGCATCTTAACTAGTGAAAATTCGGATTCGTGAATGCTCCTTGTTTTCAGCCACAGTTCGTCGAAGGATGCAGGGATATAGGGAGCTCTGTGAAGCTCCTCCATCTGTTAAACATTTGCCCGAGGGTTGGAGAAGATGCATGACATCCTGGCGAAGAGGCTGGAGGCGCGAAGAGGCTTTGGAAATGATCAGAGTGACAGGTCGACATAACCTCGCTGGAGAAGAAATGCTCGATGGGGCTCCGACGCAAACTCCGACCAATGAAGAAGTATGTACATGCGGGCATTTGTTTCTCGCCGAAGGATGTACGTGGTGATCATTGTGGATGAAGTGGGGGTTCCATGCTGGTGGAGGAATGTAAAACCCAGGGATCCATCTCCTGCAAAATAGAGAGGAAGGACGTACAGTGGGGGGGCTATGGAGAAGGGAGAATGGTAAGTGGTAGCGATGGCGAAGATGAAGGTGGTGTGACAGAGCTAAGTGGATGGTCAGGAGAAGGTAGGGCATATCGTGTGAGGCTGGAGAATTAGATGAAAATGAAAGAGATATGAGGTAGAAGAGTACCTCGTTAGAGGTGTAGCTAGATGGAGGGGTAGTCTGTGCTAAGGGTCTACTCGACAATCTGCTCGTCCCTCAACCTGGTCGGCTGATCCAGGGGGCTCATTGGCACCTAGGGTAGCCAATACATGGTCGGAGAACCATGGATTTCACATGGGTGCGCAGTCCATTGTCACCTCAACAAACCGCACTCTGTTGTCACCAGAGGGTGGAGAAAGCTAGAAAGGAACCCCTTGGATGGTGGATAGGGTAGAAGTATGGCGGGGCATAAGGCTTTATGGGGGAGTGGATGTCTGTTATGGTGGTGGTGAGGTTTTTGCAATGGTGATGCTGAGGTCAGCGAGTAATGGAGAGGGTGATTGTGAGGCATGAGAAGAAGGTGAATATGGGGGCTATGGAGAGGAATCGTTAGGAGGGAAGGTGCGTGGCTGGGGCACCTTCCAAAATATGAAGGGGGCAGAGGGCAACACATGCGTAACACTTGGGGGTAGGGGTTTTGGAGGTATTTGATGAGCTCTTAGTCGATTGATCGCATGGTCCAACGACCAAGGTTGCGACATGAGTGAACGATATCGATCTGGTCTATCAGGTCAGATCAAGCGATCGATGAGTAGGCGGGTACGTGTGGTGGAGATGTAGGTGGGGTTTCATCCGACGGTTGGAAGTGAACAGTGACGTGGAGAGAGTAGAACCATAGTATGGTGAGGCGATCGGGAAGTTGTGAGGTTAGCACGAGTAAGTGGCACAGATGATAGCGTGGTTTTGATTAGACGGTAGGGGATGAATTGGCGATGTGGATAGATGTCAACCATGGGATGGAGGAGCATCGTGTCGCTGAGATTGAGGAGGAAAGGGGCAGTGGGTATTTGATCTAGAGGCTGATCTGACGGCTGGGAGTGAAGCGGGAGTGGGTGGCCAAGATGGAGGTCGGGGAAAGAGATCTAACGACCAAAAAGGTGACAGGTTGTGAGAGAAGAGGCGGGCCACGTGGACGGCCTAGAGGATGCCACATGGTCCAATCAAAAAATTAGAAAATGTTAAAATAATGAAAAATCTAAAAGAATTAGTTATATGGAAAATTAGGATAAAGTCAAAACATGAAAGTTGTAGATCTTGATAAGATCTACAAGTTTTATGATGGGCAAAGAGCCAAAAGAGGTCCTTTGTACAAAAGTATGTTTTTAGAGAGTATTTTTAAGAGGTAAAATCACTGCTTTGAGGTTTTGACATTTTTTGTATTTTTTTGACTTTTTTAAGGGTTAGGACAATTATATAAAATATTAATCCTAATTTTTAGGTGTATTTAATACAATAAAAAATAAAGAAGAATTGTTAGTAACTAAATATAATAAATATAGGTTAATGATACATAGTTATGTACAGACAATAATAAGGATTTATAAATTATTTTTATTAATTTGCTTAAGCTAGAAGTTTAATAATTGGATTTTAGCATGACGAATACGAGATTCATCATACCCCTATACTTAAACCATGCTTGTCCTCGAGCATCTAAAGAATGAAGGAGTCAGATTAATTTCTGACAGTGCATGTTAATGTTTCAAGGCTCAATTTGTAGAACACCTTCAATTTAAGTGATCCTAAAATTCTCGGCTCAATCTTGCTCAAGTAAGAAGGAATCCAACTTCTCTAATTATTGGACTCTCTTTTTGTACATAAAACATAAAGATATGAAATTTAGTGTACTGCATTCATGAGAGTCGAGTCGAAACATCACCCAACATTCCAGTCCAGGAGACTCTCCTCTAGACCTAATACTCAATGCTAAGGAATAGGTCTATTCTTGTTTCAGTCAACCGTCTCATTAGTTTGTCAAACGTGGAATGTAGATGGACGGCCAGATGATGAAGGGCATAGGATTGTGTCTATTTTTCTCTCTCACACATTGGAACAAAGCGCTTCTTGAGTGCTTTATTACTCAACATATATAGAATTTTAGTTCGTTGATCAATGTGTTCATAAAGAGAATTCAGAGTCATTTGCACTTGTTTTTCTTGGAGTACACTAGGTTATGTCTTTTTAGAATATCCAAGATACCTTCTACACCCAGACTTGTATCACTATACGATGCAGAGCCCTTTTATGGTTCCAGCCCGACTCCTTGGTCCTAACAGTGTTTGGTCCAAGTCGACATTTTTAAAATGTTTGGGAGCGCTCGCCATATTTTGGAAGCTCTTTTGAATTCAACTTTGAAGGATAGAGCTTTTCTTTGAATTTTTCTTCATTTTCTTTTATTTTTGGTTAGCTCCACTGCTTTCACCAAAAGTTGGCATACATTGATCAACAATTAAATTAAGTTTCATCACACCATGGCACATAGGTAAATATCAAACAATGTCATGTGAACTTGTTTACATACTGGCTAGAGTTTTGCTGACGCTCAGGTTTCTTGAAGCCTTCATTAACTTTATCCCTTCCTCGATCATCATTAGATCGGGTCTAAACTCAAATCACTATTCCTAGTTCCTCAAGTGATAACGCAACTCATCTCATCAATCATGCAGTTGTGAATGTGATTGTACTGATAATATTTTTAGAGGGTAGAGATGAAGAGTGTAATATAGCGCTCAATTTTTCAAACTAGGGAAGTGTGGATTATTAAGTTTAAAAACCTAATGAATAAGTCATGTTAATTCAAGATTCTCAAGATCACATAAATCCGGTGTCCTCAAATCCCCAATCCTCGAGTGAATGTGAAAGTGTTAGGAATACACAAACTCCATGGTTAGCGATTTTTTTATCTTTTAGGAATTTATGGATTTTATATTTTTTTGAAAATAAGTCAGATTTAATTACAAAAAAATTAATCTCTCGATTTAAAAAATTACATGAAGTTTTACAAAACTCAGTTCACAGGTCAACTTAAACCAAGCTGAAAACGATTTTCAAAAATTTTTAACAATATACGAGGTATGGCTAAAGTATATATATTGTAATATACAGAATACCCCCCTTATACTTAACTTTTGCTATGTCCTCATAACACAAGTGATATGAAGCCATGGCTCGGTTAAATATAGGGTGATATAGCAGAACTGAGGAGGGGGGTCCCCCTATACTTAGGTCGAAAATTAACCTAAGTAAAAGAAGACGACGAGAGGGGTGGATGAATGAGTCGGGCCCTTTATACTTATGTTGAAAATAGCCTAAGTAAAAGATCTTAATTAAAGGGAGGGGGTCTGTTTAGGGTTAGGTGGAGCATTTATACAGAGATACATGGAGAGGGGAGGGTTGAGTTTTTACAGATGATTAAGATGCGGGAGGGGGAAATTGTGTGAAATACACAGAGAAAGTGAGGGGGTGAGTGGATGGATGTGTGTATGTGTGTGTCAGAGTGAGGGGGTGGGTAAGTTTGTATGTGCAAGTGTGTGAAGGAGGGGTAGATCATCTAGTAATCTACTATGTCTCTCTCTCTCTCTTTACACACGTGAGCCCTCAATTGAGGACTACTAAAAATGCATATGATACACTTTTTCTACAACATGAAAAATGCATGACGAGCTGACTAAACTTCCTTTAATTCTTCATCAACTCTTTTACGACCTTCTCAATGGGAGCTCCCAACTCCACACCCCCATGGAGATCAAGCATCCTCAATCTTCATGGGCCTTGTCACGAAGAGAAATGTTAGAAAAATAACAAGGAAAATAATCAGCAGAAATGATGCAAAAATAATGCATGAAGAGAAGATCATAAAATTTTGAAAATATTCAACACAAAAACATATGAAAAATTCGATAAATAAATAAAGGTGAGTCGTGTGAACAGCAACAATGCCATTTGATGATCGCAGATTTCGCCTCTTTAATAGTCAAGAGTTTTTGTAGTATAGGAGGCGAAAAACGATTCAACAAAAACCACAATATTTGAATGTTGTGGAATATTTATACCTGGTAAGTCTACTAAGGTTGAACACAGGATCACGAGCTCCTTTAATCTAATTATCATTTTTTTTATTAACGCATGATTATCTTCTCATTTGTTGGTCTTCATACAGATGCATGATAAAATGCAAGTCAGATAATGCAAATAATGATGCATGTATTTTTATTGGATTTTTCGATGCAATTATACAATCATGCATGCATGAACATCATGCATGCATGGACATAATGTCTGAATGTATGCAAGGATAAATATGCAAATAATTATTACAAATATGCCCTATAAGATAACATAATTGGGCATCTGGCTTAATTTCATAGTCAAATTGAGCACTTAAAAAAATGCAATAATCATCTATCAATGGCAAAGACATATAAAGCAAGGACATTATTTAGCATTAAAAATTCATCATATTTCATTTTGTGTCAGATGAGAAAATTAACCATGCCAATAGATAGATGATGAATAAGGAACAAAATGACACTAAAATCACGCAATTTGGATTAAAGATGCTCAAGATATAAAGGAAACAATGCAGGGGAATAAATGCAATAAAATACGAGGAATAAAAGGATAAATAATCACAAATAGGTCCCTAGAGGGACCTATTTGCAATTATGCAAAACTAGTTGGGGTACTCAGTAAATTTCGCATTACATGTAGGGACCATAACATAGTTTCCTAAAGTTACGAAGGCTTCTCCATAGATTTACCTAGTAACACATGTGAGGCACGCTCCTGGGACCAAAATGTAATAATCAGAACTTCTAGGGTATTTCTTGCAAATTACCAAACTCCACATGTGTGACGCATGCGAGGAACCACTCTTGGGAGGTGGCGCAACTTCGGGTACATGTGGCGAGAAGCGATCGCTCAGTATGAAGCTTGGTGGATCCGAACTTGGAGGCTAGGCGTAAGGGTTGGAAAGGCCACGTGACATCATCTGGACCATCTGATTATGAGGATCGGACAGTACCTGCTCCTTGTCTTCCTTGCAGTTTGTCGGAGGAGGGGATCTGGAGAGCTCTGTGAAGCTCCTCCATCTGCCAAATGTTTGCCTGAGGGTCAGGGATGATGCATGATGTCCTGAAAATAGGCTGGAGATACGGCGAGGCTCCGGGAATGATCAGAGCGGCAGGTCGATGAAGCCTCACTGGAGAGGAAATGCTCGATGGGGCTCTAGTGCAAACTTCGTCCAATGAAGAAGTATGTACCTATAGGCGCTAGTTTCTAGCCGAAGAGTGTGCATGGTGATCATTATGGATGAAGTGGGGGTTCTATGCGGGAGAAGGGATGAGGAACCCAGGGCTCCATCTCCGACGAGACAAAGAGGAAGGGCCTGCGGTGGACGAGGCTATGGAGAAGGGAGAACGGTGAGTGGTAGCATTGGCAAAGATGAAGCTGGTGTGGCAGAGCTAAGTGGATGGTTAGGAGAAGGTGGGGCGTATCGTGTGAGGTTGGAGAATTAGAAGAAAATGAAAGACATATGAGGTAGCAGAGTACCTCGTTGGAGGGGTAGCTGGATGGAGGGGTGGTATGCGCTGAGGATCTATTCTACCTTTCGATCGTCACTCAACCTGGCCGACCAGTCCAGGGGGCTCATCGTCAACTAGGGCAGCCAATACATGGTCAGAGGACCATGGATCTCACATGGGTGCTCACGGCCATTGTTTCCTCAACAAACCTCCCTCCGCTGTCACCAGAGGGTGGAGGAAGCTATGTAGGAAATCCTTGGATAGTAGATGGGGTGGGGGTGCGACGAGGGAAGAGGTTTTGTAGGGAGGGTGGAGGTCCGTTATGGTGGTGGTGATGTTTTGTAATGGCAATGCTAAGGTCAGCGAATAATGGAGAGGGTGAATATGAGGAGCACGAAGAAGGTGTATATGGGAGCTATGGAGAGGAGTCGTTAGGAGGGGAGGAGCATGGCTCGGGCACCTTCCAAAATAGGAATGGGGAAAAGGAAGATGCAGTCATAACACTTGGGGGAAGGGGTTCTAGAGGTAGTTGATGAGCTCTTAGTCGTTGGATTGCATGATCCAACGGCCAAGGTCGAGGCGTGAGTGAATGATGCGGATCTAATCTATCAGATCAGATCAAGAGACTGATGAGGAGGCGGGTACGTGCGGTGGATATGTAGGTGGCGTTTCATCCTACGGTTGGGATTGAACGGTGATGTGGCAAGCGAAGAGCCATAGGATGGTGAGGCGATCAGGAGGTTGTGAGGTCGGTGCGAGTGAGTGGCGCAATTGAGAGGGGGGTTTTGATCAGA
This sequence comes from Ottelia alismoides, assembly GCA_037367405.1. Lineage (NCBI taxonomy): Eukaryota > Viridiplantae > Streptophyta > Magnoliopsida > Alismatales > Hydrocharitaceae > Ottelia > Ottelia alismoides. Next base: position 281,997 of record JAZKJV010009250.1, read on the forward strand.
AGGTAGGGGATGAAGTAGCGACGTGGATAGAGGAGGACCATGGGATGGAGGAGCATCGTGTCATTGAGGTTGAGGCGGAAGGGGGTCGTGGGGATTTGATCTGGAGGCTAATCTGATGGTTGGAAGGGAAGCGGGAGTGGGTGGCCAAGATGGAGGCGGGGGAAAGAGATCCAACGGCCAGAAAGGTGACAAGTGGTGAGAGAAGAGGCATGCCACATGGGCGGACCAGAGGGCCCATGTGGTCCAATCAGAAAATCCAAAATGTTAAAATAAAGAAACATCTAAAAGAATTAGTTAGAGGAAAAATTCAAAACATAAAAGTTGTAGATCTCAATGAGATCTACAAGTTTCATGTTGGACAAAAAGCCAAAAGAGGTCATTTGTACAAAAGTGTATTTTGGGGGAATATTTTAAGAGGAAAAACATTGCTTTGGGGTTTTGACATTTTTGTGTAGTTTTTCTCTTTTAAGTGTTAGAATAATTATATACAATATTAATCCTAATATTAAGGGATTTTTAATACAATAGAAAATAAATAAGAAAATTTTTGTAATTAAATACAATAAATATAGGTTAATGATTCATAGTTATCTACAGATAATCATAAGGAATTATAAATGATTTTTATTGATTTGTTTAAGCTAGGAGTTTAATATTTGGATTTTCGCATGATGAATACAAGATTCACGAGTGACATGATCTGATCATTTTTGAATCTAAGCATAATTACCTTTTGGTTTCCAGGTATTTGCAGTAGAGATTGCAATATATAAGATTCCATGCAAAGTTGAACCCGAGAACCCACATAAGCTATGTCTTGGAACATATCCCAGTGTTGGACATATGAGGATTTACGGTTGCTTAGACCATGAACATAACATGGACGCAAGTAAGCTAGAATCTAACACCTGAGAGTGACGCTTCATTAGGAATATAAAAGATGGTATTGGATACTTACTTTATGACCTTGAGATTCTTAAAACATTTCATCTTTAAGAATATGATTCTAAGTGGATAATTTTTTGAGAATCAATATAAGAATAAAGTAAAGGGGCTCATTGAATTCTAAGAAGATAATGAGGATCCTAGAATCGAAAACTAAAACGACAATTAAAGATGAAACACGCATACATATTCAAATCAGTTTGAGCATTTTGAGATCACCTAGAGGGTATGATTCCATGGGTCAGAGAAATTTAAATATGATCGAACATCATATGATGAAGCTTATGAAGATTATGACAGGGAATGATGGATGTTTGCAATAAAGTCTAAAGTATACTTCATACACAAATGTCGTGTATGGGACCTCAAGGATTCACTTATTGGGGTAGGACCCATTAGGTACAAATGGATCTTCCAAAGAAAGAGGGAACCTGATGAGATGGTAGAGAATTTTAAAGCTTGGCTCGTAGCCAAGATTTACGTCTAGAGAGAAGACATCGCTTGAGATGAGACTTCTTCTCTAGTGACCATGATCAAACCCATATGAATACTACTAACTATAGTTGCACAGTTTGACTATAACATCTCTGAGATGGAAGTCAAGATTGCATTCCTCTATGAATAGCTCAACAAGGATAAACATATGAAGTAGCCTCAAGGTTTCATAGTTGAGGAAGAAAAATCGTACAAGCTGAAGTACTCCATCTAGGGGTTGATATAAGCTTCTTATAGTCGGAACATCGGATTTGTTGAAGTTATAAAGGTCATAATTTCGTATAGAATCTTGATAAACCGTATGAATCATAGTGGGACTGCTATTGTGTTCATCATACTAAATGTAGATAAAATCCTAATCATTTGGAATGGTATAAGGATGATAATAAATGTTTTATAACCTGGTTATTCCTTATCTTTGAGATAAAAGATCTCAAGGATACCTCTTAAATCTTAGTTCTGAAGTTGTTCAGAAACAAAGAGAAGAGGGCATTGGGACCGTCACATTAGTGCCACATCTTAGACATATTCCATTTTTGAAAAACCAAAGGAAGGCTTCTTTCCCTTAAGATATAGTACTAACCTATACGAGGGGATATCATCTTAAAGTGTTTGATGATGCGAATGCTAAAGCTGCTTTCCTTTTTGCATCAGTTGCGAGAAGCCTGATGTATGCTAGATGCGAATAAAAATCAGTTGTCCGTCATGAAGAGGGGATGGTAAGCTATTACTAATCCTACTATGGAGACAAAACATTTAATTCTAGTAATAACAATGCCTTCAAAGATAACTATACTTTTAAGATAGTGATATGAAGGTCCAATTTTGCAAAATATAAGACTTTATAGACAATGATCTAAAAGGTCTTACCTACAAATGCCTTATAAGACTTGAGACTATGTCTTCATCTAAGGAGATAGAGATATCCATGCATTAGGGTATTCTAATAAGGATAATAGAAACTTTTTATTGGTTAAAATAACTATAATGATTATTGAGTTGTAGTACCAAAGACACAATTACTTCTTTAACAAGATTGAATATTGGTCCAATAAGATGGAACATTTACAATCGATGCGAGCATTATTACTAGGATATATGCAAGTATAGTAAAAATACTTGGCGTAGTCTCTTAGGAACAGTGATTTGTCATCTTAACAACCTATTTTTATAAATAGCTTTTGATTAGAACATGAGTTTGGGTTTAAAGATCAGTCCATTAATGGCTCCTTGGGCTAGCGGGAGATTTTTGGACATGCGAGCCCACAACGAGCCATTATGAAATAAATGCTATTGCAAATCATTCTCCACTCTTAATTGAAGAATAACTAAGTTTCATAACAAGTCCCTTAGTACAGTTAGAGTTATGAACCATGGCCATCTTAAATATCATACACCTATGGATTCAAATGTTGAATCATAGAAGTTGGTGCTTGACGATATCTAAAGAGTTAGCTTGATGGCTCATAAAGTACCGTCAAAATGATCGTTAAAAAAAGATCTCCAATCTGAGAAGAAGATGTCAATTCTGCTATAACGGTTAATATCTGACCGAACTCTTGATGCAGGTACTCTACATTGGAATAGAGATTCGGAGGTGTTCGATAAGTTAGTTTAAAGAGTTAACTTAACGAGATTTAGATAACCAAGACCTAAGTCATTTAATATCATGATATATGCATACATCATCTGATCAGATATACATGTGTTACTATATGTTTGAATATGTCCATTTGGTTGACCAAAAGGTTGATAACCTAATCAAGGTCTATACACCAGCGAGTTAGTGTGCATAGAAGGGCATATGAGTAATAAAATCCCTCATTGGGATCATATAGATTCATTAATAGGTCAAAAACCTTTGCTTACTCATGAGATATTGAGATCGAATTCCATACATGTTCATATCGCTTTGGAAACTTGATAGAATTTATAGATATGATATATGCTTTTGAAAAGTATATGATCAATACCAACTCTCAATGATCAAATGAGAAACTTAATGATAAAACCTTGAAGAATACAATTCAAATATGATCTAAAACTACGAGTTCAATCTTGGTATTCCTGTATGCTGGATTTACAGGTATTAGAAATACTCGAGGATAATGTGATTGTAAACGATTATATAACCGTAACACTTCCATCCGAAGGAGTGATGAAACATATTTGGAATTTAGTGACTCCTCTTCGTAGATCAGTAAACTAATCTTGGTTCAAATGTTGGACATTGACCTGAATGTGATTCAGATATAGTGAGAAAATTAAATTTATACTTTGATTTATTCAAATATCTATGAGTGGTTCCTGAGATGTGGATTTGAGATATGATCTCAATCAAAGTTACTATACATGAATGTACAATCGTCATGTCCTTATCTCCAAGTATCCGCGGAGTAAGCACATTGTTCTTGAAAGAGTTTAAGAATAATTCGATTGTTGATAATGAATTTGAGAACTAAGAAAAAATGATAATTAAATGTTATTTAATTATTGTAAATAATATTAATGTGATTCATATTATATGGACACATGAGAATGGAGATCCAAGGAAATTAAATATGATTTAATTATCAAGGATATGAATAATAAGGATATCATTGTACATATTAATCATATATATTATAAATGTTATTTATAAGATATTATAGAGATATAATTTTAATTGGTATTTATGAATTAAATTTTGATGTGAATTGGATTCACGTTGGGTAATTAATTGTAAATGCAAATTACATTTTATTTTAGATGTATGAACATGATTCACAATTTTAAATGGTATGATTGAAAATATCACAATTATTTTAGAATTATTTTTATGAATAAATTTGTTGTAAATTTTTTATCAATTGATTGAGTATCATGTGAGATACAAGATCTCACATAATTAGAAGAATGAGGCCACATTTCTCTTATGGAGGGTTGAGAACCACCCTTGAGTCTGAAATCAATGTGGGCGTCCATTCAATGATTAGTAGGTGGTTTTCCATGAAGGATACGGGAAGATCCTTAAGCGCATAACGGAAGTGTGAGGATCCCATCGTATGCGATCGGGAGCGACTAGTCACACTAGTTGCTAGGGGCATCAGAATATTAAAAAATTCATGCGATGAAACCACATGATCCAAGTTCTCGAATCATTTTGTCTAAACCACAAACAAGTATTAGGGTTACCTCCTGAAGTGTGGTTATGATTGAGTCTCTAAACAAAGAGACCTCCTATCTCAAGTCCGATCCGGCGGAGGAGACGCTTGCGAGCGAGTTGATGAAATGTGTGCTCCTCGTAATCCATGTTGATGACCCAAGCGATGTATCTCTTAATCTCATCACACGAAATATGATGTATTCTTCATGAGCGAGGCACATCGAAGGAGATGGAGATCCACGAGCGTATGATCTGACAACATAATTGCGACGTTGCGACGATGGTGACTCTCTCTAGGGCTCCATGGTGGATAGATACATGAGAGGGAGGGAGAGATGGCATGTAGAGAGAAAGAAAGAGGGAGAGAGCCTTGATGATGTTGTAAACTTAATGTTGTGCAGCTTTAAGAGCAAGGGGTGTCTCTTCTTATATAGTATTTTGGGAGTCCATGGATCATAATCCATGGACAATACAAAATCAATAAATGAGATTGATTTGTGCTTCTTTTAATGGCAAAAATTTTGTTGTAAAAAACACAACCACAATAATTTCATTTAGATTAAATATGTATTGATAAATTAATATAATTTAATCCTAAAATTAAATCAATCAAACTTGGAGATATTGGAAAGGAGATTGCCTTACCCTTTCCTAATGGGAGTTGGTGGGAATCTTATGTAATCTCAGGAGATTACATTATTCCATGGAAATCTCTAATATTTACAACAACACTTGTTGTAAATTATTCAACAAAATATTTCATAATTATTTTATGAATATTGCAATCTTGCCATTGGAAAATTATGAATCACATTCACAACCTAAAATAAAATGTGTATTACATTTTCAATTAATTCTCCAATGTGAATCTAATTCACATTAAAATTTAATTAATAAATGTAAATTAAAATTAGATCTCTCTTATATTTTATAAATCATATTTACAATATATATGATTAATATGCATAGTGTTATTCACATTATTCTTAGCCATGATAATTAAATCACATTTACTCATCCTGGATCTCAATTCTCATGTGCTTAAATAATACGAATCACATTCACATTATTTACATCTTGATAATTAAATCACATTTAATTAGCTATGATAACTCTACTCATAATATAATCAAATTCATATTATTAATGATAATTAAATCTCATTTAATTGTCAATTTTCTCAATGGTTGGATACATATATTAACAATGAAATTTTCCTTAACTCTTTCAAAGATAATGAGCTTTCTCCGTGGATACTTGGAGATAAGGATAGGGTTATTTTATTATTCCACGTATAGTGACTTGGATATTGAGATCACATCTCAAACCCAGATCTTGCGGACTTCTCATAGATGCTTGATTAAATCAAGACCACAAATCTAATCTTCTCAATGCATCTGAATCACATTCAAATCAATGTCTAATATTTGGAACATGATCATATCTATTATCTATTGAGGGGAGTCACTAAAATCTAGACTTGTTTCATCACTCTCTAGGAATGGAAGTGCCTTTGTTATACAATCATTTATGATCACATCACCCTCAGGTATTAGCATGTACATCCTACATACTGGAAGAGCCAGAATAAACCAGAAGTATAAGATCAATTTTACACTGTCTACTTCAGGGATTTATCATTAAGTTTCTCATTCGATCATTGGGAGTTTGTATCGATCATATACTTTTCAAAAGCATATATCATACCTAGGTGTTGATCATATACTTTGCAAAAGCATATATCAAACCCTACAAATTCAGTCAAGCTTCTAAAGAGAGACGACTGCACATGGAATTTGATTCTTCCCAATATCTCATGAGTGAGCTCATGTATTCTGATTCAATAATGAACCTATATGATACCATTAAGAGATCATATTACTCATATGCCCTTGCATGCACACCAACATGTTGGTGTATAGACCTTGGTTAGGTCATCAACCCATTGACTTGCAAAATGTAAATACTCAGACATATAGTAACACATCTATCTCTGGTCAGAGGATGAGTGCATATATCGTGACAATATACGACATAGGACTTTGGTTATCTCGATCTTGTTAAGTCAACTCTTTGACCTAACTTATCAAACACCTCCAAGTCTCTATTCCTATGCAGAGGACATGCATCAAGAGGTCAGTTAGATATCAACCTTTAGAGAAAGGATTTCCATCACCTTCTCAGGATGGAGATCCTCACTTAGTAATCATTTGATGGTGCTTGATGAGTCCTAAATCTAACTTTTTAGATATTCATCCAAGCACCAGCCTCTATGATTCAATAATTGAATCAACAGCTATATGATAATTAAGATGGCCATGGTACATTGCCCTGATTGTACTAAGGGACCTACTATGTAAATTAGTTAATCTTCATTTCAGATTTGGGAATGATATTCACAATAACATTTATTGCAAATTAGTATGCTGTTCCCAAGGGACTACACCAAGTACTTTTACGGCACTTGCATATCTCCTAGTAGCAGTGCTCGCATACAATGTGAATGGTGCATCTTATGCAATCAATACTCAATACTGCTAGTTATAGTATGGACTAACAGAGACATTGCATGAACTGTCTTTGGAGCCAATGCTCCCACCACCAAATCTCCTTGGCACCACAACTCAATAATTATAATAACCAGTATTTCCATAATCCTTATCAGAATGCTCTTATTCCTGAAATCTATATCTCCTAAGGTATGTGCAGTTAAGACCTTTTAGATCTCCATCTGTAAAGTCTTAATTTCTTGAATATAAGACTTAGAGATCACTATCTCTAAATTATTTGTATCTTTGAAGATATTGTTATTACTGCAACTAAGTGTTTCATCTCCATAGTAGAATTATAACAGTTTACTATTCCAATTGCATGGTAGACATCTAGCTTTTGTACACATTTAGCATACACTTGGCTTCTCATAACTGATGCACAAGGGCAAGCAGTTCTAGTAGTCACTTCCTCACCTCTTTGAGGTGTTATCCCTTCAGATAGATCAGTATCATATATATTATGGATATGTGATATCTATTGATGATTACATATGATATGAGATTTCTTCTCTTCACCTGAGGAACCTTTGAAATGTTCAAAGATTTCACAATTTTGGTTTAGAACCAAAGTTTGAAAGAAGATTAAATGAATTTGATCTAACCAAGGTAGCAAGTACCTTCAAGGAATACCTTATGGAGATATGAATATCATTTCTATCTCAATCCTCCTAATACACCTAAACTCAATGGAGTTGTAGGGAGATACAATTGGATCATGTGTGACATGATTTGGTCAATGATGAATTTTAGCATAATTAACCCTTAGTTTCCAGGCATATATATGTAGTAGAGACTACACTATATATCCTTAATAAGATTCCATGCAAGTTGGAATTAAGCACTAGAGAGTGCTACTTCATTAGGAAAATAAAGGATGGTATTGGATACCTACTTTATGATCTTGAGATTCCTAAAAGATCTCATCTCTGAGAATGTGATTCTTGGAGGATTGAGACTCTTGAGAATCAAGATGAAAATGAAGTATAGGAACTCATTTGATCTTGAGAGTATGATGAGGCTCCTTAAATCGGAAACGAAAAGGGACAATCAAAGATGAAGCACTAATACCTCTTCAAATAAGTTTGAGGATCTATTCCATGTGTCAGTTAAGTCTAACAATGATCGGACTTCATGTGATGAAGCTCCTGAGGATCATGACATGGAAAGATGGATATTAGCAATAAAGTCTAAAGTAGACTTCATATACAAGTGTTGTATATGGACCCTTGAGGATCCACCTATATGGGTAAGACCCATAAATGTGTAAATGGATCTTCAAGAGAAGAGGGAACCTGATGAGAAGGTAGAGACCTTCAAAGCACGGTTCGTAGCCAAGAGTTGCACACCGGAAGAGAAGACACTGCTTGCAATGAGAATTTCTCTTCGGTGACCATGCTTAAGCTCATCAGAATATTGCTAACCTTAGCTACACAACTTGACTATTACATCTTCAAGATGTAATTCAAGATTGCATTCCTCTGAAGAATACCTCTCTGAGGATATTCACATGAAGTAGCCCCAGGGCTTCATGTTTGGGGAAAGTAAAGTGTGAAAGCTAAAGAAACTCCATCTATGGACTCAAATAAGCTTCTTGTAGTTGGAACATAAGATTTGATGAAATTATAAATTTTATGATTTCAAATAGAATCTTGATGAACCATGTGAAGCTTAGTGGGAGTGCCATTGTGTTCATCGTGCTAAATGTAGATAATATCCTAATCATTTGGAATGAAATAAGAATGATAATAAGTGTTTGTTGATCTGGATATTCCATACCTTGAGATATGATCTCAAAGATGCCTCTTGGATCTTAGTTCTGAAGTTGTTCAGAAGTAAGGAAAAGAGGGTATTGGGACTGTCACATTTGTAGTATACCTTGGACATGTTCCAGTTTTTTTTGAAAATTCCAAGAAAGTCTTCCTTCCCTTAAGATTTGATACTGACCTATCTAAAGGGATAGCACCTCAAAGAGTTGAGAAAGTGAATGCTAGAACTGCTTGCACTTGTGCATCAGTTACGAGAAGCTACGTGTATGCCAGATGTGTATAAAATCCAGATGTCTGCCATGTAGTAGGAGTAGTAAACTGTTACTAATCCTACTATGGAGAAAGAACCCTTGATTGCAGTAATAACGATATCTTCAAAAATGACAAGGCTTTAGAGATGGTGATCTCTAAGTCTTATCTTCATGAGCTTAAGACTTTATAGATAGAGATCTAAATGGTCTTAACTATGGATACCTTGATAGATAGTGATCTCTCGGAAAAGGGTATTCTGATAAGGATTATGGAAATATCGGTTATAATAGTTATTAAGCAATAGTGTCAAGGACACTATAACTGCTTTGACTAGAATGAGTATTGGTTGCATTAGATGCAACATTCGCATTGGATGCGAGCACTATTACCTAGGGATATGCAAGTGCCGTAAATGGACTTGGCATAGTCTTTTGGGAACAAAGTGACTGATCAGCTTACCTAGTTATTTCTAAATAGCTTATGATTGTCACATGAGTGTGGGTTTAAATGATTAGCCCATTAATGGCTCTTTGGGCTAGTGGGAGATTGTTGGACATGTGAGCCCACGGCGAGCCATTATGCAATAAATGTTATTGCGAATATCATTCCCTGATCTGAAATGAAGAATAATTAATTTGCATAATAGGTCCCTCTGTACAATTAGGGTTTTGTACCATGGCTAATTTAATGATCATACAGTTGTTGATTCAACTATTGAATCATAGAGGCTGGTGCTTGGATGAATATCTAAAGAGTTAGATTGAGGACTCATCAAGCACCGTCAAATGATTGTTAAGATGTGATCTCCAGCCTGAGTAGTAGATGGCAATCCTTTCTCACATAGGCTGATATCTGACCGACCTCTTGATCAGGTCCTTTGCATAGGAATAGAGATTCGGAGGTGTCAGATTAGTTAGGTCAATGGGTTGACTTAACGAAATCGAGATAACCTAAGTCCAATGTTGAATGCTGTCACAGCATAGGCACGCATCCTCTGACTGGAGACAGATGTATTGCTATATGTCTGAGTATGTACATTTGGCAGACCAATAGGTTGATGACCTAACCAAGGTCTATACACCAGCGAGCTGGTGTACATATAAGGGCATATGAGTAATACGATCTCTCAATGGGATGATACAGGTTCACTACTGAACCGGAAGACATGAGCTCACTCATGAGATATTGGGAAGAATCAAATTCCGTGCACGGTCGTCTCGCTTTGGAAGCTTGGCTGAATTTGTAGGTTTGATATATACTTTTGGAAAGTATATGATCAAGACCTAGGTATGATATATGCTTTTGGAAAGTATATGATCGATACCAAATCCCAATGATCAAATGAGAAACTTAGTGATCAAACCCTGAAGAAGACAATGTAAAATTGATCTTGATCTTCGGGTTGACCATGGGTCTTCCAGTATGCAGGATGTACAGGTATTGGGAATACCTGAGGGTGATGTGATCATAAATGATTGTATATCCATGACGCTTCCATTCCGAGGGAGTGATGAAATAGGTCTGGATTTTAGTGACTCCTTCCAGTAGAGAGGCAATATGATCTTAGTCCAAGTGTTGGACATTGGTCTGAATGAGATTCAGATTTGCGGTCTTGATTTAATCAAGCATCTGTGGAAGGTCCGTAAGATCTGGATTTGAGATGAGATCTCAACATCCAAGTCACTATACGTGGAATAATACAATTACGCTGTCCTTATCTCCAAGTATCTGCGGAGAAAGCACATTATTCTTGAAAGGGTTCAAGAATAATTCATTTGATGAAATGCATATCCAAGCAAGAAGGACTTGATGATTAAATGAGATTTAATTATCAAGCATAATATAAATGAGATTCATATTGTGAGAGTTATTATCTAAGATAATTAAATGGGATTTAATTATCAAGGATTAGAGAATGTGGATAATATTATCCATGATATATGTGTATTATAAATATGATTTATAATACATATATTGAAGAGAGAGAATCTATGTAAATAATATTTGTTAATTAATAGTGTGGATTGGATTCACATTAATTAATTAATTGGAAATGTAATTTACAAATTAGTTTGGGTTGTGAATTTGATTCACATAATTTTCAATGGCATAATTGAAATATTCACAAATTAATCTAGAATTAATTTGGTGGATATTTTTGTGCTAATTGAGAGATAATGTAATATAATAAAAAGGAGAAATAAAGCCACTATTTTAGGAGGTAATTTTATCTCCATTTTATTATGATGATTAATCTCTCAACTAACTTATTTATGTTAAATTAAAAATGTCTTGATAATGTTGCAACATATATTTAATTTAATCATAAATAAATGTTGTTGGTTTTAACCAACAATAATTATAGCCATTGATTTTACATGGACCAAGCCTAGACGTTGGATCCATGTGTCCCATGGATTGAGATCCATTGGATCCTAAACTAATATAAAAGGAGGGCTAGGGTAGCCTTCCAAAGTACATCATTAAGAGTTGTACAAGGTTACAACTCTCTCTCTCTCTCTCTCATATTCTCGCCTTCTCTCTTTCTCTCCTCCAAAAGGATGGTCGTCCATCTTGTGTTGAGAAAGGAGAGACTCTCGGCTTCTTCTTCGACGACTCAAGGATCTCCTTCTTCTTTGGAGTTTCTTACTCTACAGGAAGACGACGGATTTCATTTGACGAAATCAGGGGATCCATTGCTTGGATCTTCATTGAGGATTGCGGGACGGACGCGACTCATCATTGTGTCCGCGAGTGCGTTCTTCGTGGATCGGATTTGAGACAGGAGGATCTCTACTTTGGGATCTCACGATCGCAACCACGCTTCATGAGGTATTCCTTATACTTGTGGTTTGATGAAACAATCCGAGAAGTGTTCTCGTGATCATGTTGTTTCATCTTTAGTTTTAAAAATTTAAATTTCCGCTGCATCTAGCGACTAGTGCGACTAGTTGCTCCGATCGCATACAATGCGGTCAACACGCTTCCGTGATGCGCTTAAGGATTCTCAATATCCTACAGTATTCACATGCACAAGGGGGTTAATCCAACTTAGTCATTCTTTTTGATGCTCGAGGACGAGCATAGTTTAAGTATAGGGGGTGATGAAACTCGATTTCATCATCATAACTTCCCATTATTAACCCCCTTGCTTAAAATTGTGTCAATAAAACCCAGTTAATGTCCTGTAATTAAAAGAGTCCTAAATAAATTAAAAAAAACCACAAAAAATGGCAACACAAAAATTCGTGGTATTTTTAGACTTAAAAATACCCTCAAAAAGATTTCAGGTCTTTGTTTGATGTCATCTCCAGTTTTGGTCAACAAGAAACTTGTAGATTTTATCAAGATATACAACTTTCATGTTTTGAGTTTTCTCAAATTCGGCCAATTCAACCTTCAAAAATCAAAATCAACTTCGCAATAATCTGATTGGGCCACGTGGCCCATTCTTGGGGTGCCACGTGGCCCGGCTCCCCTTGTCTCATACGCCTCCATTTCCAGCCGTCGGATCTCCTCCTGAGATCCGACGGTCCCAAGTTCTCCACGTGCGCCTCAATCCCTAACCATCAAATCTTCCCCGCCTTCAATCCGCACCGCTCGTTCGCGCCTTGTTCAGAACACGACACGTGGCGCGATGAGTGCCATCAGATCTAGTCTTCATGCATTAATCATGGCCGTTGGTTCCAACTTCGATCTTCAACCCTTAGATCAGCGTCTTCTTTCGCATCACGCCGTCCGTTCGCATTTAGCCTCCAGCTCGGCACGTGGCGCACTCCGCAGCCCTTCGTTCACATCGCTCAGATCCCATCAGGACCGCTCCCTCGCGCAATGCTCTCCACCGTTGGATCTCCAGATCCAACGGTCAGTTGACCGTCGTCAACATCTGGCTCCCTCCTCTTTCACACGATCCCACTCCGCGTGGACCTCTTCCCCTTTCCATTTCTCCCGCCATCTCCGACTACCTCTTCCCTCTCAAACCAACCCACGACCGAGCCCCATCATCCCTCTACTCCGCGCATCACTCCATGACCCACGACATCTTCCCAGTCGCCCCCTCATCTGCCTCGAAACCCACGTCGACCATTTCCAGCTCCGCCACTCGCCCCTTCAAATACACCGCCTCCCTCACCGTTACAGCCCATCTACCTTTACGCGGGGCACGACCCAGCCCTCCGCCACCTCCCAGTGACAGGGGGAGGTGGCTGGATCGAGCGACGACGACCGTCGCCATCGGTGAGATCCTCCGACCTCCATGGCATAGCTGCGGTGCCATCGCGACCGCCCGAGCTGCATGGACCGGCTGACCATTTCCAGCGACGACCCAGGGACCCTCTGGAATACCCAGCCCAAGCCCCTCGCTTCGCCTCTAACCAGGTAAGCTCTCTCCGATCCTCCTTTATTTTTTTCGATTTCGTCAATGTAATTAGGCCTCTCCGTCCATCCTCGCTGTTCATTGATAGTCTTCCGAGCTTCGCCACACTTCCCCCTCTCACGCGCATTCCTCCGACAGCACCTCTCTCCTTCCTCCATACCTTTCACCTTCCGACCCATCTCCTCCGCCATTCACGGCGGAGGAGCTCTAAGCTCCCGCCTTCTCCGACCCCTCTGAGCTCCCATTTTACTCACACACCTCCTATATACGTTTCGGTTGTAGTCTTAACATTGCAGGTCCTTGGACTCGCGATGGTCGTAACGCTCGCCGGAGCACACTTTTTCGCATCCGCCCTCTACTGCGGAAGGCTATTAGACTGAGCCACAACGCCAGACACCTCCTCGGAGCTCGGAGTTTCATCGACGTAGATACAACGAGCTCCGAGGAGGCTTCCTAAGAGAGAGCACCAGTGGCGGAGGAAGATCACCTTCGCCGGAGCTCTGAATCCGCCGCCCGCCTTCGGCCGAAGAAGGAGGAGCAGTGACCGTTGGATGTCCCTCTCCAGGGGATCATCCAACGGTCTGAGTACGCCCACGTCGCCGATCAGATCTCGTTTCAGATACCGTTGGATCCTCAAGATCCAACGGTTCCCGTGCAACCACGACATCACTCCAGGAGCCCTTCGATCCTTGCGATCAAAGGGTTCACGTTCAACCACGTGGTGACACCAGAGCCTTCACCGAGCCTCAGCCTCCGTGCCTCCAGGCTCGGATGCTCCTTTCCTCTTCCGAGCCTTTGCCGAACCATCAACAGCTTCGACCCAGTCCGAGCCTCAGCCGAAGCTAGACCGAACCTCTGCCGAGCCTGACCAGTCTTCCGAGCCTGGAGTAACACGTGCAAGGCACGTGCTTTCTGGGAAATTTGCAGAGACGCCCACGAAGTTCTTCAATATTGCATCCAGGTCCAGATCACGTGCAACACCTACGCGCCTGGGGTTATTTGCACTCATACCCTTGCGAGTTTCAATAATTGCAAATATACCCCCGTGTATATGGTTTATTTACAGGGAAGGCCCCGTAACTTATTTTTATTGCATTTTAGTCCTTCCCAGGGACCTAATTGTAGTTATCTTTTCGTGTTTTCTTTCAGTTATGCCCTTGCTTTCCTTTATGCATATCTTGAGCACCGTAATTCCGTTTTAGTTGATTTCAGTGGATTTTGAAGCTCGCTTGATGTTCTTCTTAATGGCATCGATAATTTCTAATTTTGGACACCAGATGTTTTATGTATTATTTTGATAGCTATGTGTCTCTTGTCACTTAATCTATGCCTTGTTCAAAATTGAGTTCGTCAACTTAATTAAATCTGGAATTGACTCGTTGATTATTTTGCTCATTATTTTGTATCTAGGGCATATTTCCATTGCATCGCATTGCATTTACTTGCATAATAAAATAAATAAAAAAATGCATGTTTATTTTTAATGCATTATTGTGTCTTTGCATAATTTGACCTATATGACTTTAACTCAACACTTAGCTAAATAGACGAGAAATCTGATTATTATGAGAGAGGCTCGTGTCCCTGAGTTCGACCTTGGTATCTTACCAAGTAAAAAATTTCACGATCATCTCATTTTGATCTATTATTGACATATATTTAAATGAGATGATGTTTTGATGACCCAAATCGGCCCGACTACGATGACGATTCCATGTGCTAAAAACACTCTCTTAATGGGCTGATTTTGAGGATCGTCATGCTCCTCGCAATACATGTTGATGATCCAAGCGACAAATCTCCTTATCTCATCACACAAGATCCGATGTCTTCTTCAAGAGAGAGTTGCATTGAAGGAGATGGAGATCTATGAGCAAATGATCCGGTAGCATAACTGCGACGTTACGGCGTTGTCGACTCTCTTTAGGGCTCCACGGTGGACGCCAGAAGAGAGGGAGGGAGCGATGACATATAGAGAGAAAGAAAGAGGGAGAGAGCCTTGATGATGTGGTAAACTTAATGTTGTGCTACTTGAAGAGCAAGGGGTGCCTCTTCTTATATAGTATTTTGGGAGTCCTTGGATCGTAATCCATGGACTACACAAAATCAATGGATGAGATTGATTTGTACTTCTTTCAATGGCCAAGATTTTGTTGTAAAAAACACAACAACAATTAATTAAATTTAGATTAAATGTATATTGATAAATCAATATAATTTAATCCTAAAATTAAATCAATCAAACTTGCAGATATTGAAAAGAGGATTACCTCACCCTTTCCTAATGGGAGTTGGTGGGAATCTTATGTAATCTCATGAGATTACATTATTCCATATAAATCTCTAATATCTACAATAACACTTGTTGTAAATTATTCTACAAAAATAATTCATAATTATTTTATGAATACTGAAATCTTGTCATTGGAAAATTGTGAACCACATTCACAACCCAAAATAAAATGTGAATTACATTTTCAATTAATCGTCCAATGCAAATCGAATTTACATTAACACTTAATTAACAAACATAAATTATAAATAGCTCTCTCTTACATATTATAAATCACATTTACAATGTCTATGATTAATATGGATTGTGATATCCAAATTATTCTTATCCATGATAATTAAATCACATTTAATCATCGATCTCTATTCTCATTTACCCAAATAATATGAATCACATTCACATTATTTACATATTTGATAATTAAATCTCATTTATTTATCTATGATAACTCTATTCAAAATATGAATCAAATTCATATTATTCATGGTAATTAAATCACATTTTATTATCAATTTTCTCAATGCTTGGATACATATAACGACAATGAATTTATCCTGAACTCTTTCAAAGATAATGTGCTTTTTCCGCAGATACTTGGAGATAAAGACAGGGCGATTGTATTCTTCCATGTATAGTGACTTGGATATTGAGATCACATCTCAAATCCAGATCTTGCATACCTCCCATAGATGCTTGATTAAATCAAGATCGCAAATCAAATCTTCTCATTGCATCTGAATCACAATCAGATCAATGTCCAATATTTAGACTGAGATCGGATCACTTATCTACTAAGAGGAGTCACTAAAATCCAAACCCGTTCATCACTCCCTAGGAATGTAAGTGTCATGGTTATACAATCGTTTATGATCACATTACCCTCAGGTATTCCTAATACATGTACATCCTACAAACTGGAAGATCCAGAATAAACCAGAAGTATAAGAACAATTTTACATCGTCTACTTCAGGGATTTATCATTAAGTTTCTAGTTCGATCATTGGGAGTTGGTATCGATCATATACTTTCCAAAAGAATATATCATGCCTATGTGTTGATCATATACTTTCCAAAAGCATATATCAAATCATGCAAATTCAGTCAAGTTTCCAAAGTGAGACGACCACGTGCAGGATTTGATTCTTCCCAATATCTCATGAGTGAGATCATGTCATCCAGTTCAGTAATGAACCTGTGTGATCCCTTTGAGAGATCGTACCTCTAATATGCCCTTGCACGCACACTAGCATACTGATGTATAGTCCTTGGTTTGGTCATCAACTTATTGGTCTGCCAAATGTACATACTCAGACATATGGTAACACATATGTCTCCGGTCAGAGGATGCATGCCTATATCATGACAACATACGACATAGGACTTCGGTTATCTTGATATCGTTAGCTGAACTCTTTGACCTAACTTATCTAACACCTTTGAATCTCTATTCCTATGCAAAGGACCTGCATCAAGAGGTCGGTTAGATATCAGCCTTTAGAGAAACGATTGACATCTCCTTCTCAGGTTGGAGATCCTCTCTTCATAATTATTTGATGATGCTTGATGAGTCATCAATCTAACTCTTTAGATATTCGTCCAAGCACTAGCCTCTATGATTCAGTAACTGAATCAACAATTATATGATCATTAAGATGGCCATGGTACATAACCCTGATTGTACTAAGGGACCTACTATGCAAATTAGTTAATCTTCATTTCAGATCAGGGAATGATATTTGCAATAACATTTATTGCATAATGGCTCGCCGTGGGATCGCATGTCCAACAATCCACTCCATGATTAGATGTCCTAAATCATGGTGGTCATCCACTTACTATTCCTTCTATACTTATTTATTTGATTGAATTAAATTATATCAAATATTCTTCAATATATTTATTTAGTTTAAATTAATAATAATTGTTGTAAATTAAAATGTAACAAAATCATGATCATTGATTGAAAGCACAAATAAATATCAACCATTGGATTTGTGTGCACATGGATTGTGATCCATGGACATTCAAAATAGTATAAAATGGAGGGTATACCTTGCCTTTCATTTGACACATCAATTGCAAAAATTAAAGACTCTCTCTCTCTATTCGTTTACATGTCCAACCTCTCTCTGTAAACATAGTGGTCATGCATTTGTCGACCTAGAGAACTTCAAATCCATTGTGTCATCATTGTGTTGCCGAATCGTCTACTCGTGGATATCCATCTTCTTTGGTGTACATCACTCATAAAGAAGGCATCGTATTTAGTGGGATGAAATTAGGATACCATGAGCTAGGATCATAAACTTGGATTACGGGAAGCACATGTCTCATCCTCGCACCTGTAAGTGCAATCTACATCGGATCAGACTTGGGACAGGAGAATCTCCTACTTTTGAATTAGCGATCACAAACACGCTCCAATATGTAATCCTAATTACTCATTTGTGATCTTGATGAAATGATTTCATAAGTGTTCTCGAATCATGTGGTTTCATCTATTTAAAAAATTTTAAATTCTCTTGCCCATTCAATTAGTATGACTAATTGACCTAGATCGTAATTGTTGCGATCTTTACTCTTTTTTGATGCCTTAAGGCCAAAAATCTAGCCTTCAATGTGTGCTTCTCGCAATCCAATTTGAATATTCGATCGAAAAATCTCCTGATTTGATTTCATGAAATATGATGCCTTCTTCATGAGAAAGGAGCACCAAAGAGGGCAGAGATAGACGAGCAATCAATACGGCAGCAATAGGGCATGATGACGACGACAAGGCTTTGTAGGTCAATATGTGGACATACATAATATTAAGAGAGAGAGAGGACATGTAGAGAATAGAAAAGAGTTATTACTCTTGACATTTATGTAGTAGAAAAGGATAGGGCTACACTCCCTTTTATACTAAATTGTTTGTCCATGGATCTCAATTCATGTGTACACAAAATCAATGATTTAGATTGTTTTATGCTTTCAGTAAATGCCATGTTTTGTTGCATAATATTTTACTACAATAACTACTTAAATAAAAATAAATTAAATATATTGAAGGATTTTTAATAAAATTCAATTTAAATTAAATCAATAAACATGGAAAGAATTGGAAAAAGGGCAAGCCTCCTTCCTTACATATAGTGGATGACCACCAAGTTGAAAACTCAATAGTGGTTGATCATCCAGTAAGTTTGGAAGGTGGCTCCATCATTCCAAAAATAAGAGATCTCATATCCTACCCAATCTTCCAAATGTGTAACAACATTTGTTGCATAATTATTCACCAAAATAACTCAAAATTAATTTTGATAACTTCAATCATGCCATTGATAATTTATGAATCATATTCGTACATGTAATAAAAAATGTAGGTTGCATTCACAATTAATAGTTCAATGTGAATACAATTCACATCAACATTTAATTCGTAAATACTATTTACAACTAACTCTACCCAACATCTTAAAAATGACATGTATAATATATATGATTATTATGGATAGTGATATACACATTAATCATATGCTTAATAATTAAATCAAATTTAATTATCTTAGATGTCTATTCTCCTGAGCCCAAATAATATTAATCATATCCATGCTATTATTAGTTTTACATCACACCTAATTATCAATTTTCCTTAATGCTCAGATTCATTGTAAATAATAGAGTTATTCTTTCATTCCTTCAAGAATAAAGTGCTTTCTTCATACATACTTGGAGATAAGGACATGACGATTGTACATTCGGTGTATAGTGACTCAGATATTGAGATCTTCTCAAATCCATGTTTAGGGAACCTCTCAAAGATGTTTGATTAAATCAAAGCTGTAAATCTAATCTTCGCATTGCATTGGAATCATATCCATACCAATGTCCAATAGTTGGATTGGGATCAGATTACTTCTCTATTGGGAGGAGTCACTAAAATTTAAACCTTTTTTATCACTCCCTTTGAATGGAAGTGTTATGGTTTTAAAATTATTTATGATCACAACACCTTCGAATTTTTCTAATACCCATACATCCTACATACTAGAAGATCAAGAATAAAACCGAAGTTTTGGATCATATTTGGACTGTATTCTTCAAGGTTTTATCATTAGGTTTCCCATTTCATCATTGGGAGTTGATATCAATCATACACATTCCAAAAGTATGTATCATATCTATAAATTCAGTAAAGCTTCCAAAGTGAGACGACCATGCAAGAAATGTGATCCCAATACCGGTTCAGTGATAAACATGTATGATCCCATTGAGAGATTGTATTAATTGTATGACATCGAATGCACACCAACTTACTGGTGTATAGACCTTAATTAGGACATCAATTTAATGGTCATGTGTATTTTACACTATCATGGTTTTTTAATGATGGATAGTTGGTTTGAGTGGTTCTATATTGGTGATCATGTGTGTTATTGCTTTACCTCATCCATTTATGTTAGTGTACTGAGAGGTTGTGAAAATATCAGATAATGCAAGACTCATATAGATATTCCACCTATAGAATTCCTTCTAGTGGGACAAGAATACCCATCAAATGAAATTAGGGTTTTGAATATTGGTTTTCTTCTGTTATGCTTGTATAAGGTAGCATACTCGAGAATGGGGCATAAATATCATGGTCCCTATAGATCCTAGATCAGAGTTGTCTCGGCCTGGCGACTCCTATGCTTTTTCTCATTGCTCAAACAATGAGATGGCCTACCCGACCTAGCCTATACCTACGGGTTTTTCGGTCTACAATTGTTCGGTTGGTGTCGCACTCAGTTGAAGATTTGTACATTATCTTAAGGATGTACCTAGTGTGGTTCCATTTTATCCACGGTGTACACATTCTCGGGTATTCTCTTATGGCGAGTAATATGGGTTGAAGTTGGAAATTAGGGTACTTTATTCAATTTTCCAATGCACTATATGTAATTATTGAGGGATATATGTGTAGTTGAAACTCATCAAATTAGTTTGGAAGACGTTTTGTATTGTATTCTCTCGTAGACATATTTGTATATTATAGGAATAAACCCCAAGTTAATACATGAAAAAGGATAATGACTATTGATATGTTGATTAGTAATGATTAGACATGTACAATATAAATAACAAACTTTATAAAGCAAAAAACAATTAATCCTTCCATATATTAATAGATTGTATCAGTGGATACTAATAAAAGAATGATGGTCTGGAATATAATATTGTTGAGAAAGTAAAATTAGAGTGAGAACATCTCCCATGTAGTTTCCTTGAGTTTGAATCCATGAGAGATGAGTTATGACAACATAGATAACTAGATCTTCAAGGATTCAGTACCATTGTGAGATCTTACTAATTGTCTTTCGAGATAGGTTTGTCTTGGCAGTGACTCTTGTACACTTGAGTAATTCACTGTGTTTTCTCCATCTATAGAAGTAATGGTTCAATGTGGGTTCACGTTGCACATCATAAGAGTACTTCATTACCGTGGTAGCTTACCCTTGGTACTTCTTTGTACACTTTACAACCTAATTTATTAGTTTTGTACTGGATAACTTTTCTCATAGCATATCTATTTTGTGTAGATCCAACTGGTGTTGCTAGTGTTGCCGTGTTAGGGAGCGTCTTTGTGAATAGACATGGCCTTGTGGTTGTTGCATTTTTCATTATACATGCTCACTAGTAGAGCTATATAATTTGTACTTATAGATCACTTTGTGTAGCTTCCACATTTTTATAATTTTAAATCATAAAAATTTTATTAAGTTGAGGAGTCTATTATAAATTATTTATCTATAAGCTATTGGGAACCATGAAAATATGTGTTGTTGGAAATGCATTTTTATTCAACATATTTTCCTTCTTCACATTATAAATGTTAATCACGATATAAAAATGTGGATGTTGCTAAGTATTTGGATCCTAATTTATGAGTATATGACATCTACACCCGTACATCCTACCTATTAGAAGACTGTGATAAATCATGAAGTTCGGATCGCTTTTAAATTGTCTCATTTATGGTTTTATCCATAAGTTCTCATTCGATCATTAGCAGAAAGCATCGATCATATGCTTCCCAAAATCATATATCAAATATTCACATCATGTCATATTTTCAAAGTAATACGACCATCGATGGAATTTGATTTGTACCAATATCTCATTAGTGACCTCATGTCTTCTTATTATATAGTCAACCTATATAATCCCTTTGAGAAATTGTATTACTCGTATGTCCTTGCATGTACACCAATGCATTAGTGTGTATACCTTAACTAGGACATCAACGTAATGATTAGCCAAATGTATAGTCTCAGACATATAGTAAGATATCTGTCTCTGATAAGAGGATGCATGCCTTTATTATCTCAATAATAGAATGTCAACTATTTGACTTAACTCATCAGACATATCTGACTGTTTATTCTTATGCAGAGGACTGACATCAAGAGATTATTCGGATGCCAGCCATTGGAGTAAGGATTGCCATCTCCTTCTCATGGTGGATATCCTATCTTGATAATCATTTAATATTTGGACATGCGAGTCCAAAGCAAGCCATTTGCAATAAAAAGTTATTTCAACTCTCTCCTTAATCTGAAATGAAGAATAACTAATTTGCATTATATGTCATTTAGTATAATTAGGGGTATGTACCATGGCCATCTTGATATCATACAGTTGTTTATCCAAATGTTGGTTCATAGAGGATGATGTACGGTTAAATCCTTACTCCAAAGGCTGGCATCTGACCGACATCTTGATGATGGTCCTCTGCACAGAATTAGAGATATTGAGGTGTTGGATGAGTTAGGTCAAAGAACTAATTTAACAAGAACGAGATAGCTAAGACCTGTGTCATATGTTGTCATGTATCGGCATGCATCCCCTAACTAGAGATATATGCATTACTATATGTCTGTATGTACATTAGGTAGACCATTAGGCTGATGAGTTGTTGTGAGTTGTTGTGCATACAAGGGCATATGATTAGTACAATCTCTCAAGAAGATTATACAGATTCACCAATAAACCGTAAGTCTTGAGCTCACTCATGAGATAGTGGGATAAACCAACTTGTAATGTTGCTCGTCTTTTTGGAAAAAAAATATAATATTTGAAGGTATGATATATGTTTTGGGAAAGAATATGATTGATACAAACTCCCAATGATGGAATGTGAAACTTAACGATAAAATCTTGAAAGAAAAATTCAAAGAAGATAAGAACTTTGACTTTATTCTACGTCTTCCAATATGCAAGATGTATTGATATTAGGAATACTTGGGTGTTGTGATTTTAATAGATTGCATAATAGTGACACTTACCATTCTGAGGGAGTGATGAAACATGTTTGGATTATAGTGACTCCACTCAGTAGACTAATCCACTTTCACTCCAAATCTTGGTCACTAATCTAAATATGATTTGGATGCAATGAGAAGATTAGATATTCTATTTGACTTGACCAGATATCTCTGAGAGGTCATCTATATCAGAATATGGGATTAGATCTCAATATCCAAGTCATTATGCATGGAATATATAGTCGCTTAATCCTCATCTCCTAGCATAGATGAAGAAAGCACATTGTTCTAGAAATAGTTAAAGAATAATTCTATTGTTGAAAATATCCAAGCATTAGAAAATTGATGATTAAATATTATCATTAATGTGGATATGATTCATATTATTTGGATATATATAGAGGCATCTAAGATAATTAAATATGGGTTTAATTATTGTTGATAAGATTATTGTAGATATCATTAAGATTTGCAATTTATAAGAACATGTGAATTAGATTCCATCATACAATTAAATTGAATTGGACACATCGTATAATTCAATGTAAATGTGATTTACATTGTTTACTGGATAGATGAATATGATTCATAATTATCAATGGCATAATTGAAATTGTCTCAAGATAATTTTGGATTCATGTTGATAAAAATTCAAGCAACAAAAGTTATTCCAAATATGGGCAAAATTTTGTGAGATTTGATAATATCATAAGTAAGGAAAGAAGAGCCCCCCATTCCTATCAAGGAGTGGATGACCACATGGATAAGGACTCCATGGTGGTTGTCCACCCGAATTGGGAAGGAGGCTCTCCTCCTTCTTCAATATTCCATAACTTGATTTAATGATAATTGAATATATAGGATAATATCATAAATTTCTTTATTTCTTTTCAATTTATTAATTTTTGCAACAAAATCTAAGTCATTGATTTCAATTAAGAGTGCATCCTAGCCTTCCATATTTCTATAAGAGAAGAAACGGCCCTGGGCTCATTTCTACAAAATTCAGCACACAAATTGGAGCAATAAAATTCTCTCTCTCTCTCTCTCTCTCTCTCTATCTATCTATCTCGCTCTCTCATACATGTCCATATACTCTCCAACTTAACCCCTAGTAGACGTCCACTCTAGGGTTTGTGGAGAGCATCGCCATCATCATGTTGTTGTTGGATTGCTTGATCGATTGCTCAATGTTTTCTATCTTCTTCAATGCCTTGTGATTGTGATAAATATGAAATATTTCATATGTTAAAATTAGAAGGTTCTTATCTTGGATTATCACCTAGGATTGCAAGGAGCACATATGTCATTCGAGCTGAGGGATCCTAACAAACCAAGAGATTTGAACCTTGTTCCGCAACTATATATGATGAACCTGAGCAATTCGATCAGACACTCCCATCTATTTGAATTTAACCTTAATTTCTCAAATTTAGACTTTGATTTTTAAATATTAAAAACACAAAAAAGATGTATTGAACAACCCTTGTGCCCACAAGTGTTGTCTATGTCATATCAGACTTGAGACATGAGGTCTCTTCATTTTGAGACACGATGATTGTGATCACACTACAACAATTAATTGTAATGCATGTTTTTGATCAACATGAAATAACATGGCAATGGTTAGCATGTCATGTGGTTGGTATCGAATGGGCATCATTTTAAAATCAAAAAGTTCTTGCGATGTTGTTGTTTTTGCATGTCAACTGGGATTTGTAACTAAACATATTTTTTTATTGTTTTCCTATCAAGGATTTGTTTAAAAAATACATTAATTATGTTAAGGATTAAAACATCAAACTACTTGAATTTAGTTTGTGCAATTCTTACTCTGTTTTCCCTAGATACGTGATATTTAATAGAGATGGGCTGGAAGATGATAAGATCATCATGTTGACATATTTTAATGTGTTAGTTATTCAAATATAATCATGAAAATTTGGAATTTACCTTATTACTAGTTATAACATTTATTTAGAGAAATACATCACAAGCAACAACTTTGAATGCTTTTTTCTAGACATGAAAACGCTAGATTCCAAACTACAATACTTGTATTTAATCTTTACATGCAAAACTAACTTGTTTACTTGATATAACTAGAAATTTATGATTATTAAAAAATCTTCAAAATACCTAAATTTCTTAGTAATTATTATAGTGTCACACCGGTTATCAAGAGCAAATGATCGATAAAACCTCTTAGTACAAACAAATCCCATTGTGTTTTTCTGAAGTGGAATGTAGATGGTGTCAATACCGTATATACTGGCTTGGTTCCTTAATTAGTGCCTTTCACATAAAGGAAATTCTACCTACTAGCATAACTCAAGCATCTATCTGGATCTATTTAAAGGAACTATAGCGTAATGCACGGTTAAGGCCTACTCTAGCAACTATTTGGAATTATAAGTTGTACTATGTGAGTTGTATACTATATAGTAAAATTGAGAAAATGAATTATTTGTTGGTTACATTGGATTGATGATTTACTTAATGTAATTAAATAAATAAAATTCAATTTAAATACATAGTTTATAATTAATAAGACTTGATTACCCTTCGAAAGGTTGATCATGAGAATATGATCCAAATAATCAATAAAAAATTGAGTCGGATATGGAGAATAATAAGATGACATCCATGGTCTCCCATCAAGTTGAAGCATTCTATCATTATGGATTGTACGGTGGAGATGCATATACGAAGTCGTAACTTCGATGTACAATCACACATGGATCAGGTTCTTTGCTTTGAAAGAGTAAGGTCGTACATAGTGAACCCAATGTTGTTCCCTAAATAATTGATATGGACATTGGATTGTGCATACCGAGTGCTATTCTGTTTACGGATAATTCAATTGAAAAACTAGTCAACGTCACATTACGTGTGGTGGGCTCGGTCAAAGATCGAACTGGGAAATGCAAGTTGGACTTGCAAGGCAGAATGAGTTCTCGCTTCTTTTAGCTGAGTTGCATTTTTTTCTTGTTATTGTATAGGACAAAGGTGGAAGAGACATCCCAGCTCTTGCTTGAGGTACTTTGGTTAGCATCTCAAGCATTTAAGGTTCAAAAGGGAAAGGACTTTCAAGATAATAAAAGGAAAACAAAACATTTATTTAAAATGATAATAATGTTAATCAAAGTATATAAATTTACATAAATTATCTTTTTTCAGATAACCTTCATTAAACCAACTCAAAATTGTACTCAGTCATAACCAGTATCGTGTACTAGATCCATGGTCAGGGGTCTAGTAATTGTAGATGAATACATAATGTATGTGGTTGCAATGTGAATGTTTCCTCGTTATAACAAGGTTTGACAATAAAATAGACAATAGGACAACAACCTCATGTTTGTTTGTCTCTACAATCCTTACATATCAGCAAGTGCGCATTAGATGTAAAATGTTGATGATAATCGTAATTGTCGAGATCATTATATTAGTAGAATGAGATGTTTTGGCAAACATATGTGCTCTCAATGTTTAATCATAAATGAAATGGTTCAATGCATTATTGTGACACCCCCAGGTCCAAATAATCGGATATACGCATCCACAACATACGATTGTACATTCGAAATGCCAAACTGTATAATATATGCAGGATAAAAATAAAGAAGGAAGTGCTGCATTTTTTCCAATTTCATTCCTATCCAATATCCACGAAGATGTACAATACGTAAAATTTAATGCAATATGTATGTATACATCACGTCTCTCAAGATCATGTCTAAAAGAAAACAAAAGAATAAACTACTGCACTGTAAGTTTTATATGCAAGAAGGTCAATACACAACCTGCTTATTGTTGTGGCTTCTTCTCCTATGAACCTATCGATTTCACGCAAATAGGATTATGAGTAAAATACCTAGTACAAATATAACAATGGTTAAACATGGTAAAAAGCATTCACAAGAAACTAACTTTAAGGTAAGAAACTGTCCGTAAGAAACAAAATAACTATTTACAAGTACTCAATGGGAAGTAAACTACCTACAAAGTATCTCTATATTTTAGCTTACCACATTTAAAATATTTAGGAACTATTATGTTTTTTATATATCTCCTAACTAAGTTCCATACATTATTCACTATATAAGATATTTGATTTGAACCATGATCCATTTATATCCGCTCCTTGTCATTAAGAGTCCACGACAGTAAACAACATGGTAGTCGATATTCTTGACCATGAAGGTCTCACACTATGACTCCAAGATACATAACATCTGAGGGTTGGGGGCATATGTAGGCATGTGTGAAGAAGATGCATCCAAATTAAGTTCCCAACACTTTCCTCTACTAACCTACCAACTTTCCATCTTCATCATCATTCTCATTTCATTGATAGTTCTCTTGTCCTCAGAATAAATCGCTTTCATTTGTATCTATCTAATGTCTAACCTGATTAGATACTATTCTCGATTTGTAATATGATCAACTAATATCCACTACTCATTTGTAAGAGTCCACGATAGTAGTGCCAACTACAGATCTCAAGATTTGATTTTGAGATCTGATTTAATACTCATCATTGTGGTCGAGAAGTCCTAGGACTACCTTTCATTTTTCTCCGGATACGAGACAAATTGGTAAAACACCTCCTTCATTAACCCCATCCAGGAACTCCCTTCATAGAACAAATATGTGAAACTAACTCGAGTGATCGGCTCTCCTTGACTTCCGGTATAAATTTTATGACTGAAAGTTGTTGGACATGCGAGCCCACCACGAGCCATTACGCAATAAACGTTATTGCAAATATCATTTCCTTATTTGAAATGAAGAATGATTAATTTGCATAATATGTCCTTTTGTACAATTAAGATTACATACCATGGTCATCTTAATGATCATACAACTGTTAGTTCAATTGTTGAATCAATGAGGTTGTTGCTTGGATGAATATCTAAAGAGTTAGATTGAGGAGTCATTAAGCACCGTCATATGGTTATTAAGAGAGGATCTCCAAATTGAGAAGGAGATGGCAATCCTTCTCTCTAACGGTTGATATCTGACGGACTTCTTGATGCAGGTCCTCTGCATAGGAATAGGGATTCAGAGGTGTTAGATCAGTTTGGTCAAAGAGTTGACTTGATGAGATCAAGATAACCAAAGACCTATGTCGTATGCTGTCATCATTAGGCACGCATCCTCAGATCAGAGATAGATATGTTACTATATGTATGAGTATGTACATTTGGCAGACCAATTGGTTGATGACCTAATCAAGGTCTATACACCGGCATGTTGGTGTGCATGAAAGGGCATATGAGTAACACGATCTCTCAAAGGGTTCATATAGGTTCATTACTGAACTAGAAGATATGAGCTCACTCATGAGATATTAGGAAGAATCAAATTCTATGCACTGTCGTCTCGCTTTGGAAGCATGGCTGAATTTGTAGGTTTGATATATGCTCTTGGAAAGTACATGATAACCTCCTGGGTATGATATATGCTTTTGGAAATTATGTGATCGATACCAACTGTCGATGAACAAATGAGAAACTTAATGATAAAACCCTAAAGTAGACAATGTAAAATAGATCTAAAATTTCGGGTTTTTTCTTGGTCTTCTAGAATGCAGGATGTACATGTATTATGAATACAT
Source organism: Ottelia alismoides (assembly GCA_037367405.1). Taxonomy (NCBI): domain Eukaryota; kingdom Viridiplantae; phylum Streptophyta; class Magnoliopsida; order Alismatales; family Hydrocharitaceae; genus Ottelia; species Ottelia alismoides. The sequence goes on from JAZKJV010009250.1 coordinate 310,730, forward strand.
GAGGGTGATGTGGTCATAAAAGATTGTATAACCATGATGCTTCCATTTTAGGGAGTGATGAAACGGGTTTGGACTTTAGTGACTCCTCTTAGTAGAGAAGTAATCTGATTTTTGTCCAAATTTTGGACAGTGATCTAAATGTGATTCAATTGCAATGAGAAAAAATAGATTTGCGGTCTTTATTTAATCAAGCATCTATGAGAGGTCCACAAGATCTAGATTGGAGATGTGATATCAATATCCAAGTCACTATACTTGGAACAATACAATCACCCTATCCTTATCTCCAAGTATCCATGAAGAAAATGCATTATTCTTGAAAGTGTTCATGGATAATTTCATTGTTGATATTATATATATGAGAATTATGAAATGAATAATTAAATGTGATATAGGTATTATAAATAATATGAATTTGATTCACATTGTAAGGAGAATTATCAGAGATAATTAAATGTGATTTAAATATAAAAGATGTGAATAATGTGGATGTGATTCATATTATTTGGGCACATATATGATAATAGAGATCAAAGATGATTATATATGGTTTAATTATCATGGATATAAATAATGTGGATAGCATTAACCATATTAGTTAGATATATTATAAATGCCATTTATAATATATATATATATATATATCAGAGAGAGACTATTATGATTTATATTTGCTATTTAATTATTGATGTGATATGGATTCACATTGGATGATCAATTGAAAATATAATTTACATTTTGTTTTGGGATGTGAATGTGATTCACATGTTTCCAATGACAAGATTGCAATATTGACAAGATACTTATGAATTATTTTTGTTAGATAATTTACAGCAAATGTTGTTGTAAATCTTGGAAATATCATGAGAGAATGATATCTCATGAGATAATGAGATCTCATGAGATATTGAAAAGATATACCAAGTCTACCTCAAGAGGGTGGACAACAACCAATCTCCAAAGGAGAAGAGTGGTCGTCCCCACTTCTTAGGGGATGAGGTCTATCTCCTCATTATTGCCAAGGTTAATTAATTAATTTGGTTTTAAATTAATGATATTAACTTGTTGATATATGTATATATTAATTTAAATTAAAATAATTTTTGTTGAGTTTTCAGAACAAAATCATGGCCATTAAAAGAAACACAAATCAATCTCATCAATTGAATTTGTATGCACATGGATTGAGATCCATGGATCCCAAAATACTTATTAGAAGAGGCACCCCTTGCTCTTCAAGTTACATGAAAAAACACATGCTCTCTCTATATCTTATTCTCTACATGCCAAGCCTCTCTTTCTTTGTCATTGTGATCGTCCACCATGAAGCCCTTGAGAAAGTCGCCATTATCGCAGCATTGTCATTATGCTGCTGGATTGCATGCTAATGGATTTCCATCTCCTTCGGTACGCTTTCGCTCGTGAAGAATACATCAGATCTCATGTGATGAGATTACGAGATTACGAGATTCGCTGCTTGGATCATTAACATGAATTGCGAGGAGCACGCATCTCATCAACGCGCTCACAAGCGTCTCCTCTGTTAGATCGGACTTGAGAAAAGAAGTCTCTTAGTTTAGAGACTCTATCAAAACCATTCTTCAAGAGGTAATCCTAATACCTAATTGTGGTTTAGAATAAATAGTACGATAAGTGTTCTTGGATCACGTGGTTTCATCACATTGATTTTTTTAAAAATTCCGCTGCCCGGAGTAACTAATGCGACTAGTCGCTCACGATTGCATTCGATGTGATCATCACATTTCCTTGATGTACTTAAGGATCTTCTTATATCATTGAAGTCAGTGCCTTAGGTCGGAGGTTTTTGAATACGATCCATAAACTTAGGACTTGGGCTCATTAGGGCTTGTGAAAATTTTATCGCATTTCATTCTCATAATCCTATTTTGTGATTATTTTAGGCCATGTTTAAGATTTTTAAACACTATATTATCACAGGGATAATGTTACCCATTAATTACGGAAACTGTGGGATTTGAGTTTGTGTGATTTGGAATCTGGTAACTCAAGATATGATCATTTTAATGAACATATATCCACGATTTTGAGGATAGCGAATCTTGACGTGATTAAAGAGTTAACTATGGTTTTGAAACTCCTGAAATATGTGCTAATCACTTGAGTTATATTATAAATCAAATTATCAAACTTTGGAAACTTACTTCGCATGATTTGGATTTAATTGATTGAGATATGATAATTTAGTGAGTGAGGGTCACTACTGGAAATTAGATTCCTAATCAAGAACCTTGTGATTATCATTTAAGAAATTAGTGAAATTAATAGTTAATTTATGGAATAATTATGGATAAATATTTGAGAAATATTTTATTATAATTAATTCCTTAATTGACATTTCCTTAACAAATAATTGATTAGATATGTTCTAGACACAATTGTTTATTCAATCTACTTTCCAACAAACAAAGTTACTTGAATCGGATTGAGAATTTCTTTAGCAAATTTTCTTATAATCAAAATGGTTTTGATTATTAGTGTATGGTATAACTTCGGTTGAAAACTAGCTATCATCTCAAGTACAAATTGATCAATTTGGTATTATCCTTTTACCAAGGCGGATATGGTGTCTAGTCAGGGAACAATGGGGCAGCAGGTTGCACCGTGTGCGATCTTCCCACTCCCGTTGGTACTGGCCATGACAGCAGATAGGGAAGGGATAATGCTAGAGAAATGATGATGTATTATATAATTATTAAAATTCTAAATAATACATATTTGAGATAATACCATATTTCAAGTAACAATAAAGAATGTTTGTTGGATATTAATTGATTCATTGATTTAATGTGTTTAGATCAATTGGAATCCAATTAAAATTAAAATACTCTATTATAAATAGAGTTGTATTTCCTTTAGGAGAATCAATCGTAATGAATATGATTCATAATGATTAATTGGAATTTGAACATGATATGGAGGATCACAAAAGTGGCATCCATGGTCTCCCATCAAGGCTAAGGGTTCCCTTTCCAGGGATTGTATGTAGGAGACGTTTGTCTGAAGCAACAGATCCTGCATACAAGTGCATCTGCATCAGGCTCTTTGCTTCTCGATAGAGTAAGGCTATATACGCAGTGAACCCAATTTTGGATCCTCGTATTATTGAGGCGATATTGGATTGTGCATAGCGAGTACTAATCCTCTTGATGGTTGGTTCAATTAACGACGGGTCAACACTACCTTAGGGGTGGTAAGATTGGGTCATAAATACCAAATTGGGAATGCAAGTTGGACTTGCAAGGCACAATGTGTTCCCACTTTGTTTTATGCGAGTTATAGATTCTCATATTATTGGGATGTGAAAAAGATAAGGAAGGAGATCCCAGATCTTGCTTGAGATATAATGGTAAGTGTATCTCTTACATTGAAAGTGATTAAGGGAATGAACTTTAAATATTGACAAGGTAAGAGAACTTCGATATAAAAATTCCTAAATCAAAGTAAAACATATATATATATATATATGCAAATTTCTTATTTTAGATAATACCTCATGAAACCCACTCAATATTACACTCAATAATGATCGGTAAAATATCATGAATTGGATTCATGATCAAGATATCGTACTTATAGTTGGACACATAATGTATGTGGTTGCAATGTGTAAGTTTCCTCATAATAATGATGAATGAAAGTTAAATAGATAATAGGACAACAACCTTAGGGTTTGTATGTCTCTATAGTCTTGATCTCTCATTGAATGTACTTTGGAAGTGACATGTCGATGTTAATCGTAATTGTCAAATAATCCTTATAAAATCTAAGAATATGTTCTAGCATACATATGTGCTCTTGACATTTAATCATGAATGACATGGTTTACTACATCATGTAGATTGGTGGCTCTATAAGAGATGATGTATTCAAAATGCTTGAGTACCCACCCGAACCTACGTCTTTATGAGTTAAGATGTATGTAGATACAATGAGCGTCATCATTCCACTATCTATATTCTAGTCATACATGAAGCTTCATAATATTCATATTGTATGAAATGAATGAAGCATGTATAAATGTTGAAATACTCTTACATTGAATTATTTTGAGTTCAACATAAAAGATCCTTTGTCTTAAGCAATGGTTGTTTATAGATGAAAGGAGCATAGTGGAAGCATGGATCTGACCCATGTGAGAAGGAAAGTCAAAGAGTTGACTATACTTCTGTTATTTCCATATGGCATCCAAATTCCTACTTTGTTTTCATTCATAGTTTAATTTTCTCATTGCATTTTATCATCATTTGGTATTATAAAAAATAAAAAAACATTTTTCCTTGTTGGAACTTTGAAAATTCATAAAAAAAATGAATATCGTGTCAAACATTCCAAAAAATAGATAAGTTTTATTTTTGTGCATTATATTTTATGTTCAAATTTCACGAATTAACTATTTCTTAAACTCAAAAAATGTAAAATACTTAAAATATTCTGAAAATCCTTTAAAATTGTAAAAAAATTCACAAAATGTGATTTCAGTTCTTTTTGTAGATAATTTATTCTACTCTTTAGGAAAAATAATTGTAGAAATTGTTGCTTTTATTTTATATTTTTAAAGTACAAATAGTTCTGTCTGCTCACTGTTTTCCTTTTCTTCTATTTTTATTCATTTTAAAAATCCTAAAAATATAAAAAAAATATGAAGAATTACAAAAATAGTAAAAAATCATAAAAACATAAAAAAAGATTTTATTTGGAATTTTTTTTATCAAAAAATCCAAAAGAATTGCATTTCTTTTGTGTATAAATATGTTTTGAAAATTGTATTTTTGAAAATTAAAAATTTGCAAAATTAAAACTACTAAAAATTAAATCTGAAATTATAAAAACTTTAAAATAAAAAATTAAAGAAAACAAAAATCCTACAAAAACTAAGGATAGTTTGCATTTGGCATTCCCTTCTTTCTTTTAATTGATTTTTTTCAATTATTTGAATAACCCTCAGGAATGGTAGCCTCCCCTAGTTCGATCCTATTAGCTATATAGGTAAATCAAATAGCAAAATTATCTTGCTATACTTTTCTTTGTTATTATTTCAGCTTGAGAACAACAAAAAATTTTTTAGGGATATTTGGGTTGCAATGGCAAAGCACATTTACTTTCATCTAAATAAAATAAAAACCCTTCAAAATCCATACCAACAATCAACTGCATCAAAGCAGAAAACGCACCATCTATCGACAATTGAACACTCCAGCCACCATTGAAGAGCACCTCGTATAAAAAAACAAGACCAAAGGAGACCCATGCAAGTAAACACATGGTTCCTAATCCGTTTCCAGTCATATAGAGATGTCCCAAGTCAGAAAAAAAGTGGCCTCAAGATGTAACAAAGATACATAAATAATAAAATACAGAGATATTGATTAATTTTGCAAAACAAAAAATCCACACTTCTGAGACGAAATCAATAGGATTAATTAAAATATTTTTTCTGTAAAGACATCCCCATGGATTTAGGCATGCAGGAAATCTAACAAAACGAAAAGAAGAGAATAATATTAAGTACATCCGTAGGAAAAACATATATTGCAATGTCCTGGTCACTTTTAGCAGTTGATTTCGAGAGCAGAGATGTTGATACAATAACTACCCCTTTATATTAAAGACTATTGATAATAGTGAAATGACATGATAGAATCAACATTTATGAAATATGTAAGGTGGATGAAATAATGACCATAAAACAAGTGATGATGGTAATGATAATATGTATTTTGCCCTGCTTTGTTTACATTATTTCCCAACTTTAACCAAAAGCGAGAGTACAATGCCCACAATGATCATCTCACATGGGCATCATACGGGGTATACACCAGCTTCAAAGTGTGATTTATGGACCTTTGCATAAACTTGTCACACTGGCAGCGTATAGATTATTGATGATTGTGACAACATCAAAATAATCAAGGTCTATGTTAAGCTCTAACGCATTCAGATTGTTGCAAGCTTTGAAGTCAGTTATGTGAGTTTTATCTTGTCCATAGTTACAACCACGTGTTAAATGACTTGAGGCAAGAAACCTCGTGAAAGAACTGATACAACATCAAGACTTCAAATCAAAACAAATTGAAGTGAGAGCTACGTTTGATCGAGGTAAATAATACGGATTTACATAGTGAAGTGTGATATGCATGCTGTTAAGTGGACTAGATATTAACCTCCACCTTATAATACATGTATTTGTACACGTTCCATGGCATGGCAAATGGTCCTATATGTGTATATGTACAAGACCCTCAAGGAGCAAAATGGGTGCAACTAAGCATGGAATAAAATGAAGGGATTTTATCACTTGTGCCCCTCCGAGATCTTGCAATATCAGTTGTACCCCTATCTTTTTGGTAATATCAGTTGTGCCCCTCGAAAGTTTGGCCGTTAGCAAATGTGCCCCTCCGTAACATCTCCGTTAATGGGAATCGTCTAACCGTGGTTAGACATGACTCAAGTGTGCTAACTCAGTTGATTCCCGAGGAAAACATGTAGGCAGGAAAATAGAAGTTGCCACGTGTCCTAACCCCGCGCAAGTGGCGGGAGAAGAGGACTAGACGAAGCGTTTTCCCCCCAAATTCCGCATGCCTTCGGCTGCTTTCATCTCCCTCGCAGAGAACGTCAACTTTTGTCTCCAGTTTTCTTCCGCATCACGCTGAGGAGCTCCGCAAGCCGATCGAGTCCTGGTGGGTGGGGTTCTTCATATTGACGGTTGTAATCGAGTGGGGAGCTTCTCCATTGAGTCTCCAGGTTAGTTAGGGTTTGGAGTTTTTCGTATTGACGACGTTAATCGAGTAGGGAGCTTCTTATTGCAACCGTGTTGACGACGTTATTAGGGTTTGGGGTTTACCGTATTGATGTATTTTAGGGTTTTTCGATTGAATGTTTTTTGTTTTTTGATCATACCTGTTTGGGATTGATTGGGTGCACATATTCTCGAAATGAAGTGATAGGCATATATATGGTGCACCATTTCGTTTTTTGATGATCTTGAATGTAGGATGGTTTGGTACAATGGAGAAGAAGGTGTGCTGACAGTCCGTGTGAGACACAGCGGGCGCTTTAAGGACACCAAGGGATGTCGGGGTGAAAAATATGTGGACTTCGTGGAGGACGTCATTGGAATCGACCCTGATTACACTTGCTGGTTTGACCTGATCGAGACGATATCGAAGATCGTTCCTTGGAGCAGTTCGTCTGCCCTTTCAATGAGATACAAGGACCCAAAGTCTAGAGCAAGCTGTTTCCTTGAGCTCTCAAATGAAGCAGAAATGATGACTATGTTCAATGGCCACATGGATGGAAGAGATGTGGAAATCATTGTCGGGTTCATCGACATCGAAGCTCTCTCGCATTTTGAAGCTGAGAAGGCAGGGAAAGCAAATAACAGCAAATTAGACTTCCAAGGACAAGCATCCAATGCAGCAGCAGAAAAGGTTGGTTTGTCTGATCTCTCCGACGATTTCTTCGATGCTCTCTGGGGAGGAGGTTATATGGATGGGGCAGGGGGTGATAGGGGGGGAGAAGGAGGTGATTTTGAGGGGGGAAATACTGGGGTGCATACTATGGAAGATCTGGGGCAGGAAGAAGTTGCTGGTGGAAGACAAGTCGATGCAGAAACACCAAAGACACCTAGAATGCTTCGCAAAGCAGTGGTGTCAAGGACGCCGAGGTCTGGAAGACGTAAGGCACAAAGAGTAGAAACACCAAAAAAGAAGGTTGCACATTCGGGCCAAGGGGAGTCAGCACAAGATAGAGATGACACGCCAAAGTCGGGAAGACGTAAGGCACGAAGAGAAGAAACACCAAAAAGAAATGTTGCGCAATCGGGAATAGGGGAGTCACAGCAGACCCCTCAAGCTGCTGCAGATCAGAGAAAATCCACTAGAGCAGGTACAAGGAAGAGAAGGCGGTGCTTGGAAGAGGATTTTTACGCAGACCCTGTATTTGAACATGTCTTCAGTGTTGACGATGATTCGGATGACGAATGGATCGCCAGTTCAACCGAGGATACTTCTGAGAGTACAGATGCGAGTTTTGATAGTGACGATGCCTTCGACTTAGAGATCGAAGACGTACAGGATTACGAGGGTCCAAATGTCGAAGTTGATAACCAAGACTTCGAAGTGGGCAGTGATTTCAATGATCATGCTGCCTTTCGCTTTCAACTTGCTGCATACTGCCTTAGGAAGGATTTCAAAGTGAAGTTTCTGAAGTCTGATCCAACCAGAATTACCGCAAGATGCGCCAGTGATGGATGCGTTTGGCGTATCCATGCTTCTAGGCTTGCTGGAGGAGCCACATTCCGCATCAAGACCCTGTCGGGTATTCATACTTGCAATAGTATAAACAGGGTAGATACGGGCATGGCCAAGCAAAGATGGATTGCTAAATTTTGTGAGAAGTGGTTGAGGGAGAATCCCACGTTGTCCGTGAAGGATGTTTCAGATAGATTGTGGGAGGAATTCACTGTGAGAGTTCCCTATCTTAGAGTGTACAGGGGAAGAAACATTGCTCTCGACTCGATCTTTGGGAAGGTTGAGCTTACCTACCCTAAGGTGCCTAGTTTGGTATACGAATTAAAGTCGAGGAACCCAGGATCTGTGATTGATTATGTCACGGAGAAGGATGACGCATTTTTATGAATCTTCATTTGCTTCAAGGCATCCATTGATGGGTTTAAAAATGGTTGTAGGCCTTTCCTTGGCTTTGATGGTTGTCATTTGAAAGGGAAATACCTTGGGACCTTGTTGGCAGCAACTGCTCTTGATGGAACGAATGGACTCTTTCCCGTGGCATTCTGCATATGCGAGGATGAGTCCATTGATTCATGGACTTATTTCATGGACAAGTTGCACACAGCGCTCGGGTTTGAATGTGGCAGAGGTTTGGCAATAATATCTGATGCACAAAAAGGGCTCGAAGGTGCAATGACGAAAATTTTCCCCGAAGCTGAGCATAGGGCATGCATGAGGCATGTCTACAAGAACTTTAAAAAGGTATTTCCAGGAGAAGATTTGGAGAAACTAGTTTGGTCGGCTGCTCGGGCCTATGAAAGGAGGCATTATCTGCATAACATGAATGAGATTCAAAAGTTATCAACAAAAGCATTCGAATATTTAGAGAGTCTATCACAGACATGGAGCCGACACCAATTCCGTGAAGCTGCACAGTGTGCTTATATAACCAACAACTTGAGTGAAAGCTTCAATGCTTGGATCTCAAAGGCTAGACATCTTCCACTTTGTGAGCTTGTGGACTGGATTCGTCAGAAAATTATGACAATGATGGACGCGCGAAGATGTAGAGCAGCACATCTAAATGGTGATTTGGTCCCGCAAGCATCAGAATATGTAATGGGGATTTCAAGAGATTTGCAGGGCTTCATTGTGAGACGATCGAGTGACCAAAATGCAGAAGTGGAGACGCCTTATGGGCGTTATGTGATTGACATAGTGGCAAAAAAATGTACATGCAATCGATGGCAAATATCTGGCCTCCCGTGTAGGCACGCAGCTGCTGTTCTCAGCAACATTCGGGGTGTTAGGTGGGATGATTACATCTCCCATTATTATACCTTGCAAACATACAGGAAGTGCTATGAGTTTGGCATAGCACCATTACCCGACAAGGACTTTTGGGCAGTAGTTAAGCTTCCATATGTTGTGGGTGCACCTCGTACGAAAAGGCCTCCAGGGAGACCCAAAAAGAATCGAATTCGATCCAAGGATGAGGTGGTTCACAAACCTAGAGTTCGTCATAATTGTGCACGTTGTGGAGGCTACGGGCATCACAAGAACACCTGCAAGGAGCCAATTAATCGTCCACCAACAGCGCAGCCATCCGAGAGGCAACAAGATACACAAACCTCCAACTCTGCAATTGCCATGGCAAGCAGAAGGTTAGAATGCGAACATGTCTATTTCCTATTCAAACTGTCATTACAAACAAATTCCAACACTTCTTACATCCTTTACTTGGTACTTTGTAGTGGAACTGCATCAACAAAGCGGCCGGTGGCTAGACCATCAAAACGTCGCCAACAAGATCGCATGCCAAGGCGTCGTGCTCGTCCAAGCCAATCGCTTGATCCTGATGGTCCTCATTGCACACTTGATTAAGGTATTCCTGATATTCAATTCCTTCTTTCCTTCAATTTCATCTTATATTTTTGCTGTGAATGACTTCCCCTGCCTTTTTGTGTTAATATATAGGAAACTTGGAAGTCTTGGAGTTTTTTGACGTGAAGCACGGGCTTATTGCTGCGTAATCGATGGTTGCGTTCACAGATCTTTGGATAGTGATACAGCGATACACTCATACATTTTGGATAGTGATACAGTGACTTTTTGGAGAGCTCTATACTTATGATCCAGTGATGATACAGTGACTTTTTGATGTAGTGATACTCATTTCTGTAGTATTTACCAAACTCTTTGATGTCTGTAGTATAGTGACTTCACTGTCTGGCTTGTAATTAAGAACAACTTTACCACTACGTTTTGTAATATTATGTCTTCGGAGCTATGTTTTGCTATGTTGTACTATTTCGTGTGTAACAAACACAACACAAGGCTATGTTTTCCAGTAGAACACATACACAACCAAGAGAGGTATGCAACCAAACTCAACTATCTTTATTCATATAAAGAAATGTAGCTGCAACAAGACACAAAGACATCAGTATCAGCTTCAATATAAAAATTATCTCCTTTAATTGCTTATCTACTGCCACAATTCTACTAGATATTAATGCTAACATCTGATCTATGCTTGGTGACTGATCCATGTGTGCAGCTTCCATCCACTGAAAAAAGTTGCACATCTTCTGCTGGCATGTGTAGAACTTCAACCCTCTACTCCAAGGTTTTCCTGATGTCTTTACCACTGCTGGATTGTCGCAATGACACCTTACTTGGGATCCAGAATCACCACGATATGATGTCGAACTTCGCGAAGCGGACGCCATCGAGTTGCAATACATATGTTACCTGTTGGAGGGAGCTTCAACTGTGAATAGAATCATGAATTGTAACTACTATGTAAACAAATACCTGACAGAATTTATGTAAACTTCCTTCTCGAAAAATTTCATGAAAGCAAGCTTTCGGATTTCTCCTTTCCTTCAATGTGAGGAACTGCCAAGGGTTTTGGGTCTCTTAAATAGACCTTCTCTTCCAACGGTCAACTGACTTCATTTGCAATTAATTAATACCCACCAACTGCCCAACCAACCCTATTAAAATATACATACAACGGTCTTCTGCTCTCTTGTTGTCAGTGGGGCAATGTCACATCAAATTGCAATAAACGTCCGTTTGGGAGAGATAGAAACGGCAACTAACCTCAGGGGCACAATTGATATTACAACCAAGTTTACAGGGGCACAACTGATATTACCAAAAAGATAGGGGTATAACTGATATTGCAAGATCTCGGAGGGGCACAAGTGATAAAATCCCTAAAATGAATATTCTGACATGTGGAAAGGAGGTCGATCACACTTGAAGCGGGACCCTAGTCATTTTGGGCTTCAGTTTGATGCCACCCATGCTCTCCAGCGATAATAGTTCTGGCAAGATCCATGAATGGGTAAGCGGCCTGCTAACCTGATTGGATGAACAATCCCATATCAATCACGACAACACCAATGAGTGTGCATGCACACTACCACCACACAATGTCGGCAGCCTGGATGCGTAATTTTGTGCAAATTCAACACGATCCAGCATGAAATCAAAAACCATAATCATGGGGAACAAAATGTAGAAGGCGACATAAAGGAATGGCGATGATTCGTACCTTGGAAATGTGAGAGATGAGCTCCCACAGCAAGCTCCATGCGTGGACACCTACGGCTTCGCTATTGGCGACTCCAATTATGAGCTAGCAACGGTGCAATAGCTATTGGGCAGAGCTCTGGTGACCACCAAGGCTGGTAATGGGTTTTGGGTAGACCAAATCCAAGCCCTATCCTATATATGTGGGTTCGGTTAACCAGATCTGGATTCGGATATGGTTCAAGTCTATGTCCGTTTACCGATTCACTACTATAAAACGACCATATCTCCCTCGTCCGATGTTGTATTTCAACGTTCCTGGTATCATTGAAAATGTCTCTGCAAGTACTACACAATTAAATTTTATTTTCTAAAAATGTCATTCATGTCTGGAATTTAAAAAGAAGGGAATGAAAATGTATAAGTGTCTGAAACAAACTCGTATCTCGGACCATGTCTAGATCTGATTTGTATGGGCATCTGATTTACATATTGTATTTTATAATTAACAACTATATAAGCATCAAGGTCTCACTACTATTCATAATGGTGGTTCCATAAGAGATATTGTACTCAAAATGTTTGAGTACCTACTTGAATCAAAGTCTTTACGAGTTAAGATGGATGTAGATTTTATGAGTGTCATCATTCTACTATCTCTACTATATTCTTTCATGAAACTTCATAAAATGCATATTGTGTGAATACAATGAAGCAAGTATATATATTGAAATACCCTTATATCGACGTCCCTTGAGGCCATGTCCTATTTGAGAGATCTTTTATTTTAAGAAATGATTGTTTATAGATCAAGGAAGTGCAATGGAAGCATCGGTCTGACCCATATAAGGAGAGTCAAAGGTTGATTGTACTTTGTACTTCCACACATATGACATACAAAGAGTTGGATGAATGCCACTACTGCAACAAGCCAATACACTAATAGTGTGACTATCTAGAATCCATAGGAGGACTTAGATACTGCATTGACGTATCCTACATCTGCATTTATCATTGAAATCAACTTACTAATTAGATAAGATTAAAGTCAAATAATAGTATCCTTTTCTAATTAAACTGACAATTGGTTGTACATGTTTTTGAAGACTAGAAAACTTGATCTCAAGGTTCATAGTCATCCATATGGGAGTTGATACAATATTGGAACAATCTCCATTGGATAGATAAACTACTTATTTTCAATGGGAGATCCATTGGTCTTATAGAATATCTCTATGACCTAGATATTAGAATATATTCATTGTTTATTTCTAAACATGTGAATAAAAATGCATAGATTATGAGATAGATCTATAATAAAGAGTTATGATGGATATATTTCAAATAGTAATCTAGCATCTAGAGGACTCTATTAAAATAGAAAGTTACTGAATAGTTCACTAACGTTTCTAATACTCAAATTAACCCTTAAAAGAATAAAAGAGAGATGAAAAGAGCGCATTTGACAATGATATGGCATCAATACTAGGACATAAGTCTATTGATGAGATCAATAGACTAGTAGAAGATAGAACTTCAAATGTCTAAAAGTTCATAACAAATGTACTTGTGAATATTATATTCAGAGTAAAATGTACCATACACCCTTCTCTAGGAATGGTGTAAGATGCATAGGTATTCAACACGACATACATATTGATGTATGTAGAGCATCTATACAATAATTAACATTAATTATATGTGATGTCCATTCATGGTTTTTTGTGCTATGGCATTTCTACCTTATCTATTACAAACCTTTGAAATATACAAATATTTCATAATTTGATTGAGAACTAAAGTTAGAAGAAAGATGAAACAATATGTTGTGACTGAGGTAGCAAGTACCTATAAGATTAATTTATAAGAATACCTTATAGTGAATGGAATATTGTTCCTATCTCTCTACTCCTAATACACCTCAGCTCAATCAAGTTGTAGGGAGATGCAATTAAATCAAGTTCAATAAGATCTGATCAATAATGACTATTAGCATAATTAACTCTTAGTTTTGGGGTATATGCAATAGAGACTGCAATATATATCGTTAATAAGATTTCAAACAAATTTGAACCCAAAACTCCTCTTGTGATATGGTTTGAAACTAAGTACAGTGTTAGACACTTGAGGATTTAGGGTTGTGTGGTCCATGATGAATCTCCGATTCATCGCCTTTATTCTATCATTTTGGCCTTAAAAACCCTAGCCAATGCATGTAAATAGAATTATTTTGGTACATATTAACATTCATTATTTATCCTAGTTATCTAAAATACTATTTTTAATACCAAAATTATAGAATAAAGAAAATGAAATAATAATAATAAAATATCAAAGGTATTTTATGACTCTAAACCCCAAGACCAAGTCAATAATTGAATTGATCGACAAGGAATGAAGTAGGGGGAGGTAAGAGCCAAATATACAATAAAAGTCATATTCTTTTATTTGTCAATAATGCATTTTGGGAAAAAAATTATTATTTCTTATTTATTTATTAAAAAAATAAACTTTGTACATAAAAGTTGTAGATAATAATAATAATAATAGAAAAATAAAAATTGAGTTTACACAAAAAACTTTTACAGTGTACATTTTATACTCAAAATAATAATCCAAAATCTCAACTTCCCATACCCATATATCCTAAATAAAAACTCAAAATGCATAAAAATCATCTTTTATTGTATATAAATTTTTATAAACTATTTAATGAAGGTGGTTTCATTTAATTTGGAGCTAAGGTGTGAAAGTTAGGTTTTAGGCCCCTATTGTGCTATATACCTGAATAAAATATTCACTTTATTTATTCACTATTATTTTTACAATTTTATATTTCTTAATTTTGTAAATATTATTTAGAGTATATGTACATAATAATATAATAAAAACACAAATAAAACACAAAAATAAAATAACCTATTGAAATACATAGATGAAATACAAATACTTATACTTATATAATAGATACCCCTATTTATTTAAGTGTATATAATATATCAGAAAAATAAAGTAAATATATATATTTTTATAGATAAAATAAGATTATAAATATATACATTAATAAAATCAAATAATAAAATCAAAAATACAAAATAAAAAATACACAAAACATAGATGAATAAACCTATAATTATATCCTTAAAAAATAACTTGTAAGTGATCACCTCATAAAAATAAATAAAAGTAATATTAAAATTTTACATAAAATAATAAACATTTTTTACTTTATAGCTTTTATTTAATTGATATATTTATTAATTATTTTGGAATTTACAAACCATTTGTTAATTCCATTTTCCTGATTGGTCCACCTGGACCAATCGGTGCCCTCTGATAGTTGACCCCAGGTCAACTGTCCTCTCTCTCCTTCTGACTTCTGTCAGATGTGCAGACAAGTCGTATCCTCTCCTTTTTCTCATATTAGACTTATCACTCCATCCATCACCCTTCCATCATCCCACTCCTTGTACATCCCTAATCCACACCCATGCTCCAGATCCATTGTACATAGCTTCAATTCACCCCAAACCCTAGCTCAATAAGGGTGCCCCACCATGTGCATAAATAAGACCTCTCTTCTTCTTCCTCATGTTGGTCATTTCTGAGTCCTTAATCCCGCTTCCCTTGGTCTAGCATGAATGTCGGTGACAAGGGGAGTTCCCTTGAAGTGTTGGCATGATAGTAATAGGGGGGAGGTGCACCCACGGTGGACCTCCGGTTGCCTTGCTCCCTAGTCATGGGATCAGGTATAAGAGTTAAGCACTTTATTTTCTAAGTAGATTTTGTTCTCATTATTTATTTTATGCAATTTGTTTTGCATTTTAGTTAGTAATTTAGGTTATATTAGTTTGCTTACCTTACTGGAGCTCTGGAGCTCTGACCATTTTTTCACCGTGCAATCTTTGTTCCCGACTCACCATTGCCACCCCAACACCTTTCCGAGCACCTTCTCCATCTTATCAAACCACCTAATCAACCAGAACCCTCGTGATTCTGTGAATCGAGGTCCACTCCTCCATTGTACGCATGACCTCGCCCCTACCTTCATCCTTGTGCGATTCAACTTCAAATCGGGACAACCACCATCGCCTCAAGCCATAGAGTCTCTTCTTGCAGGTTCCTGCTTTAATCGACCCCTGTTGGTCGAAGTTGAGCTCCTCGAAGGGTCTCCAGATGCTTCATCCTCTCTGATAGACCATGACCCCATCGATGGGTCTTGGACTTTGTCAAGCCCACAAGTCATTGATGACGAGCCTCCCAGTCGTGTAGAGACAAGAATCATCGAAGAAGACCACAAGAGGAGGGAAGAATCAAGGATCAAAGCTCGGAGGAAGGGTCCTTCTTCCCTATTCTTTGAGCGAAGTAGTAGCTGTTGGATCGAGGTGGTGTCCCAGTTCTGATCGTGGTTGTTCATCTATCACCAACTTCATCCGTCCGATGGAAGCCCAGATGCAATCCTGACCATGGATCAGCGAAGCGGTATCAAGCCTTCTCATGTTGTCATATGTACAAGTGAGATAATTTGCATCGTTGGATCATGCGCCTTTGGGGGTAAATTGGGTATCTCACCCCCAACATTTTTGATTTATTTAGTCATGTAAATATTTTTTGTCGTGCAAATAAAATAGGATATATTGCATAGTAGCCCACAAATTGATTGTATATTGCACATGGGTCCAGTCCAACTCAACTCAACTCAAGTGGCATCCCATTTGAGCTAGGAAAATTGCATTTATACCCTTGTAGGTTTTTGTTTTCATGTTTAGTGTAATAATTTTAAATATATTTTGTATATTTTTAGGAAAATTGCACATGTACCCTTGACATTAAATTTTAATTACAAATATCCCTCCCCAATTCTTGTATTTTTTATGCTTGAATTTTATTTATTTAACAGATAATCCATGCTCCAAAATTTATAGGGATAGAAGCCTACTAGTATGTATTTTCACATCACATTTTTGGATTTGCATTTTAGGCAATTTATCTATTTATTAAAATCAAATGAGCTTGTTTTTGTCTCTATCTAACTTAGAAAGTACAAAAAAATAGAAAATGTTTTAAAAAAATCCAATATGTATATATATGATGTTTATTTTAATATATTGTATCTCTAGACCAAAAATCTCTAAAAATAGAAAAAGAGAAAGCATAAATATTAAAAAACTCCAAAATTTTAGACAAAAATATTAAAAATCAACAAAAATATCAAAAATATTTATTTCTATTTTTAAAATTTTCTTTTATTATTATCTATCTATTAAATTTTTTAAAGAATTTTGGACTTAATTTACTATTTTTAATCTTCAAATCAATTCTCTCCTGATTTGAGCCTTTTTAAAAAATAGATAAAAATATGAAAAAAATCCAAAAAAATCACAAAAACATTATAAAATTATATAAAAATCAAAATTTGCTCCTTGAGTTTGACCTATACACATGCTTACACACTACACATTTGTTGTATAGTTATAATAAACTTTAGTTCCACATTTTTGCAATTCATTGATTGCTTATAATTATTGTGGGATAATTGTTGCTTAACTTGAGGTTTAGTGAGCGGTCGGCTTTACGACAAATTTTCTTTGCTTTTCTTGAGTGAGTGTTATTTTAGAATCTCACAGGATCCTTGTCATCAATGTCAGGGATCAACACTACATAGATTGGATTATTTTATTTGAATTTGATGTGAGAGACCGCTAAGCGAGGGAGGACTTCTTAGGAGGACCTATGAACCCAAGCAAGGCGTAGCCGGCTTTCTGACTTAGCCGATGGAGAGAGCACGAGATGAAGACTTGGAGGGATTTTTGAAGACAGACTCGTTTTTTATTATTTTGTTTTGTGATTAAAAGTGAGTGAGAGAGAGACTAATTTGTAATAATTTGGACTCTCCTAACACTTGATTACTTCATGAGGTCCATTGTGCGAGGGATTGTTCCCTTGGTGGCCTCATCGTGTTTTTCATGTTTTCATTGCTTTATTTATAGTTATTTTTTGAACTTTATTTATATTTTTTTGTGTTATTGAGCCTTAGCCTAGGATGTTCTTGTTCGATAAATTAAGGTACAAAGCACTAATATATTTGCATGTTCCTATAATATCACTTTTGGACTTAGTTAAATCTAATTGTCACTTATTTGGATTTGAGACCATGTGTTGAGAGAGGTCACATACATCGCTTGAATGACCCATTGTGGTAGGAACCGAGTGGCATCAAAGACCGGACTTTAGGCCTCTTTTTGAATGATTAGCATTTTGTGCTTGATGCTAATACCATATTCTATCTAGGGTGATTTCATCAATTTGCATCTCATATAGAATAGTTTTCAGTTTTGTTATGCATCTTGCATGGAGAGAACTGGGAAGCACTGTAAGCCATATGATTATGCATGCATCTTAAATTCTCTACTTGCATGTCTTATCCGACTGTCTCCCTCTGATTTTGATCACATAGGATGTTAATGGAATTGGAAACTCGTTAGACGATTGCATTGGAAAATACCAAAAAAAGTGATAACCAAAAGTAAAATTGGTACTGCTAACCCAATTACACTTGTAAAAATCAACATAATGGATTCATTGAGTTGGGGAGAGTAACCCCATCATTGTTTGTGCATTTTATTTTTCACATACACACTAAGGATTAATGCCCCAATCCCAGACCTACCTACGTGTTTGTACAACTTTTTTTTGAAGATCTCCTAACTCTAAAATGGAAAAGATAAATGAACACCGTCTTGGTCTTCACTATGTTGAGTAGGTGAACATGGGGTTTGCTTTATACATTGATTGTGATTTTGGGTCCATTCACGTTCATCATTCTTTGAGCTAGTAGATCCATGAGGATTTGAGTAATTCTTTTTATTGATTCATTCTTCCGTTCTTTGTCCATATTATTTGTCTTCTTTATGGAGTTGTGATATAGGGTCTTGATCTTCACTTTTGTAGATGAATTTTGAGGCCATCACCTTGCCCATATCACCCTTTCTCTAGTCCGATTTAAGAAGACTCTATTCCTGAACCATAATTTTGTATTCGTCTCTTCTTGTTCCCACTTGTATCGTCTCTTCTTGTTCCCACTTGTATCATCTCTTCTTTCACCTGGGATTGTTGTGCTATTGTATGAGACCCATATCGAGGTTTTGATTCCAGGAATTATTTGAGTAATCTAGGTAGATTTGAGGATGTTGAGATTGGTGTTCTATTTTTTTCTAGATCTGACTTTGTTATGTGCATAGAGTTATTGAGGATTCTGATTATAGCACGATTACATGTGTGATTCTTTATGGAGGATTTTAGATATCACACATCGGATTGAGGATGTGATTGATTCCTGATGATTTGATGATGATTCCATGAGCTATGATTGTATGATATCTTACACGGTTCTGCTTGTCTAGATTCAGATGTTAGATGTACTATCTCTATGTGCTCAAAGCGGCAGTTCTCAGAACCCACATGATTTCAATCATCTTCTTGATTGATCCATCCTCCATGTATTGACTCTTCCATCCCCGTTTAGCACTTATAGACTCTCTATCTGATATCTTGATTCATCTCAGCTATTTTGGTTTATTTAAGGGACTACACTATGATTGCCCGGATGATCCCTTATCCCTCCCATAGCTGTATGCCCTCCTACTGATGGCTGATTGATTATTTTTGAGGACATGAGAATTGAAGCTAGCACTTCCTTGATTTCATTGACTTAGTTGGTAGTGTTCTCCGAGGACTATCAGCGGGAGAATGTAAAATTTTCTATACGATCGATTTCACTCAAGGCTTGTGTGTCCATCTTGATGGAGCATGAAACCAATTCGTATGATATGAGTTGTCGATCTCACCGTCTGATTGTATGTTTGGTTTGTCGAAGCACGAGATCGCTTATCTGACTCCTTTGAGCCTTCTCTCCTTAATGGTCATCGCAATGATGAGTCACATTCTTATGATTATTCCTTGTTTAGTTCACAATACTCCCTGAGGGTTATCTACGGGAGACTATAAAATTTCTAGATCTTTTAGTCTCTACTATTGGGTAGCCGATCTGTCACATACTGAGATCGCTTCTGTTGATATGTCTAATGGATCTGAATCCTTTGAGACTAATCTCCTTGAAGACCCTCACAAGGATGTGTTTGGTTCTAATTATTCATTTCTTAGTATGTATTAGTCCTCGAGGTTATCTGTAGGAGGATACATCATTTTGTGGGTACTCGGCTTCACTTCTGGTGTCTCTGATCTGGTGGAGCACGAAGTTGAGTTTTTTGTGTTGTGTAATCGGTCTCATATATGGTTGTGTATCCTATGTGGTGCATCATGAGATCGATTCATTTGATTAATATGAAATTTCTTACTCATCGGAGTATGCTCACCCAGATGACCCTTGTAATTTGGTTCATTCCCACCATAAACCCTCCATACATGTAAATACCTCCTGCTATACTTAGGATTATTTCATCCTAAGTATATGTTAGCAATGTGAGCCCGGGGCGAACCATTCCCGCAATAAATGTTTTTGTAATAAATGATTTATCAATAAAAGTTATTGATTAATTTTCACTCCCTTTCTGACATTGACTGAATGAATGCACTATAAGGTCCCTATATACAATAAGGGTTATGTACCATGGCCAACTTGATGATCATACAGTTGTTGATTCATTGATTGAATCATAGAGGCTGATGCTTGGATGAATATCTAAGGAGTTAGATAGAGGACTCATCAAGCATCATCAAATGATTGTTAAGTGATGATCTCCAAACTGAGTAGGAGATGGCAATCCTTTCTCATCTGGCCGATATTTGACTGACCTCTTGATGCAGGTCCTCTGCTTGGGAATATTGACTCGGAGTTGTCAGATTATTTGAGTCAATGAGCTGACTTCACGAGATCGAGATAACCAAAGACCTATGTTGAATGCTGTCACAACATAGGCATGCATCCTCTGACCAGAGACATATGTGTTGCTATATGTCTGAGTGTGTACATTTGGCAGACCAATAGGTTGATGACCTAACCAAGGTCTATACACCGACAAGCTGGTGTGCATGTAAGGACATAAGACTAATACGATCTCTCAAACGGATCATACATGTTCACTTGTGAACCGGAAGACTTGAGCTCACTAATGAGGTATTGGGACTGATCAAATTCCATGCATGGTCATCATGATTTCGAAGCATGACATAAATTTGAAGGTAAGATATATGCTTTGGGAAAGCATATGATCTATACCAATTCCCAATGACCAAGGTTGAGAAACTTAGTGAACAAAGCCTGAAGATGATAGTGTAAAAGTGATCTATATCTTCAGGATGATCATAGGTCTTCCAATATGCAGGATGTACAGGTGTTGGGAATACCTGAGGGTGATGTGATCATAAACGATTGTATAACCATGACACTTTCATTGCGAGGGAGTGATGAAACAGGTTTGGATTTTAGTGACTCCTCTCAGTGGAGAAGTGACCTAATCTTAGTCCATGTATTAGACATTGATCTGAATGAGATTCAGATGCAATGAGAAGAATGGGTCTACGGTCTTGATTTAATCAAG
Source organism: Ottelia alismoides (assembly GCA_037367405.1). Lineage (NCBI taxonomy): Eukaryota > Viridiplantae > Streptophyta > Magnoliopsida > Alismatales > Hydrocharitaceae > Ottelia > Ottelia alismoides. The sequence continues at coordinate 332,103 of JAZKJV010009250.1, forward strand.
CATCTGTGGGAGGTCCTTGAGATCTGGATTTGAGATGTGATCTAAATATCCAAGTCACTATACGTGGAACAATACAATCGTCTTGTCCTTATCTCCAAGTATATGCGGAGAAATCGCATTGTTCTTGAAAGGATTCAAGAATTATTCCATAAATCTAAGCATTAAAGAATTGCTGATTATTTGTGATTTAATTATCATGATGTGTACGGAAATTATCCAATATAATTAAATGTGATTTAATTATTATGGATAAGAATAATGTTGATAGCAATATTCAATTATTCATAATATATTATAAATGTGATTTATAATGTATTAGAGAGAGCTAATTATAATTTATATTTGTTAATTAATTATTAATGTGTATTGGATACACATTGTGTAATTAATTGAAAATGTAAATTATATTTTGTTTTGGGCTGTGAATGTGATTCACAAATTTCAAATGGTAAGATTGCAATATTCTCAAAATTAGTTTCGAATTTATTTTGAAGAATATATCACAACAAAAGTTGTTGGAATACATAATGAAGAATTTCATGGAGACATGCAATCTCATGAGATTTCATGAGATTGCCCCACTTGGAAACAAGTGGACGGCTACCAAGTCCTATATGGAATTGGTGGTCGTCCACTATATTCCAATGGGAGATGAGATCTCCATGGTAATTGTCTCCTTATTTATTTGATTTAATTTAGGATTGATTTATATTTGATTTGTCAAATAAATTTGATCTAAATTAAATTAATTGTTGATTAGTTTTACCAACAACAATCTTGACCATTGGATTAAACATAAATCAATCTCATCCATTGATTTTTTGTTTCCCATGGATTGAGATCCATGGATCCCAAAACCCTATAAATATAGAATCATACCATGTTCTCTAAGGCTTATGCTTTTGAAGTACATCCCTCTCTCTTTTATTCCACACGTCAACTCTCTCTCCCTCTTCTTGGTGGTCGTCCACCAAACCTAGAGGAGAAAGCCGTCGTCGCCCTCGCCACCGCGCTGCCTCTTCGACATTCTTTGGTTCTCCATCTTCTTGGAGTGCTACTCTCACTAAGAAGACATTCTATCTCGTATGACGAGATCAGGAGTTCACCGTGCTTGGATCATCTTGTTGGATTGCGAGGATCACGAGGTTCATCCTCACGCTCGCAAGCGTCTTCTCCAACGATCGGACTTGAGACAGGAGGTCTCTTTTCATAGAGACTCGATCAACCACGCTTCAAGAGGTATTCCTTTATACTTGATGTAATTCTAGATGAAACGATCCGAGAATCGTTCTTGGATCACGTGATTTTATCGGATGATTTTTTTTTAAATTCTGCTGCATAGAACAACTAGTATGACTAGTCGTTCTACGTCGTATTCGATACGACGATCATGCTTCCGTGATGTGCTTGAGGATAATACCATATCCTTCAAGTGGTATCAGAGCCTTATGTCAAAGGTTTTGGATACGATCCGTAAAACTAGAATGACTTGGGTTCGTTAAGGTCGCGAAAGTTTTTTGTCGCATTTAATTTTCGCACATCTGTTTAGTGAATAGATTCGTCCCTGTTTAAAATTTTTAAACACGAATTAATCACTTGTATTTTGTTCCCCATTAAATAAAGAAACCATAGGATCTGAGTTTAAGTAATTTGGATTCCGTTTGCTCGAAATATGGTTGTTTTAATGAACATGTATTTACTGTTGTGGGAACTGTGAATCTTAACATGATTAATGAGTTAATTACTGTTTTGATCCATCTCAAAATGCGTGAAATATCACTTATGTTCTGTCCTAAATCAAATTAGAAATCTTTGAAAATTGAGTTTGTCTAATTTGGATTTAAATTTATTGAGATATGTTAATGTTAGTAAGTAGAGGTCACTGCTGAAATTACAATCCTAATCGAGAACCATGTGATTGTCAATTAGTGAAATTAATTGTTAACTTCATGAAATAATTATGGAAAATATTTGAGAAATATTTGATAATGATTATTTCCCTAATTGACATGGCCTCAAACAATAAATTGATTAGAATTGATCTAGATCATAATTGGAAACACAATCATCAAACTCCTTGCTTGAATAGGATTGGGAATTTGTGTAGCAAATTTCCTTATAATAAAAAATGTTTTGATTATTACTATATGGTATAATTTCGGTTGAAGAACCGATGATCATCTCAAGTACAAATTGATCTATTTGGCATTATCTTTTCCTGAGGTGGATATGGTGTCTAGTCAGAGAGCATGGGGTAGCGGGTTGTAACGTATGTGGTCCATCCCACTCTCGTCGGTATTGGCCATGACAGCAGGTAGGGACTCGATAATGTCAGAGAAATCAAGATGTATTTTTCTAATTACTAAATTCGAATCAATACGTACTTTGAGATAATACCACATATATATTCAAGTAAAATAATCGAGTTTGTTGATTAAATTGGATTGATAATTAATTTAATATGATTGAATTAATTATGTCCAATTGAAACAGTCTATTATGAATAGAGTTGTTATTTCCCATGGAAGAATTAATTATATAAATATGATTCGTAATAATTAATTAAAATTTGAATATGACGTGGAGGATCACATAAGTGACATCCATGGTCTCCCATCAAGGCAAAGAGTACCGTCACCAGGGATTGCATGTGGGAGACGCATGTTCGAAGTAACAGCTCCTGTATTCAAGCGCATCTGGATCGAGCTCTTTGCTTCTCGAAATAGTAAGGTCGTATGCGTAGTGACCCCAATATCGGATCCTCATATTATTGGGGCGATATTGAATTGCGCATATCGAGTACTATTCCTGTTGATGGTTGGTTCAATTAACAACGGGTCAACATCGCCTTAGGTTGGTGGGCTCGGGTGTTAAATACCAAATTGGGAAATGCAAGTTAGACTTGCAAGGAGGAATGTATTCCCGCTTCTCTTTATTGGAGTCGCAGATTCTCATATTATTGGGATGTGACAAAGATAAAGAGGAGATCCCAGTTCTTGCTAAAGATATAGGGGTAAGTATATCTCTTGCTTTGAAAGTGATTAAGGGAATGAGCTTTCAAAGTTGACAATGCAAGAATAATTTGATTTAAAATGCCTTAATCAAATATCATAAATTTGAATATATGATTATATATTCTATTATAATGCATTCTCAATTTCAGAAAATGAAGTCCATGAACCCATTAAGAAGGCTTCTAGAGGTCAACCAGTTGACCGATCCAAATTACTCGGATTGGATCCGTAATTTGGAGCTTATTCTCTCGACTGAGCGCATAAGTTATGTGCTCATAGAAGAAAGCCCTAAATCGATGGAAGAAAAGGCATACAATGACAAGTACGGTGAGGATCATATCTTGGCTAGATGTTATATCATGGGTTCTCTCTCCAATGTTCTTCAGAAGCAACATGTGGAGATGAGCACATGCCTGAAAATAATGCAGAATTCGAAAGATCTGTTTGGTGGCATTAACCGGACCCACCGTTACAACATTATGAAATAACTCGTTCGCTGCAAGATGCAGGAAGGATCTTCGGTTCGAGAACATGTACTCAAAATGTTTGGGTACTTATACGAACTGGAGACTCTTGGGTCAAACATGGATGCAAACCTGCAAGCTGATTTCATTCTGTTGTCTTTGCCCAAGTCTTTCAATAATTTTGTGGTTTCATTACACATGAACAGGTTGGACTTGTGGAACGGTGGTCTTCTTGCTGCATTAAAGCCTACATAAGACGTAATGAAGAAAGATGGTCCCACTGGTAATGCAATGTTGTGCAGGTCAGAGGGAAGCGCGGTCGGAAGCAAGGTTCTCGGAAGGGCCCGACCATGAAAATTAAGAAGAGTCAAGGCGTTGGCTCATCTTCTAGTTCATCCACACTGAAGCCGGGGCACTGGAGGCATAATTGCCTGGAATACCTGAAGTCAACAGACAAAGGTAAAGCCCCAGCAGGTATGAAATCTACTTTCATCATTGAAACTAGCTTTCTCATTAGACGATAAGGAAGTTGGGTTGTAGATTATGGTCCTTCTATTCATGTATGCACTTTGTTGCATTTGTTTCAGGAAACAAGAAATCTGGAAGAAGGGGAGATAGTCATCTAGAGGGGATCTGATGCAAGTGTTGCAGCAGTCGTCGTCGAGACTTGTCGACTATCATTATCTAGTGGTAGAGTTCTTATACTTAGAGAGTATCTTTATGTACCCGAAGTCGGAAGAAATTTGATATCTGTATCTAGGCTTGTTAGAAGCGGATATTCATTCCTTTTCTATAATAAATTAGTCATAAATCGTTATGATAGATATATTGTCGATGGTATTTTGACTTCTGGTGGACTCTATGAATTGTGCATTGATAAATGTATCATGAATATCACTGCCACTAATAATAAAAACCCTAAACATCCCAGGGAGGATGGAAATCTTTCGAATGAGATTTGGCATCAAAGGCTCGGTCATTTATCTGTTGATAGGATCAATAGACTAATAAAGGATGGACCTTTGGACTTTCTACAGGTTCAACCTTTGCCTGCCTGCAAACATTGCATTTAGGGTAAAATGACTCGGATGCCTTTCCGTAACAAGGTTACAAGATGAGAAGGTATTATTGACCTAATACATATCGATGCATGTGGTCCCTTCAGTACCGCGACTCGAAATGGATATCGATATTATTTGACATTTATTGATGACCATTCGCGATACGGGTTTGTCTTACTATTACGTCATAAATATGAAACCTTTAAAAAGTTCAAAGAGTTCAAGGCTTTGGTTGAGAACCAAACCAATAGGAAGATTAAACAGATTCAATCTGATCGAGGTGGAGAGTACCACTCAAATGAATTCAAGGAATATCTTAAAGAGAATGGAATTGTTTCTAATCTCACTCCTCCTGGAACTCCCCAACTTAATGGTGTTGCTGAAAGACGCAACACGACCATCATGGATATGGTTCGTTCAATGATCAGTAAAGCGCATTTGCCACTTAGTTTTTGGGGATATGCAATAGAGACTGCAATATATATCCTGAATAAGATTCCTAGGAAATCTGTGCCTAAGACTCCTCATGAGCTCTAGTATGGAATCAAACCTAGTGTTAATCACATAAGGGTTTGGGGTTGCTTGGTCCATGCGAAGAACGTGGACGCAAGTAAGCCAAAATCTTGCTCCCGTGAATGTTACTTCATTGGGTATGTTACAGATGGTATTGGATATCAACTTTATGACCCTGAGACCCAAAAGGTTTTTGTTTCTAGAGATGTGAAATTTCTGGAGAATGAGTTCCTTAAAGATCAAGACAAGAATGAAGTAGAGGAATACATTGAATCACCTGAGGATTCTGAGCTTCCTGTACTAGAAACTGAAGAGATAAATAAAGATAAAACACACATACCTCTTCGAAGGAGTTCGAGGGTGGTTGCACCACCAGAAAGGTATGGATTCCATGTGCCAAGTGAGACTGACAATGATCCTACTTCATTTGATGAAGCACCCACGGATCATGACATGGATAGATGGATGCTGGTAATGAAGTCAGAAATTGAGTCCATGCATAAGAATGGTGTATGAACCCTAGAGGATCCACCTAAAGGGGTAAAACCCATTGGGTGTAAATGGATCTTCAAGAGAAAGAGGGGACCTGATGGGAAAGTAGAGACTTTCAAGGCACGGCTCGTAGCCAAGGGCTACACACAGAGAGAAGGCATCGATTACGATGAGACGTTCTTTCTTGTGGCTATGCTTAAATCCATCAGGACCCTGCTAGCTATAGCTGCATATCTTGACTACAACATCTGGTAGATGGACGTCATGATGGCTTTCCTCAATGGATACCTCGAGGAGGATATCTACATGGATCAACCCTAGGTCTTCATATCTGAGGATTGCAAAGTGTGTAAGCTGAATAAATCCATCTATGGTCTCAAGCAAGCTTCTCGTAGCTGGAACATCAGATTTGACGAAACCATGAAGAGTTATGATTTTGTGCAAAATCCTGATGAACCTTGCGTGTAAAGAAGCTTAGTGGGAGCGCCATTGTGTTCATCGTGCTTTGCGTAGATGACATCCTTATCATTGGGATTGATACAGGGATGATGACCAGTGTGAATTTTGTTATCGCATACCTTTGAGATGAAAGATCTTGGAGCAGCCTCTTACATCTTAGATCTGAAGTTGTTCAGAAACCGAGAAAAGCGGATATTGGGATTGTCACGACATGGGTACATTAAGAAGATTCTTGAACGATTCCGTATGGATAGTTCCAAGAAAGGTTTCCTCCCCTTAAGACATGGTATCCACCTGTCTAAAGGGATGGCTCCTCAAAATGTTGAGGAAAAGAAAGCCATGGCTGGATTCCCTTATGCATCAACCGTAGGAAGCTTAATGTATGCCATGATGTGTACTAGGCCAGATATCTGCCATGCAGTGGGAGTGGTAAGTCGTTACCAATCCTGCTATGGAGAGCAACACTGGAATGCAGTAAAGAACATATTCAAATATCTAAGATGGACGCAAGATTACATCTTGGTCTATGGAGATGGTGATCTCCAAATCTTGGGATATACAGATTCTGACTTCCAATCAGATATTGATGATCGAAAGTCGACATCAAGGTTTGTATTCCTGTTGAATGGTGGTGTTGTGAGATGGAGAAGCAAGAAGCAGGACACTACTGCAGATTCAACAACAGAAGCCGAGTACATTGTCGCATCGGATACTGCAAAAGAGGTGGTGTGGTTGCGCAAGTTCATCCTGGAGCTTGGCGTAGTTTCCTCTGATACTCCCATCCCATTACTGTGCGATAACACGGGAGCCATTTCCCAGGCAAAGGAACCTAGATGGCATCAGAAGAGCAAGCATGTGGAAAGGAAATACCACATAATTCGAGATATTCAAAAGCGTGGTGACATAATCATCACCAAGGTAGCCTATGCTGATAACGTTGTTGATCGTCTTACCAAACCTCTGACACAAAAGGTTTTCGACCAACATGTAATGAGTACGGGTTTAGGGATTGTTCCTGAATGGTTCTGAGGGCTAGTGGGAGATTAGTAGCAATGTGAGCCCGTGGCGAACCATTCCCGTAAGAAATGTTATTCTAATAAATGATTTATCAATAAAAGTTATTGATTATTTTCCACTCCCTTTTTGAGATTAAATGAATGAATGTACTATAACGTCCCTCTGTACAATAAGGGTTATCTACCATGGCCAACTTGATGATCATACAGCTTTACTTCATTGATTGAATCGTAGAGGCTGATGCTTGGATGAATATCTAAGGAGTTAGATAGAGGACTCATAAAGCATCATCAAATGATTGTTAAGTGATGATCTCCAACTTGAGTAGGAGATGGTAATCCTTTCTCATTTGGCTAATATCTGACTGACCTCTTGATGCAGGTCCTCTGCATGGGAATAGTGATTCGGAGGTGTCAGATTAGTTGAGTCAATGAACTGACTTAACAAGATCGAGATAACCAAAGACCTATGTTGAATGCTGTCACAACATAGGCATGCATCCTCTGATTAGAGACAGATGTGTTGCTATATGTCTAAGTGTGTACATTTGGCAGACCAATAGGTTGATGACCTAACCAAGGTCTATACACCGACGAGTTGGTGTGCATGCAAGGACATATGAGTAATACGATCTCTCAAAGTGATCATACAGGCCCACTTGTGAACCGGAAGACATGAGCTCACTCTTGAGGTATTGGGACTGATCGAATTCCACGCATGGTCGTAAAGATTTGGAAGCATGACATGAATTTAAAGGTAAGATATATGCTTTTCTTAAGCATATGATCTATACCAATTCCCAATGACCTAGATTGAGAAATTTAGTGATCAAACCCTGAAGATGACAGTGTAAAAGTGATCTATATTTTCAGGATGATCATAGGTCTTCCATTATGCAGGATATACATGTGTTGGGAATACTTGAGGGTGATGTGATCATAAACGATTGTACAACCATGACGCTTCCATTCTGAGGGAGTGATGAAACAAGTTTGGATTTTAGTGACTCCTCTCAGTAGAGAAGTGACCAAATCTTAGACCATGTATTGCACATTGATCTGAATGAGATTCAGATGCAATGAGAAGATTGGGTCTACGGTCTCGATTTAATCAAGCATATGTGGGAGGTCCATGAGATTTGGATTTGAGATGTGATCTCAATATCCAAGTCACTATACGTGGAACAATACAATTGCCATGTCCTTATCTCCAAGTATATGTGGAGAAATTGCATTGTTCTTGAAAGGGTTCAAGAATTATTCCATAAATCTGAGCATTAAAGAATTGATGATTAAATGTGATTGAATTATCATGATGTGTATGGAAATTATCCAATATAATTAAATGTGATTTAATTATTATGGATAAGAATAATGTTGATAGCAATATTTAATTATTCATAATATATTATAAATATGATTTATAATATATTAGAGAGAGCTAATTATAATTTCTATTTGTTAATTATTATTAATGTGTATTGGATACACATTGTGTAATTAATTGAAAATGTAAATTATATTTTGTTTTGGGTTGTGAATGTGATTCACAAATTTCAAATGGTAAGATTGCAATATTCTCAAAATTATTTTTGAATTATTTTTTATGAATATATCACAACAAAATTTGTTGGAATAAATAATGGAGAATTTCATGGAGACATGCAATCTCATGAGATTTCATGCGATTGCCCCACTTGGAAACAAGTGGACGGCTACCAAGTCCTATATGGAATTGGGCGGTCGTCCACTATATTCCAATAGGAGATGAGATCTCCATGGTAATTGTCTCCTTATTTATTTGATTTAATTTAGGATTGATTTATATTTGATTTGTCAATATATTTTATCTAAATCAAATTAATTGTTGATTGGTTGTTACCAACAACAATCTTGACCATTGATTAAACATAAATCAATTTCATCCATTGATTTTTTTGTATCCCATGGATTGAGATCCATGGATCCCAAAACACTATAAATAGAGAAGCATACCATGCTCTCTAAGGCTATGCTTTTGAAACACAACTCTCTCTCTCTCTTTTATTCCACACGTCAACTCTCTCTCACTCTTCTTGGTGGCTGTCCACTAAACCCTAGAGGACAAAGCTGTTGTCGCCCTCGTCACTGTACCGCTACTTCGACGTTCTTCAGTTCTCCGTCTTCTTGGAGCGCTACGCTCACGAAGAAGACATTCTATCTCGTATGACGAGATCAGGAGTTCATTGTGCTTGGATCATCTTGTTGGATTGCTAGGATCACAAGGTTCATCCCCGCGCTCGCAAGCGTCTTCTCCAAACCATCGGACTTGAGACAGGAGGTCTCTTTTCGTAGAGACTCGATCAACCACGCTTCAGAGGTATTCCTTTATACTTGACGTGGTTCTAGATGAAACGATCTGAGAATCGTTCTCAGATGATGTGGTTTCATCGCATGAATTTTTTTTAAATTCAGTTGTATAGAACTACTAATACGACTAGTCGTTCTACGTCGTATTCGATACGACGATCACTCTTCCGTGATGCGCTTGAGGAAAATACCATATCCTTCAGTATAGGGGGGACGGTCAACTTCGCATTTTATATATTTCTTCATTCTTTCATCCCTTATTAAGTTGTTGTATAGGCTTTTCTACACTTGGTACGAGTTATGTCTTCTCTTTTCTTTTCGATCATTGAGGACAAAGCTCGAGCTAAGTATAGGGGGGTCATATATTTTTCATATACTTTAGCCATAACTCGTACTTTCATATTTTTAATGGCTATGGCTAAAGTACTATATATATACATATACAATTCATTAAATCAACTAATAAAAAGATGCATATTATTCCTCAAATTCTTTTTGTATATATTGATTAATAATCTATGTAAAAATCTTTTGCCAAATGTTTGAATAATAGTTTGGAAATATATTCGACAAATGATTTGAAATTATTTGAAAATTATTTTTAAAATGTTTTCAACCTTTGTAAAAATGTTTTGTTTGCATTTTTTCTTTATGTGAAATAAGTGTTTTGAAAATCTATTTGCAAATAGTTTTCAAAATGGTTGCAAAAATATTTGAAAAATCTATATATACAATTTGAAAAACCTTTGTAAAAATGATTTTCAAATGTTTGTAAAAATTATTTTGGACTATATTTTTCAAAATTGTTTGTAAAATGATTTTAACATAATTTGAGAATACATACATCATATAAAATAATTAACATTTTTCACCAACTGTATATATATGTCTATAAAAATAACTAATACATCTCTTGTAATCGTTAAGAGCATCTATTCTTGTAAATAATAAAAAGTGCTCCTGTGTAAATATTTGTACCTATCTTTTATTCCAAATTTTTTTGTTTTCAAAAAAATTCAGAGACATTTGCTTTGAAAATTTGCATAAAAATTTGCAAAATTATTCAAAAATCCATAAAAAGTTCAAAATTAGAAAAATTACATCACAAAAAGATTTTCATTACATTGTACATAGCATTTGCAATTTTCAGATTGAGTTTGATGATTGCAGTCATTGAACTACTTTGAGTAAAGTCTAATATTAGAGCTTGGTTGGACCTTAATGCACCTAACATCAATGGAAACTTATGAAAACTAAATTTGAGGTACTTCGGGTCTATTCGGACTTAATTTTCTGAGACTCAGGGCTAGGTTCAAGACACCTCAACTGCCGAACTAGAACTTTTCGAGATGCATACATGACTCTTGTTGGTAGTGACCTAACTTGGACATTTGCACCTTTCACTTGGCTCAATTTAGTTGAAGTGGTGAGGGGACTGGATTTGCAGGTATGAGACATACATGAGTGGAAATATTCGTACTCTTCTAGGGAGGGAAGTGAACCCCAAACCGTCCAGTGGCGTCTACATCTAAAGATAAGAGAGTGTGGGTTGCTATAACGCTTCAAAATAGGGATAGTCTTCTGGCTCAAGAGAAAAAACTCCATATGTAAATGCTACTATATATACTATTAAAAAACTCCAAAAAAGTGGACAGGCCTGATTAAAAATAAAATGCCTGTTGAAGGTACATATTTGTATAGTCAATAAGAAAGCTTGATATTCAAAGTCAGAAATCATGCGAGCCCTTAGCTGCATGACTTTATTACACTGGTCATGCAACCCCTAATAAGTAGCTACACTGGCTACCATCCATTCTTCTCTTCACTCCCTCCCTCTTGAGTCTGATGCACTTGAACTTAGAAGGGAATAATTCACTCTCAAGGAAAGAGTTGTCGTATTGGGGAATCATTGTGTTGTCATGCTGGAGAATCAATTCTTTTATCATTTCAATTGGGGAGAGCCACTATCACTTACACAATAGAAGTCTGCTTCATAGTCATAAGGGTTTTCGTTTGATGTAGACTGGTTCTGACATGGCTTTTGAGGTGGTTTGAACCGAGTTCTGAGACTCTTCAAGGCTATTGTGTTTTAAATCCGGTTCCCAACCAAGTTCCATACACATTCTCACACCAAGGTCCGACCTGAGCTCCAAGCTTTGATTTTATGAAGTGCGAAAATTAAATTCAATCCATTTTCTTTATTTTTCTTTTCTTTATTTTTATAATATGCACTCATTGCGTAAGTGTTTGTTAGGGACTAGTAAAGGCAAGTATAGATCCATTTAATCACCATTATTCTATCATTTTGGCCTTAAAAACCTTAGCCAAATGCATGTAAGTATAGATTAACATTCATTATTTATCACAATTATTATTTATAAAATACAATTTTAATGTCAAAATTATAGCATAAAGAAAAGAAAAGGAAACGAATAAAATAACAAAGGTATTTTATGACCCTAAACTCTAAGACCAAGTCAAAAATTGAATAGGTTGATAAGGAATAAAGTTGGGGGAGATAAGGGCCAAAAACACAATAAAAAATATTCTTTTATTCGTCAATAATCCATTTATAGTACCCATTTTATTCTTTATTATTTATTAATAAAATAAATAAACTATGTACATAAATGTTATAGATAATAATTCATAGAAAAAGACAAAATTGAGTTTCCAGAAAAATCATATACATGGTACATTTTATACTCAAAATAAGAATCCAAAATCTGAACTTCCTAGACCCGTATCTCTAAATAAAACTCAAAATGCATCAAAATCATCTTTAATCATATATAAAAATTAATAAACTATTTAATGAATGCGGATTCATTTAATTTGGAGTTAATGAGTTAAAGTTAGGTTTTGAACCCTTATTGTGCCATATACATGAATAAAAAATTCATTGTATTGATTCTTTATTATTTTTAAAATTTTATATTTTTAAATTTGGAAATATTATTTATAATATATGTATATATTAAGAGTAGAATAAAAAACAAATTAGAATACAAAAATAAAATAACCTATAGAAATACAAAGATGAAATACATATACTTATACCTATATAATATATACCCCTATTTATTTAAGTGTATATAATATATCAGAAAAATAAAGTAAAATTATATTTTGTACATAAAATTAAGATCATGAATATATAAATTAAGAAAATAAAATAATAATATCAAAAATACAAAATAAAAATAAAAATAAAATGCACAAAATATAGATGAATATACATATAATCATACCCTTAAAAATAACTTGTAATAAATAACCTCATAAAAATAAAACAAACCATATTAAAATTTTACTTGAAATAATAAACATTTTTTATTTTAACACTTGTTTTAGTTAATTCATTTATTAATTTTTTTGAAATTCGCAAACCATTTATTAATTTCATTTTCCTGGTTGGACCACGTGGATGAACTAGGGCCCTCCAACATTTGACCCCTCTCCTCTTCTAACCTCTGTCAAATATATAGATGAGTTGTCTTCTCCCCATTTCCGCATTCATTTTGTCCACTCCATCCATAACCCTTCTGTCATCCTACTCCTTCTATGTCCCTAGTCCGCGCTCATTCTCCCGATCCATTTTACATAGCTTCGATTCTCCCCAAACCCGAGGTCAATAAGGGTGCCCAACCATGTGTATAAATAATGCATCTCTTCTTCTTCCTCATTTTGGTCATTTTTTGAGACCTTACGCCTGCTGCCCTTGGTCTAGCATGGATCCCAGTGATAGGGGAGTTCCCCTGAGGTATTGGCATAGTTGAAGCAGGAGGGAGATGCACCCACAGCGGATCTCCGGTCGCCCTACTCCCTGGTCCTTTGGCCAGGTATAAGAGCTACGTACTTTATTTTCTAGGTAGATTTTTTCTCGTGTTTTATTTTATTCAATTTATTTCCTGTCTATTTATTAATTTAGTTATAATAGCTTGGTTACCTCGTCGGAGATCTAGAGCTCTACACATATTTTCATCATGCAACCTACGTTCTTGACTCACCATTACCACCCCAATACCTTCTCCATCTTCACAAACCATCCCATCAAACAGAACCCTTGTGTTTTTGTGAATCGAGGTTCACTCCTCCACCGTACACTAGACCCTCGTCGCCCCACCTTCATCCTAATGCGATTCAGCTTCAAATTTGGTTGAGCATCTTTGACTCGAGCCATAGAGTCTCTTTGTGCAAGTTCTAGGTAGAATTGATCCCTCTTGAGTCGAAGTCGAGGTGCTCGAAGGGACTCCAGATGCGTCATCTTATCAGACAGGTTAGGACCCCATTGATCGGTCCCGCACCTTCTCAAGCTCATCAGTCGTTGTGGATGAGCCTCCCTGTTATGTAGAGACAAGAATCATGGAAGAATATCGTGGGAGGAGGGAGGAATCAAGGATTGAAGCTTGGAGGCAGGTGTTGGGCGAGATCTTCAGGTTTTTATTTAGTAAAATAAATGTGTTGTGCCGTTGCAACCCAAAGAATCTCTCAACAAAAAAATTAATCTCAAACCAAATTAATCACAAAAGAAAATGTATAAAGAGAATTTTGATATTTAGTTTCCATATATAGAAACAAGATCGAACGCGGGGAGGCTACAAATTTTCGAGTTCTACTCTAATAACTGAAAAATAAATAAAAGAATAAGGAATCCAAATGTGAACTACCTTGGTATTTGTGGGATTTTTATCTTTTTATTTTTAATGATTTTCTTATTTATTTATAATTTTTTATTTTATAATTTTCAAATTTTTAATGATTTTTATTTTTTTCAATTTTTTTTGAAAACAATGAATTTTCTAAAGAAATTTTATAAATTATAGAAAGGAAATCATTTTTTTTAAATATGATAAAAAATCCAGAAAAGTCACATAAAATTATTTTGGTATTTTGATGATTTTTTACTAGTTTGTAATTTTTTAGAGATTTCAGATTTTTTTAGTATTTTCAGAATGAATAAAAATAGAAGAAAAATAAAATAGTGAATAGACATGATATTTTGTAATTTAAAAATATAAATTATATAAAAAACTACTTAATTTATTTTTCCAAAAAAGTTTTTTAATTATCTACAAACAAGAAGTGGAATCACCATTTTGTAATTATCTACAATTTTCTGTGATTTTTTAAATATTTTTAGTATTTTTCAAGTTTTTTGGGTTTTAAAAATATGTATTGCTTCAAATTTTCAAAAAATAAAAAACAAAAGCAAATTATTCTAATTTTTTGGATTATTTTAGGCATTATTTGAATTTTTATGATTATTTAAATGTTAAACAGGGACAAATATAAAGTTTTTGATTTTTTTAATAATATAAATGGTAATAAAATACAATGCAAAATTTATACAATGAAGAGAAACACAACAAGAACGGAATATGATTTTTGAAGAATTTATTCAACAATAAAAGTATGTATTTCATCAAGAAGAACATTCAAAATAATTGTTTGGATAACATGAACTTAATAACATTTAATTAATGTTTTTGCATAAAAATATAACAAAAATAAAGGTAAAAAATCGGAATTTATCCCGAAACAGGCGTACGCTGCATGTGCGTGTACTTGAGACAGATTCTTTGCAAATCTGGAGTGACTTGGGATCTTTATTATAAATTTACCAAAAGAATTTAGGGCACGCTTGAGTTCATGTTTGTGTTGTTCCACGCCAAAGGAAAGGGGGTGATGCCCTTGCCATCTCCTCCAAGCAAGGATGACAGGAAGATGGCGGTCCACGATTGTCGAAGGTGCATATGTGTACTGCGTAAGGGGTGCAGCTCTGGCGATGCTCGGAGCTGCTCCTCCTAAACGATGGATGATCGGTGGAGGAGGGGCGCTGCAGATGTCGAGGATCAAGCTTCATGTGGGATGATGTGATTGGCGAGAGGTGGTTGTTCTAGAGGGCGGCGAAGGAGTTCCCTGTACAGAGAAGCTGATGGGACTCCAGACAGCAGTTAGCTTCCATGGGTGGCGATGGTCACGAGAAGACGGAGGTGATCATGCCGAGGAGCTCCGCAAGGGTTGCAGGCGGTCAGGATCGACTTTGTCATGCGACCTCAGCATGGAAGATATCGACAGAAGGGTGGCGAGGTGGTTCTCCAAGAGAGGATAATTGCGGTAGTTGCCTAGGGTCATCGTACAATGTTTGTCGAAGAGTGGCTACGACGGGATGGAGGATGGGCGACAGGCACAGCTAGCGATTGAAGAGAGTGATGCCAGCTTCTACTCACAATTTTTATTTTTTTTTCTTTTTGAAAATGACAGCATCTGAAATATTTTTTGTAATCTTTTTTTTTCTTTTGTTTTCCTTTTTTTGAAATTTTTGTACCTGTAATAAAAGAAAATACAAAAAAACTCGACTCAAGCACGATGGCTTGGTCAAAAAAATTAAACAAGGGATGGTGAATGGAGACGGTTCCAGTAGTCATGATGGAAGAGAATTGGGACTCAAGCCACTATGCGCAGTCAGAGATGTGTGTTTGCATGAAGTAGAATGTGAAGTGATAACATCGAGAAAGTGGGAAGGAAGATCGGATTAGATCGAATCGTATTCAAATTGTGCGATTAATTATTAGTAATGAGAATCTAAGATCTAGAATTAAAAAAATGACAACGAAATTAAAAACACAAAAATGAAACTACGATTAACCTAGATGAAAAATGAGAACTAAAAATGGATCTCACTGTGGGAGTGGATAACGTCATGGTGGCCTCAACGACAATCAACTCGCTGTCACCAGACACCTCGGAAGTTGGGCACCTCACTACAACAAGAATAGGATCCTCACACCAAAAGATTGACCAAATTGGAATGAGGGAGGAAGAGCCAAATAAATAGAGAAAAAATTGAATTTGAATGTCAAAATTTGAATGTAGAGAAAAAGAAGGGAGGAGGTTAATGGTGCATAAAATTATTTACATAATTAATTAATTAAATTACTTTCTTCACATTATTAAATTAAATAATAAATGTTAATTATTTATTTAATTTTAGTGAGTGTTATTTAATGAAATCAATTATATACATATACTATATACATATGGCATATTATACACATAGTTAAATAAGAAAATTAGTTTATTTTATGTTTTAAATTTTTTATTTTTAATAATTTTTTAAAATATTTAAAATTATTTACAAATACATATGTATAAAAAATAAATATGGATAATCAGAAGAAATAAATAGTAAAATTATAAAAACCACCCTTGAAAATCGTCTTTCAAACGATAATTCCAAAAATTATGAAACCACTCCCATTTTAAAGATAATTTACCTTAGAATACGATGGAAGTGAGTTTATTCAATTTGAGTTCATATGGAGTAAGAATTGGTATTTCAATATCGCTTTACGGCTTTTTCCAAGTGTAGATGCTTTTATTTTGTGCATGATTTAATTTTACTAGTATTTTTATTATTTACAAAACATTTTTATCTACAATTTCTGTTAAGAAAATTATTTAATTTAAGGTCAATTTATGTACAAAAAAATAGTGTAAGTTTCGTAGAAATATACATTGTATTTTTTATTAAGGACCATATCCCCCTCTACTTTATTCATGTTCGATCAGGTCAAGTCCTGACCTTCTGTCGGGGTTTGGGTCAGCTTGTATATATTACATATATACAGTCTTTTATTTTCTTTATATTTCCTTTATTTCTTTCTTTATTTATTAAAGGTTAAAATAATAATATATGTACAATATTTGCACACAGATGCAGGGTAGTAAGACTATGAATTTACTAATATATACATGTGTTTTATAAGGGTTTTTAAGCTAAAATAAATGAATAAAGATGATGAAATGCATATTCATCATCCCCTTGTGCTTTACCTTTGCTAGTCCCTTAGCAAACTCTTATTTAAAAGAATAAGTAAATAAAAGAAAAATATAGGAAATAAAGAAATTAGGATAATTTCGAGTATTAAACTTCTCTTCATAAATTGTAGTATGGAGCTTTGTCAGATCTTTGGATTATTAGTATGGTGGAACCTTAATGGGAAATGAATTTAAAACCTAACAAGATTCAATTTCCATAAAACTTCTATTCAGGTCTCCTCAACTATCAGTTCAAAACAAGTCTACATACATAAATTCTTATGACTATGAATCTTTACTTGTATGGTGTAAGTGAAATATAGCTCCTCGTCTCAAAAGTAGCTAAGAAACAACCTCTCTCAAAAAGATAACTCTAGTCCCCCCGGTCTAGAAACTCTTTCCTTGAGGATTGGGGATATTCTGAGTTCAAGTACAACCATCTAAGGATGATGAGATGGAGAAAAGAATGAATAGTAACCAGTGTAGTAACCAATCTGTGGATGCAAGATTAGTGTAATCAAGTCATCCAATTACAAGCTTACAACAATTTTCTTTGAATCTCTTTTTTTTATACTTGTATATACACTCCGACATGCATTCTACTTTTCAATCAGACCTTTCCACTTTTGCACTCTGTATTTTTTTAATTTTTTCCTTTTTTTGAAAATATATACAAGGTGTAGCATGTACATAAGGAGTTTTTCCTATTGAGCTAGTAGACTATCCCTCTTTTGCATCATTATTGCAATCCCACAACATCCTATCTTTAGACATCAATTCTACTAGATCAGGTTGAGATGCACTACCCTCCCTAGAGCAAGACAGATATTCCCATTAGTTGTTACGTACTCGTATGCTACCCCAAGTCAAAAGATTCTTCCTCCTCACTACCTCCTCCATGAAGAGCTACATGTAGAGTGCTTGTCCAAAATAAGCCATGGTCTAGAAGAATCGTGCGTGATTTGTTAAATATTCTACTTAGACTAGTCAAGACGACATGTGAACATAATCTTATGAACTCGAAGAATTAAGTCAATAGGATCAGAAGAGTCTTAACTCGAGTTCTTTATAAGGTTTTTCTGAAATCAAGTGGATTAAGGTCCAACTAAGCTCCATTCTTCAATTTTATTCTAGACATAGTTTAAATGTCAATATTATCCAGAAAAATGCACATGAAAATGTAAGAAATATATACAAAAGAAAGTTTTGTTTTGGAATATTTTTTATTTTTAAAAGAGAAAAAGGGTTAGTAAAATATATACAATCATATACACGGATTATACACATTTTTTAAAAGAGGATTTTTTTGTTTTTTTGGATTGAGATGTAAGGTGACTAAATTCTATGTACAAACCGGATTTTACGTATTTATATACATATAGCAATAATGTACTAATAATTAATTACAATCTTAAAAGTACAAGTTATGTATAAAGTATATAGACAATATATTGGACACCCCTTAAACTTACCTCAAACTATGTCCTCATAGTGATCAAAGAGAAGCAAAGGAAGACATAAATCATGCTAAGTATAGAAAAGTGAAAAGAACACTATACAACAACGACTCAAGGAATGAATAGAAGTCGGCGATCCCCCTATATTGAGGATTAATTAATCCTAAAGATAGAAGACTATTCAAAAGGGAAAAAAGCGAGGAAAAGAATTCACAGACTCAACGGCTCATCTTGCACCTCTATACATAGGTTAGAATAGGCCTAAGTATAGAATATCAATAGGTTGGGGGACAAGCGAGAGATCAAAAGAATAAAACACCAAAGGAATAATATGAACAAAACTCTCCCTATACTTTGGGTAAAGTATCCCTAAGTATTAGCGACAATAGGAGTGAAGAAAAGGATGAATATGAATAATACAAATCATTCATCCCCCATACTTATGATAAAGTACGTCCTAAGTATAGCACACATATACAGGCAAGAGGTGAACGATAAGAAGGAAGGAGCAAATCAAGATGAAACACATGTATACAAAGTAGACATTGTTGAGGTGCCTCTTAACAAGTGCTAGAGTTTATGCCCCTAGCTGGGCGCAAAGGATAGGACAATGAAGTATCAAGGTTCAAGAAGGCATCTGTAATGCGAATACCATACTTTCATAGTTGTCTCGGTGTGAGAACATCAATGTGGTAAATCGTGTGAGTGTCAACACCCAGATAAACAATCAGGTGGGTGTCTACTATCAGATAAATAGATGTGTATATAAAAATGAACACCGGTAGCACAAAGTTATTCGGCTCATGGTCAAAGTGGAGTGAATGGTTGAAGTTGAAAAAATGGAACATGGAGAAGGAACGATCTATCATGGAATCTTCCACATCAATCACCGTCTCGAAAATGTGTGGAAGATCAAGATAAAGAGAATAAATAAGAAAGCATATATTTGATGCATGTATTGAAGAGAGATCAAGCATAGCATGAAATAAATCAAGGGTCAGCTCATTCTTGTGAGGGTCCTAAAGGAAATAAGAAATATCAAACATATAAAGAGCAGATGTATAAAAAGAATCAGAATACTTAGTCTCGTGATCTGACATATCAAATGCACAACCAGAGAGTGAAACCGAGTACAGAGTACACACCGTACGTAGATAACCCTCAGGGAAATACGAGAAATCAAGATGATTTGAGGGAGAGAATGAATTATTATATTCAAATAACAGGTTTTCTCTCAAAGTAGAAGAAAAATCGTCCAATGGATCAGGAATATCAAGCTCAAAGGAATCTTGGTCTAGATCAAAGAGATCATTGACCTTCCAGAGTAAAGGGATCTGATCATGGGAAATATTGGACAGCATCTGGCCCTCAAAGTGAAGGGTCAGAGGGAGGGAAAACATGAGTGGTGATGATTTTTTTTTTGATTGCTAGTTTTCTCGACAAATAAGATCATAACGAACTTAACACCAAGAACAAACAAATACAATGTAAACCTTCAATTCTAACTCAATGCAATGTAAAGATCGTGAAGGCTAGATCAATTATCTTGTCAATTTAAGAGTTAGGTGATCAATCAGGAAGACCTGGGATTGGGCATTAATCCTTATTGTGTATGTGGCAAATAAAATGCAAATACGATGAGGGGATTGCTCTCCCAAGATAATGATGTGAGTAAATCACATTTAATTTTAGGGATATTTACACCATAACCCTGAGTAACTTCATAATTACCCCAGGAATCCTCGATAATCACGAATTACATTCAGAACCCTGAATAATGCTTAACCTTTACATGACATAACCCTGTGTCAAGTTCCGTCTTAAAACTCAGTTAAGTCTGATGAAAAATGTCATATGTTGACCATTTTACCCTTTAAAACACATTATAATTATAATGTGATGCTATTTTGTACACCTTCCCCCCAACCCCCGGCAAGCGCAGGTCCCCCACGCATGCGCCTTCTAAGGTCCAGGTCCTCCATGCGCCTCCACTGCTTTCTCGACCGCAAGCTCCACCCCCCCTATTGCACCTCTATCAACCCGACCCCCCCTGCCCTTCCGTTTGGCTGCAAGCTCCATCCCCCTGCCTCCACTGCTTGCTCGATAGCAAACTCTAGAACCCCCCCCATTGCACCACCGTCCCTCCGCAAGCTCCAGCTCACCCCCATCCCCCCACGTCGCTCCGCTTGGTTGCAAGCTCCAACCCGTACCTCCACTGCTTTCTGGACCACAATCACCAGAACCTCCCCCCCCCAACTTACTGCTCATTTATCCCCACGTAAGCTCCAGCCCACTCCCATCCTCGCGCCTCCATCGCTTGCTCTACCCTAAGCCCCCCCGGCCTGCAAGCTCCAAACCTGCGCCTCTGCAAGCTCCAACCCCTCCCCCTTCTGTTCCTTCATCCCCCAAGCTCCAGCCCCTTCCCCTACTACAACTCCGTCCTCACCAAGCTCCAGCCCCGCACCTCCAGACCCCGTCGCCTGCATGCTCCAGGACCCCCTCCACACCCCATCGCGTGCCTGCTCTAGCCCCCTCTTCTCGCGCCTTTACCTCCTGCAACGAGCTTCAGCATCAAACCCACATTCTCCTCTCTTTTCTTTTTTTAATTAATCTCAGACATTAGATCATGGAGCGGTTAGATCAACTTAGCCATCTGGTTGAGTTAGTGAACTAAACTAACAAAGGGTTATGGGTGTAAAACAGAGTAATTATTAAGGGTCAAGGGTGTAATTCATAATTATCAAGGGTTCCTAGGGTAATTACAAAGTTAAAGGTTATGAGTGTAAATATCCATTAATTTTAAGGGTCCAAATGATATTAGCAGACCCAATTTTTAATTTTTCGATTTTCTCTTTTTTTTAGTATTTTTGAATAAAAGCATGTCTACTGATTTTGATATTTCATTTATTCCTATATCCACAAAACAAAGGGAGGAAAACGAGAAAGCCAATTCACGATTAAATATAATGATGCATGCATGGGTTAGAGATGCATACCTTGTCACCAACACTCTACATGTAAAATGATCCACACAGAATTTAAATAAAAAAAGCTAACCTATATGATGCAAGTGAATCATCCTAAGATAATAGCTTCTATTACGGGAAGAACTAGCGTTACCTAATTAGAAGAGAGACATGAGTCCGGTCTTGGAAGTCGCTCAGTGCCTCCAAAACATGTCATCCTAACACTACATGTGACTTCTCACATGGTGTAATTTCTAATCCAATTAACTTATCTTTTTATTTGAGTAAGTCTTAATGTGATCTATAGGAATAAATATTTTATTAGTGTGTTTAGACCTTAGTTCTACTGAGCTCAACCAAAATAACTAAAGCAATAAATAGTTAGGTCATGAAATCCACGTGAAACAAAGGAAAAATAAGGCGATGAAAAACAAAACTGTTGAGGTCCCCCACGTGCACCGAAACTTGGAGAAACAAAACCCGCAACAAATGAATGTCCTTTTACAAGAGTTCAAATGCTAGAAATAAATAAATAAAAGTATATGCAAAATTTTCTTTTCAAAGCTCGATCTCCTTCAAATCTTCTCTCCTCCTCTCATGCTCTCCTACGACTTGGTGAAGAATCAAGGTGCCTCCGCTTTGCTTGGGTGCGTCATTTCTCCTAAGAACGTTGCCCTCGCTCGTTAGGCCCTCGCAAGAAACAAAAGATAAAGAATGTATAAGAAACACAATTATAAAAATATGAGCACAAATGAATGAAAAGAATACAGTGAAAATGGACAATGAATTAAATGTAAAAAAATATAAAGAAATATTTACAACTAAGAATAGTAGGTCAAAAGAGAAACCTAACTACCCTCGCTGTGCCACCCCGACAACGATGCCATTTTGTTAACAAGGTATTTTTAGTGGGTTCTTTATTTTTATGTAAATAAATGTGATGTTATTGCAACCCAAAGAATCTCTCAACAAAAAAATTATTTATTCTCAAACTAAATTAATCACAAAAGAAAATGTACCAATATAATTTTGCTATTTAATTTACACGTATATCAACAAGATCGAAATCAAGGAGGCTGCAATTCCCGAGTGTTATTGTAATAATTGAAAAATACATAAAACAATAAGAAATCCGAATGCAAACTACCTTAGTTTTTGTGGGATTTTGATCTTTTTATTTTCTTTAATTTTTTTTCATTTTTTTAATATTTTTTTATATTTTTGATTTTTTAATGATTTTTTCAATTTTTTATTTTTCAAAGCAATTATATTTCAAAGCAAATTTATATACGAAAGAAATGAAACCCTTTTTTTCATATATGAAAAAGTCAGAAAAGTTAAATAAAAATATTATTGTATTATGATTATTTTTATTATTTTTGTAATTTTTTTGAAATTTTAGATTTTTTAGGATTTTTTGAAATGGATTATAATATGAGAAAATTTAAACAATGAACAGACATGACTATTTTGCAATTTAAAATATAAAATAAATAAAATTTACTAAATTTATTTTTCCTAAGAAGTTTGACGAAGTATCTACAAATAGGAAGTGGAATCACTATTTCTGGAATTCTCTACAATTTTCTGTGATTTTTTTAGATTTTAAGTATTTTGCAATTTATGGGTATTAAAAAGAGTTATTACATGAAATTTTGCACAAAAAATACGATTTTTGAAATGTTAAATATGGACAAATACAAAGTTTTTGATTTTTTAATAATAGAAAAAGGCAATAAAATGCAATGCAAAATTTATACAATGAAGAGAAACACAACATGAACTGGATACGATTTTTAAAGAATTTATTGAACAATAAAAATATTTATTTCAACAATAAGAAGTTGTAAAATAATTGTTTGGATAATAGGGACATATTAACATTTATTTAATGTTTTTAATAAAAATATAACAAAAATAAAGTAATGGTAGAAAATCACAATTTACCGTGAAATGGGCGTTTGTTGCACATGCGTGTACAAGAGAGGGCTTCTTTTACAGATCTGGAGATAATCAAGAACATTATTGTAAATTTACCAAAAAGAATTTAGGGAACGCTTGAGATCTGTTTGTGTTGTTCCATGCCGAGGGAAAGGGGCACCGCCCTTTGCCTTCTCCTCCAAGCAAGGGCGGCGGGCAGATGGCGATCGTTGATGGCGTGGATGGGTACTGCATAAGGGGCGCAACTGGTGAGAGGTGGTTGTTCTCGAGGGTAGCAGATATGGGTCGTAGACGGTGAATGATCGCCAGAGGAGGGGTGTTGCAGATATCGAGGAGCAGGCTTTGCATGGGATGGCGCAACTGGCGAGAGGTGGTTGTTCTCGAGGGTAGCGAAGGAGTTCCGTGCACGGAGAAGCTGATAGGGCTCCAAGCAGTAGACAGCAGCCACGGGCGGTGATGGTCAGGAGTAGCTGGAGTTGATCGTGCGGAGGAGATCCGTAGAGGTCTAGGCAGTCAAGCATGGCTTCAACGTGCGGTCTTGGCATTGGAGATCTCGACGAAAGGGTGGAGAGGCGGTTCTCCAGGCAACGATGATTGCGGGACTCGCCGAGGGTTTGCGGACAGTGTTTGTTGAAGAGCGACTGCGACGGGATGGAGGATGGGCGGCGGGCGCCGCTGGTGGTTGGGGAGAGCGGCGCCCGCTGCTGCTCACGAATTTTTTTATTTATTTTTTATTTTTTTAAAGACAGCATCTGTAATCTTTTTTGTAATAATTTTATTTTCTTTTATTTTTATTTTTTTGAAATTCTTGTACCTGCAATAAAAGCAAATACGAAAAAACTTGACTAGAGCACGATGGCTCCGTCAAAAAAAATTAAACAAGGGTTGGGTGAATGGAGATAGTTCTCGCAGTCGTGATGTAAGAGAATCGGATCTTCGGCCACCATGCATGGTCGGTGGTGCGTTTTGCATGAGGTAGAACATGAAGCAATGTGAACGCGAAAATGAGATGGAATATTGGATCGAATCAGATTCAAGTTTTACGACTGATTAATTAGAAATGAGAAGCTAAGATCTAGAATTAAAAAATTAAAGAGAGATTAAAAATGAAGAAATTAAACTACAATTAACCTAGATGAAAGACAAGAAATGAAAATAGATCTCACTGTAGGAGTAGATAGTGTCATGATGGCCTCGACGAGGATCGACTCACTGTCACCTGATAGCTCGGAAATCGGGCACCTCTCTACAATAAGAATGCTCTTGGAGAATAGGATCCTTTCACCAAAAGATTGATCAAGTTCGAATGATGGAGGAGCAACCAAATAAATATAGAAAAAAGTAATTTGAATTTCAAAATTTTAATGGAGAGAAAAGGAAGGAAAGAGATTAATGGTGGGTAAAATTATTTACATAATTAATTAATTAATTAATTTTCGTTACATTATTAAATTAAGTAATAAATGTTATTTATTTATTTTTTTAATGAGGGTTATTTAAGGAAATCAATTATATACATATACTATATACATATAACACATTATGCATATAGTTAAATAAGGAAATTAGTTTATATTATGTTTTCATTTTTTATTGTAAATAATTATTAAAAATATTTATAATTATTTACAAATACAATATGTATAAAAAATAAATATCGATATATACAAGAAATAAAATGGTAAAATTACAAAATCCACCCCAGAAAATCGCTTTCAAACCGTAATTCTAAAATTTTGAAACCACTGCCATTTTAATGATAATTTAATTAAGAATATGACGGAAGTATGTTTGATTCATTTCGAGTTCATATGGAGACAAGATTGGTCTTTCAATTATCATTTTACGGCTTTTTCGATAGCAATTACTTTATTATGTACATGATTTTATTTTACAAGTATTTTTACTATTTAGGAAACATTTTTATCTAGAATTTCTGTTAAGAAAATTATTTAATTTGAGTTCAATTTATGGACAAATAAAATAGTGCAAATTTTGTACAAATATACATAGAATAAATGAATAGTATTTACAAAGTATATTTTTTCTAAGAAAAGACCCTATCTCCCCCTACATTATTCATGGTCGATCATGTCAAGTCTTGACCTTCTCTCGGGGTTCGGTCAGCATATATCTATTACATATATACCATCTTTTTATTTTCTTTATTTTATCTACATTTATTTTTTTTAGTTTAAAATAATAATATATATACAATATTTATGCACAGATGCCGGTTAGTAAGAATATGAATTTATTAATATATATTGGTGTTTTATAAGGGATTTTAAGCTAAAATAAATGAATAAAGACGATGAAATGCAGATTTATCAGCGAGTACCTTCTTCCCTGTTTTTCGAGCGAAGTAGTAGCCATTGGATTGAGGAGGTATCCCAGTTTTGATCATTGTCGTTCATCCATCACCACCTTCATATGTCCGATGGAAGCCCATATGAAATCCTAACCATGGATCGACAAAGCGGTATCAAGGCTTCCCATGTTGCCACCTGCGTCGTTAGATCGCACAACTTTGGGGTAAATTACAAATCTCACCCGACCATTTTTTATTCAAATAAAAGTCCTGTAAAAAATTTACCGTGTAAACAAAATTGGATATATTGCATAGCAGCCCCTGAAGTAATTGTATATTGCGCATGGGTCCGGTCTAGCTCAGCTCACGTATCATCCTAAGTGAACATAGCGAATTGCATGTATACCCTTACAGGTTTTTTATTTATGTTTATTCCAATATATTTAAATATACATTATATATTTATTAGAAAATTGCACATCTACATTAATTTTAATTGCAAATATGCCCTTCCCAGTTCATGTATTATTTAAGCTTGAATTTCATTTATTTAATATATGACCCATGATCCAAACAAATATGCAAAAATAGGGATAGATGCTTGCTAGCATGCATTTTTAAGCCACTTTATTGAATTTGCATTTTATGTATTTTATGTATTTGTTAAAAATCAAATGAGCATGTTTTTTACCACATCTAAATTAGAAAATACCAAAAAGTAAAAAAATGTTTGAAAATTTCCAAAAACTTATATGTTGTTTATTTCATATTTTGTATCTCCAGACCAAAAATCCCTAAAATAGAAAAAAGAAAAAGCATATAAATTAAAAATCTAAAATCCAAAAAAAAATACTGAAAACCACCAAAAATCCCTCAAATATTTATTTATTTCTAAATTTTTCTTATATTATTATCTATCTATTAAAATTGATTTGAAGAATTTTGGACTTATTTGCTATTTTTAATCTTCAAATCAATTCTGTCTATTTATATATTCCATGATTTGGGATATTTTTGATGTTTAAAATACGTAAAAATTTGAAAAATTCCATAAAAATCATACAAACAAGAGAAAAATATATAAAATCCCAAAATAATTTATTTTTTGTTTTTTTTATTATTTTAGTAGTATTTATAATTGTATTACCCTATATTACATTTATTACCTTATATATTCTTATATTATATATAAAAAATTTAAAAATCAGAAATTATAAAAAGAAAATAAAGATTAGAAAATATAAATAAAAATTAAAATTAAATCCCAAAAAATAGAATAAATGGACAAGAGAAAATAACACGTTTTGACCATTATTACCCAATTTAATGTTTGCTTTCTGAGTTCGTCCTCTACACATGCTAACACACTATCCACATTTGTTGTAGAGTAATAATAAATTTTGATCCACTTTTTTGCTTTTCATTCAATCCTTTATATTTGTTGGGGTTAATTGTCGATTGACTTGAGGTTGAGCGAGCGGTCGCCTCAACAACAATTTGTTTTCGCTTTTCTTGAGTGAGGATTTTTTAGACCTTCGCAGGATCTCTGTCAATAGTCCATGATGTAAACATGGGTGCAAGTATGCTAGATACTAGCATTAGAGTGTGCTACTTCATTAGGAATATAAGGGATGGTATTGTATATTTACTTTATGAAATTAAGATTCTTAATTATTTCATCTTTAAGGATATGATTCTTGGAGGATGACTTCTCTACATGTCAAGATCAAAATGAAATAAAAGGACTCATCAATCCTAGAAGGATAATGAGGTTCCTAAAATCAGAAACTAAAAGTGTAATTAAAAAAGAAATACACATACCTCTTCAAAAAATTTTAAGTATGGAAAGACGAACTAGAGGCTATGGATTCTATGTGTCACTGATGTCTGATAATGATATGTCTTCATAAGATAATGATTCTGAAGATAATGCCATGGTGAGATGCATGTTAGCAATAAAGTCTAAAGCAAACTTCATACACAAGTGTCGTGTATGGACACTCGAGGATCCACCTATATGGATCAGACACATTAGGTGTAAATGGATCTTCAAGAGAATGAGAGAACTATATGAGAAGGTAAAGACCTTCAAATCACAGTTCATAGCCAAGACCTACAAACAAAGAGAAGACATTGAGGGCTAGGGTTTAACCCTTTGTACATCACGGAAGTGTGAAGATCGCATCACATGCAATCAAGAACAACTAGTCAAACTAGTTGTAAGCGACAACAAAAAATGAAATAGTTTGTAACAAAGATGAAACCACATGAGAAGAGAACCTTTCCCATATCATTACATCAAGATCACAAATGAGTAAAAAGATTACCTCTTGAAGTTTGTTTGCGATCGCGCGTTTCTAAATCAAGACAACTCCAATCTCAAGTCTTATCCAACAAAGGATGCACTTGCGAGCATGTTCATCTGACGAGTCCGAAAATCGCGGCTTTAAAAGTTGTTTCTATATGGTTCGTGCTTAAAGAATAATTTGTCGTTTGTTGTAGGCGGCGATCAGAATCGGTCAAGAAATAACCACAAAAATTATTTGTCAATTTTAGTCAAGTGGTTTTATGTTTATTTTACTTGGGCAAGTCCCAAGGTTGATCACAAGGAGGCAAAGGAACAACCTAGAGTTGTGTTATCTTGCACGGTTTTCAAGGCGGTTTTTTTTTGGAGTTTTTAATGCAAATAAAGGATGCAAGATGCAATTTCGGCCTATTTTAGGGATTAAAATGTCAACTATGTTCAAACCATGTCCGAAAAATATGAAACTTGACCACAAGATTATGATGAAATAAATGCAATGTAATTTTTTCGGAATTTTTGGATGCAATATGAATTTCTTATGAATTTTTAAATGCAAACAAAATGATTCAATATTTAATTATAATAAAAATTAAACCTACTTATTTTCGAGGACCAAAATTACCTAAGATCTATCACTAAGTGATTGATCTCAGAAAAATCCTAAACCCTAAAAATGTGAGATCTAATACCTATTAAAAATTAAATAGTGAAATGTACAAAATGATTTTTATAGGGTAAATTATGCATGCAAATGCAAATCTTGTTGGGCACAATATCAACCACAATTAACTCTACAATATATGATTTTTCAAGGATTTTTAGAGCAACGGTTTATCAATTATAAAATTTAGAGCACAAACTGGGCAAAATATGCAATTTTCCACAAACTAATGAATTATTAATTAACCAAAAATCACAAAAAGGCCCACAATATGTCAAAATGTAGAGAGTTAATGGAAGAACATCATGCTATTTTTGGATAAATAAAATAATGTAGAAAGAGGTTCAAAATTACTTGGGAGCACATGGTTGTAAATGCAAATACAAAAAATAGAAATAATAAAAATTGCAGAGGGGACCTAATTGTAATTACCTAAACAAACGAGGGGAGGATCTGTAAATGTGCCAGGGGGTCACGTGCGGCACACGTGACCTCTGGCTAGAGGGATTGCGGCGCGAATATGGAACTACTGGGGGGGCTTCTTGCAAATTCTCCTCCGCGTCACGTGACACCAACGTGCGAGGCTGGCTCGGATGGTGGTTCGGGGCGATGGCTCCACGTGGCGTTGCCTTGTTGCTTCGGGTGGCCTGAGGCGTCTATCTTGGGCGTTGGTTCGACTTAAGTCTCAGAGGTAATCTGGGTCGCTCGATGCAGGTGGATCGGACAGTGGTGGGTGACCGAGAAACGACTGACAAGCGTTGATGGAGCGGCGGAGGAGCGGGCGAGGGTGGAGCAGCTCCTGGGGGTGTCAGAGAAGATTACGTCCCCCGCCCCACGTGCACAACACGTGGTGGGGTCTCGGCGTCGAGCCCAGTCGAAGGCGAGGCGGAAGGGTTGCGAACCGGTGTCGCTTCGATCAGCGGCCGGTGGTGATGAAGCTTGGCAGAGAGGTCGGAGGTCGGTGTAGAAGGTGGTCGATGTCGAGGTCGGTGGAGACTACTAAAGCCGATGGAGGGCTGCGTATGGTGAGTCGTTGGCTGACGAAGTCGGAGATGATGGTGGTCGCTGGAGAGAGCGTGTGGCGTAGCTGTGAGCGGAGAGGAGCTCGGAGGCGGAGGAGTTTGCGTTGGAGCGACGGCGAAGAGGGAGAGAGAGAGAAAGAGAGAGAGAGAGAGAGAGAGAGAGAGAGAGAGAGAAAGAGAGAGTACCTGGGAGAGGAAGGGAGCTCGACGGCGCTTGAAACTGGAGCGGGGCAGCTACTGATGGCAGAGCTACGATGAGGAAGGGTGTCCTCGGATCACGCCGACGGCAAGGCTGTCACCACTTGGCTGAGAAGACGGCGGATGACCATGGTCGGGGTGGCGATGGCTCTTAAATAGGAGAGTGGGGTTGAGCGGCTGGCGGTGCGAGATGCAGAGTTGCTTAGAGGCGTGGGATGATCGGTGGTGGCTAGCCGTTGGCGGTGAAGGCGGAGACAACGGAGGAGATGAGGTCATGGCAGAGAAGTCGGAGGTTGAAGATGATAGACATCGGCCGTTCGATCGGCCATGATCGAACGGCTGCTGGAGCGCCACGTGGCGGACAAAAAAGGGGACAGAGGGCCGCACGTGCTAGGCGCATGCCTGGAAGACACGTGCCTCGCACGTGCTTGCCTTTTTTAATAATTTTTTTAAGAATAATAAAATAAGAGGGCGAAAAAATGCTGACACGTGGCGGCCCCAGGGGCAGCCACCTGTCAGCACTAGAAAAATCCGAGAATATAGACTTTATACAATCAAAAAGAAATAGTAAACGACCTCGGATCGAAAAAGTTCCTTCACGAAAAATGCTCGTCTCGATGATATCTACAACTTTCATGACTAAAATCAAAATCGATCAAATGCACGAAGTGGATTTTTGGGGTATCCCATATACATATAATACATGGATTTTTGGGTTTTGTAATTTTTTTTCATTTTTTTAGTTAGATAAAGAATCCGAAAAAATGTGGAAAAATAAATAAAGACACCTAAATCTAGTTTTTTTGGATTTCTATTAAGAAAATATGTACATAAAATGTTAGATCAAAAACCGCTAAAATACACATTGTACAAAAGAGGCCCAAAACCCAACTTTCACATATGAGCTCCGATTCACTTGAACTTGGTCTTGTTTTAAAGGTACGTAACAGAATGTATATTAGTTCAAAAGTGAGTAGGATCAAATCGGACACTGGATGTGGAAGATATGTGGCTTTTAGTTCGAAAATCCTGAAACTAGGGTTTGGGTTTTGATCCACTTATTTGGGTTAGTGATTTTTTTGTATTTTTCATTTATTCTTGTGAGTGATATGTACACAATGGCAGTGGTTTTGTGTCATTCAGAGTTAGCATGAAGGAGTTAAAAATCTGGGAAGTTAGGCTATTTACAGGTCATTTTTGGCTTGGATTTTTGACTTCTTATTTTATGCAAAAATTATGGATAAAATGCAATTTTTATAAAAACATGCATGAATGCTAATTATGCATAATAAATGCAGATATGATGTTGATTTTGAGGTATTGGAGCTTAATAAATGAGATTTAGAGTGATGAATTTCAGAATCATCATCCCCTATACTTAAACCATGCTCGTCCTTGAGCATCAAAAAGAAATGCCATGAGGTGAAATGAGATTGGGTTCCATACCTAGACCATGAACTGAAGGTGAAAGTGAAATAAACTCGACCTTTGGATTATTTGTGTGTCGGAACTTCTGTGAGACTTAGAATTTCAAAATCAATAGCCCTCAAGTTCTACACATCATTGTCACAGTTTCGGCTCAGAAGTCATCTTAGATCAATCCTCTTCCCAAAGTATACCCTATGAACATTGAACAACTGACTCATGTGTGTGAAGGGTTTTAGCTCTTCCCATCCAGAATGCCGGACTACCATGCTCCTCTCCTCTCCAGTAACTCGTCCTTGGGGAGTCAGGTATTTCCTTCTAAGGTCTATCGTGCTGTGTTCACAATCGAATAGGGGGAGAAGATAGAAGAAGGGGAAAAGAATTGGAGGGTGGCCAGTGTAGTCACCTCTCCCTGTGAAGATGGCCAGTGTAGCCGAGTCTCCAAGATCTGCAGGTTTCTTGAAGCTTGGACCTTTTTGGTTATTTGCTAGAATGCTTCTTTTGTATTTGGAATTTTTGGTGATTCTACTTGGATCTTGTTTTGCCCCTACAGATATAGATTCTTTTTATTCCGTACATTTTTTGGGGTCTTAGAAAAAATTGTGCCCAGCCGTCCATCCCTTTTCCGAAGCTTTTTTTCAACCCGTACTCCAGTCTTTAGACTTCCATGCTACTAGAAAAGAAACTCACACAGTCTTCCAACATCCCATCTGAGGTTAGCTAAGTGCATAGTGCGAGAGTACAAATTAATTCCTTATTCCAGAGTTGTACCCAGAATGAAGAGATCAGGTTAGACACTAAGAGTCAAACGATGCACATTGTCATGTGGAACTTAAAGAATTAAGTCAAAAGACCTGAAGTTCTTAAAATCTTATTTCTCGGTGAAGTTACTCCGAAAATTAGGTGGATTAAAGTCAAGTCCAGATCACTCTCGGTTTCTGCTCATAACTTGGTTCAGAACCCAATGACCTTTCACAGATGCAGATGAATGTGATGCAGGATGAATTGCAGGTGTGAAATGCAGACACATATTTTATTTCTTTTTATGCAAGGGATTTTTTTTTGTTTTTTTGTTTTTTTGAAAATAAGAAGTCATTTTCAAAAATTTTTGGGCAGAGTTAGTGTTA
This sequence comes from Ottelia alismoides, assembly GCA_037367405.1. Taxonomy (NCBI): domain Eukaryota; kingdom Viridiplantae; phylum Streptophyta; class Magnoliopsida; order Alismatales; family Hydrocharitaceae; genus Ottelia; species Ottelia alismoides. Next base: position 364,708 of record JAZKJV010009250.1, read on the forward strand.
GTAGCAAAAAAAATGCTCTTTCTTTTTTTTTGAATTACCTACCATGTAAATACATATAGACTTACGCGAAAGTACGAGATATGGGTAAAATATATACAAAGTATATACAGACCCCCCTATACATAGCGAGTGTTGTGTCCTCTGAGCACAAGAAGCGTAATGAAGACATTGCTTGGGCTAAGCGTAAGAGAGTGGAGAATTCACATTCTAAGTATAGAAGAAGAGCGGAAAAGAGGCGGCCATGATATATGAATGAGGAGAGTATATACAAGTGAGTGTCGATTCCCCCTATACATAGGCTCTGGTCAGCCTAAGTGTAGAAGAAGAGTGGAAGTGAGGTGATCAGACGATAGGGGAAGGATGGGATATACAGATGGCATCGGTCCCCCCCCTATACTTAGGCCTTGGCTTAAGTAGAGGAAGAAGCTTTACAAGGGGATTGATGTGGTCGGGAGGGAGGGTGGGATTGATCTGATGGATCTTCAATGTCCCCGTTTTGCATGAAATAGATGGTCTCAACTTGAATTGTCTGCTCTTTGGGTGATTCAATATATGGCTTCAGCAACTGTCCATTTACTGAGAAAGGTTGTGCATCCTCTTTAAGTTCAGCAATATCTACACCTCCATTGGTATGCACATTGATGACAATGTAAGGACCCGTCCATTTTGATTTTAGTTTCCCATAAAAAATCTTTAACCGAGCATTAAACAACCACACTTTCTGTCCAGGCACAAAGGTCTTGTCTCGAATGTGTCTATCATGCCATCTCTTGACCTTGTCCTTATAAATCATACTGTTGTCATATGCCCGATTTCGGATTTCAATTAGCTCGTTCAAATTTAGGTCTCGACATAATTTACCAAGGTGACAACTCCAATTCAACTTTTTGATCGCCCATTCCGATTTGTGAATCAATTCTGCAGGTAGATGGCATGGTTTACCATAGATCATCCTAAAAGGTGAAGTACCGAGTGGAGTCTTATAGGCTGTCCTATAGGCCCATAGAACTTGGTCCAACAGCTTAGAACAATTCTTCCTATCTGGATAAACCAACTTCTGAAGGATTCCCTTCACCTCTCTATTAGAAACCTCTGCCATGCCATTAGATTGTGGATGATATGGGTTGGCTATTCTATGCTCAAATTTGTACTCTTTAGCTAAAGATCTCATCTCTTTGTTCACAAAGTGGCTACCTCCATCAGAAATCAAAACTTTTGGTATCCTGAATCTTGCAATGATATTATCCTTGATGAATTTACAGACGATTTTGCTATCTGCGGTTCGAGTTGGAATAGCCTCTACCCATCTTGATAAATAGTCAACCGCTAATAAGATGTACCCAAATGCATTGCTATTGGGAAAGGGACCCATAAAATCAATCCCCCATACATCGAAAACATAACAGAAAATCATTGATTGCATGCGCATTTCATCTCTATGACCGACAGTCCTTCCCATTCTTTGACAAATCGAGCATGACCGTACAAATTCATTAGCATCTTTAAATAAGGTCTGCCAATAAAATCCACATTGGAGTACCTTGTGTGCGGTTCTCTTTCCCAAATGGTGTCCTCCAGCCTCGAGAGAATGACAATGTGTGAGGACACTCTGATATTCCTCTTGAGGAATACATCTTCGCCAGACACAATCTGGTCCTTCATAGAAAAGGAACGGATCATCCCAATGGTATTTTCTTGAATCTGACTTTAATCGTTCAATCATTCTCTTGTTCCAACCAAAGGGAACCTTCTTGGAGACAAGATAGTTCACTATGTCGGAATACCATGGGGTTGAATGAATGACACAAATTGATTCGTCTGGAAAAGTCTCCTTAATTGGTCCGGTATCAGGATGATCATTTTGCTCGATTCGGGAAAGGTGATCAGCAACAACATTCTTTATTCCAGGTTTATCCTTGATCTCCAAATTAAAAACCTGGATTAACAAGATCCATCTCAAAAGTCGTGCCTTGGCATCCTTATTATCCATGAGATATCTGATTGCCGTGTGATCTGTGAAATCATCACCTTGGAACCCAATATGTATGATCTGAATTTTTTAAGGGTCCAAACAACCGCAAGCATTTCCTTTTCAGTTATTGTGTTTGTGCAGGATCTAATACTTTGCTCGCGTAGTGAATCACGTAAGGAATTCCATCTCTTCTTTGTCCAAGTACCGCTCCGAACGTAAAATCCGATGCATCAGTCATGATCTCGAACGGGGAAGAGACCAGTCGAAAGCTTGTAATATCAACGGTTCACATATTTTCTTTTTCAGAAGCTCAAAGGCCTCTAGACAACTGTGATTTACAATAAACTCGGTGTCTTTGCCTAAGAGCTCAGTCAGTGGGCGGGTGATCTTTGAAAAATCTAGGATGAATCTTCGATAAAATTCAACATGCCCTAAGAAAGACCTCACTGACTTGATGTTGGTTGGTGGCTCAAGTTTCTTGATCACATCCACCTTGGCAGGGTCGATCTCCATTCCCTTATTGGAGATGACGTGCCCCAACACGATACCCTCAGTCACCATAAAGTGACTTTTCTACCAGGAGAGTACCAAATTAACCTCCCTGCATCTCTAGAGGACTCGGTCCAAGTGCGCTAAACATGTATCAAATGAATCACCATGAACCGAGAAGTCATCCATGAAGACTTCCAAGAAATCATCAACCATTTCGGCAAATACGGCAATCATGCACCGCTGAAATGTGCCTGGGGCATTACAAATACCGAATGGCATGCGCTTGAATGCGTAGGTTCCGAAGGGACATGTGAACGTGGTCTTTTTCTTATCATCGGGAGCGATAGCTACTTGATTGTAGCCGGAGTACCCGTCAAGAAAACAGAAGAATGCTTTCCCTACAAGTCTCTCCAAGATTTGATCAATAAATGGCAATGGAAAGTAATCTTTCTTGGTCGCAGCATTCAGGCGCCTGTAATCGACACAGCTACGACATGACGTGGGCACTCGGGTCACAATCTCTACCCCGTCCTCGTTGGTGACCATCTGAATTCTTGACTTCTTGGGGACGACATGAAGAGGGGCCACCCACTTGGACTCAGAAATGGGTTATATAAATCCTGCTCTGCACCATTTTTCTATCTCTTTCTTAACCACTTCCTGAAGATTGGGTGTTTAATCTTCTCTGAAATTCACGGGAAGGTCTTGCATTATCCTCAACATAAATTTGGTGCGAGCAGAGAGCGAGGTTTATTCCTACGAGATCCGACACAGTCCAACCGATGGTTATTCGATTTCGCTCAAGGATTTCGAGTAATCTAGACTCTTGATCCATGGTTAAGGATGAGCTAATGATCACAGGGAATTTTTCTTTGGGTCCATTGAGAAATGCATACCTCAGCATGGGAGGTAGTGGTTTCAGCTCTGGCAATTCTGAATCATCAATTAAGTCTAGCTGAATGATCTTTGTGTCTGGATCAGTGTTAGTTGGCGGTGAATCACTGTGTGAGATGCTGGTAACCAATTCCGAAGAAAGGTGAGTCGGATCGCTAAAGTAGAATGGTAATTCGGCCAGAGCCGCGTCCGACTCGTCATTGATATTTCTTGATTGTCACAAAGATGATGGGATTGACAAATCCGAGAGGATTTCTGTGTCATCAAGAGTGTAATAATCTTGGTGTCTAGATATGTTTGGAAATATCTCGCAAACTGCATTGTGCATCATTTCTTCTTCTGAGGATGTGCTTTCCATCTATATGTCTGGCAGTTGGTCCCACGACCCAGTGGTTTTGAGGAGATTGCATTATGATGTTTCGACATCTTCAGTGGTGGATTCGGAGTCTGACCTTTGCCACTTTGTTTGTTTCATCTTCAAGTCTATTTCTCCGCCTGGAGAACGGAATTTTATCATGCCAGAACTGTAATCGAATACAGCCTTAGCGGTTCTTAAGAATGGCCTTCCGAAAATGATTTGCAATTCCTTCCAATGGTTCGGGGTCTCCATATCAAGGATAGTGAAGTTCACTTTGTATTCTATTCCCTCGATAATGATAATGACATTCTTCACTTCTCCCTTAGGTCTTTTGGTGGATTTATCAGCAAATTGGAGTAAATATGATGATTTCTTGAGAGGACCTAACTCCAATCTATAATATAAGGCTAAAGGTAGAAAATTTATGGAAGAACCATTGTCGAGAAGTGTGCGTGTGAACGCAATGCCGCCAATGCGACTCTCCACATAATGGGTGCCCATATCTCTTTTCTTTCTTGGCAGATGCTGGTTTTTGACACATTTGGTAGTGGAAACTGTCAGGATATGAGTCTCCACAAATTGACTTGTTCTCTTTGTACGAGTCCCGGTGGGAATGCATTTTGCCTTCAAATATTTCTGAAAGGCTGGATTACTAGCCACATACTGATCAAAGGGTACTTTGACTGTGATGTTTTGTTGGCAGAACCTTTCCATCACCGGGTCATCCTGAATGTTTTTCTTTTGTTTTCCCTTCTTAAGAGCATGGGGGAAAGGAATGGAAGTGTTTGAAACATGAGATAGAGGGCCGGAATCATAAATAAGAGCATCTTTATTAGACTTGGAGTTTTTATTACAATCATAAGATTTTTGATAATAATCAAAATCAGGTTGCTGAAAAGGTGACAAAGGTATTTTTGCAGCAACTAGAGGTTCAAGGTTCTCTACAGACTCCATAGATGCTTTCCCTTTCTATTGTGCTGGGATCTTCAGGCGTCTTTCTTCATTATCCTCAGAGAAATCCTCCAGCTGATCTTCTGAGTCTTCATGGTCCGATTCCCTAGCCTGGTCAGGTACGTCCACGGTCCTTCCGCTCCTGGGTGACATGGCATGGACATTGTCAAACGAAAGGATCTCATGTTCAAATGTGGAAAAATCTGAATAGTATACCTGGCCATTGTGTTGAGATGATTGAAATTTGTTCAAGATATTGGGGTTAGCTTGAACTTGGGCAGGAATGGTTGTTGCTGGGACAGTCTGCTCATCCTTCCATCGGGATAGACGATTAACATCTACCCGTAGATCATACAGCTCATTTCGGAAGCTACGAATTTCTTCAAGCATTTGCCTCTGGATATCAACTGGTTCTTCTGTAGGGTTGGATGATTGAAATGATGATCTGGGAGCTTGATGTTGCTGACGGTATTATTGAGGTTGGTTCTGGCGATTGTAGGGCTGCTGCTGCTTTGGATGCTGGAAAGATGCATTGTTCTGAGGGTGCTGTGGAGGCTGAGGAAATACGACATTATAGAAAGTGGGTGGACGTTGATAAGGCTGACGATCCCCCATATTACCATATCGGTAGTGTCCTGTGTGTACCAAATGTCGTTTATTTCAAAAGTCAGAGGCGGGGCTTCTTTGACTGTCTCGGCCAGTGGGGGTGGCTGCTGGGACGCTTGGGCATAGGATTGGTCCTGTGCCCATGGTTGTTGTTGTTCTGATCCTGGCTACTCCTGGACATGATGCACATGGTAGATCGGAACCGTTGGTGCAGTAGGCATCCCCATCTTGGACACCTTCGTAGTGAGATCCTCCATCTGCTTTGGGAATTGGGAGATGTTGTTGTTGATGTTGCTCATTCTCTTATCCACTATTGTCAATTTATCAGCTATGAAGTGCATGTTTGGAATCAAGTCCTCTGCTATTTCTGCGACAGTCTGCTTCCCGCCTTTGGCTTGAAGGGTGTTCAGGGAATCAGTGTATGCTCTACTGGCAATCTGAGAACGACTTGTTTCTCCCATCTGCTCCAGTACTTTCCAGACGGTCTCAGCTCCACGCGAGGTGTAATTCCCTCTGCAGGAAGCACTAACTAACCCTTGAGTCTCGTAGTTGAGGACAGAGTAGAGTGACTGGACTAGGATGTTGTTGTCCAGGTCATGGTAGGGACATTTCTGTAGTAGGTCCTTAAACCTATCCCAAGCCTCACAGAGTGGTTCATTTGGCATCTGAGAGAAACTGGTGATGCGGGTCCTCATTTGGTTGGTCCGACTCAAGGGGTAGAATTTCTTCAGAAATAGGTTCTTGAACCTCTCATAAGTAGTCACAGTCACCCCTAAGTTCTTTACCCAGTAGTCTACCTTCCCTTTCAAGGCGAAAGGTAGTGCAGTGAGACTAATGTAGTCTTGGCTGACTTGTGGGTGCCTCAGATTAGAACATATCATCTCCAGGTCCCGCAAGAATTCATATGGTTCTTCAGTCGTATTACCATGGAATTGAGGTAATTGACTTACAAAATGTGGCTTCAGTTCATAGTGGATCTCTGGTTGTGGTGGCTGCAAATAATTCCTCACTCTGTACTGTCCAGGGTTGTATGCGGCTTCCATTGGCAGTTCTTCCCTAGCGTTCAACTGCTCAAGCTGCTCCCTCAGTAACTGCTGTTGCTGCTCAGATGTAGCCAATCTTGCTAGAATCATCTGAATAGCATCGTCATTGATTTCATCTTCCGGATCTTTCTTGGAAGACATCTTTGGGAGCATCTCTTCTTCTTCACCTTCAGAATATAAGGGGTTCGAGTTAATAGAGTGGAAAGAATTGATGTAACAGTTTTCCTTGATCTATTTTGGTGAGAAAGAGACAGTGTGGGTCTGTCCTCCCTCTAGGAAGAAGAAGGAATCGTAGGAATAGGGTTCTTGGGAAGGTCTTCCCAGAGGCCAAGAAGGTCCAGAGTAAGAGTCTCTCTGGGCTTTTGAGTTTGGGGAGTTTGTGGTAGTGAAAGAAGGGTTCGCTGTGTCCGAACAAGAATTACCACAATCTTCCATTCTCGAGGTCAACAAGAGGTTTGCGGTTTATGATGTAGGAACAAGTGTGAGGTATTCGTTGATTACTTACTTTCTACGCACAAACCAAACACAATACAAAGATTTCTTTCACCAACTCACTCAGCAAAGGATGTAAGAGTTCGACCAATTATCTTGTCAGTATTAATTGATGAGAATTCAAGTCTTGCAAGCCGTTTAAATGAGCTGTTAGGTGTCAATATTTCCTTAAAGACTGTCCTGAGTGCGTACGACTAGTTGCAGCCACTTTCAGCCAGTAAAGGTGTAAGTACGGACTGTAAAATGGCTACCCGTGTTACTTAAGGACGGAGCCTTGCGCAGTGTCCTTTAAACCACCCACTCTGCTAAGGAAGTCCGGACCGTAAAACAGCTACCCTTATTCCTCACTGAGAAGTAGCTAATCGTTTTTAAAATCAGTAGTCTATATGAAAATCTTGGCTTGGCTATATCCTAGTGTGCATCTCTCTCCTCGTTGCAAGATAAAATCAAACAATGTCGTAGTTGCTCTCCCGCAGAAATTCTTGGTTTTATAGTTTTTTAAGATCGGTTATATTTAGCAGTCCCCGTTTTAGTTAGATGACCACTGAAGAATTTAAATGAGCACAAATACATGTCTATCGTTCATTCCTAATTTCCTTTAGAATTATGTGATAAAACAAGAGGGAGGAATTCGGGAGAAGCCGATGCACGTGAAAACAATGATGGATGCTCAGTTAGAAGACTTACAGTGCTTCCTCGCAATCTCCATGTGGAGTGCAATACAGAATTGAAAAATTATTCTAAATGAATGCAAGCCGATGAAAACCGCACCTAAGCAGAAAGTTCTATTAGCGGGCAAGAATTGATTTAAATTTTGGCTAAGTTGAACGATCTATGTGCATCTCAGTTAAAGTGCAGTGTGGCCTTAGATCCTATGAGCACAAGCAAAAATATAAATGCTCTGAGAGCCGTATGTGCAGGTCTATCCTAATCACCACTCAAGTCGGGCCCCACCCTCACCAGAGAGTGAAATAGGCCACGACACACCACAGAAAAGCTCGAGGTCTTTTTACATGCACGAGAGTCCAAACGGACACCGCTGTAAATGAGCAAGCAAATAAAATTGCAGAAATGAAAAACCTAGACTCTACGCTCTCTCACGACTCGACTCGATCTTAGTTTAATTGCAGCTTTACGGATATCGGTGAAGATGTGTCGGTTTCTTGAAAATCGCTCCACGTGCGTCGGGTACCTCATAAGAAAAATAAGAATGTAAGAGAGTGACTTAGAAAATCAATCAAAAATAAATTAAGAGAAATAAATGCTGAAAAATAAATGAGGGAAATAAGATGATATTTATAATGAAAAGTTTGGGGTTCAGGCTACCCGAATACGGAAAACCGAGAAAAAAGTTTTAAAAACAAAACTAAGTTGTTTGCCTCCCCGGCAACGGTGCCATCCGACGAGTCCGAAATTGTGGCTTTAAAAGTTGTTTTTATATCGTTCGTGCTTGAAGAATAATTTACCGTTCATTGTAGGCGGCGATTGGAATCGGTCAAGAAATAACCAAAAAAATTATTTGTCAATTTATCTTGCACGGTTTTCAAGGCGGTCTTTTTTTGGAATTTTTAATGCAAATAAAGGATGCAATATGCAATTTCGGCCTATTTTAGGGACTAAAATGTCAACTATGTTCAAACGATGTCCGAAAAATATGAAACTTGGCCACAATGTAGATTATGATGAAATAAATGCAATGTAATTTTTTTTGGAATTTTTGGATGCAATATGGATTTTTTACGAATTTGTAAATTCAAACAAATTGATTTTCAATATTTATTTATAATAAATATTAAACCTATTTACTTTCGAGGACCAAAATTACCTAAGATCTATCACTAAGTGATTGATCTCAAAAAAATCCTAAACCTCAAAAATGTGAGATCTAATACCTATTAAAAATTCAATAGTAAAATGTGCAAAATGATTTTTATAGGGAAAATTATGCATTTAAATGCAAATCTTTTTGGGCACAATATAAACCACAATTAACACTACAAAATATGATTTTTCGAGGATTTTTAGAGCAACGGTTAATCAATTATAAAATTAGAGCACAAACTGGGCAAAATATGCAATTTTCCACAAACTAATTGATTATTAATTAACCAACAATCACAAAAAGGTCCACAATATGGCAAAATGTAGAGAGTTAATGGAAGAACATCATGCTACTTTCAGATAAATAAAATAATGTAGAAAAGAGGTTTAAAATTACTTGGGAACACATGGTTGTAAATGCAAATACAATAAATAGAAATAATAAAAATTGTAGAGGGGACCTAATTGTAATTACCTAAACAGACGAGGGGCATATCTGCAAATGTACCACGGGGTCACGTGCGGCGCACGTGACCTCTAGCTGGAGGGATTGCGGCGCGAATATGGAACTACTGGGGGGCTTCTTGCAAATTTTCCTCCGCATCACGTGACACCCACGTGCGAGGCTGGCTCAGATGGTGGTTCAGGGCGATGGCTCCACGTGGCGTCGCCTTGTTGCTTCGGGTGGCCCGATGCTTCTGTCTTGGATGTTGGTTCGGCTTAAGGCTCGGAGGTAATCTGGGTTGCTCGATGCAGGTGGATCGGACGGTGGTGGGTGACCGAAAAATGACCGGCGGGCATTGATGGAGCGACGGAGGAGCGAGCGAGGGTGGAGCAGCTCCTGGGGGTGTCAGAGAAGATGACGTCCCCCGCCCCACGTGCGCAGCACGTGGCGGGGTCTCGGCGTCGAGCCTGGTCGAAGGCGAGGCGGAGGGGTTGCGAACATGTGTTGCTTCGATCAACGGCCAGTGGTGATGAAGCTTGACGGAGAGGTCGGAGGTCGGTGCAGAAGGTGGTCAATGTCGAGGTCGGTGGAGACTGTTGAAGCCGATGGAGGAGCTGCATACGGCGAGTCGTTGGCTGACGAAGTCGGAGATGATGGTGGTTATTGGAGAGAGCGTGTGGCATAGCTCTGAGCGGAGAGGAGCTCGGAGGCGGAGGAGTTTACGTTGTAGCGACGACGAAGCGGGAGAGAGAGAGAAAGAGAGAGAAAGAAAGAGAGAGTACCTAGGAGAGGAAGGGAGCTCGACGGTTCTTGAAACCGGAGCGAGGCAGCGGCTGATGGCGGAGCTGCGACGAGGAAGGGTGTCCTCGGATCACGCCAGCGGCAAGGCTGTCACCACTTGTCTGAGAAGATGGCGGATGACCATGATCGGGGGTGGCGATGGCTCTTAAATAGGAGAGGGGGTTGAGCGGCTGGCGGCGCGAGATGCAGAGTTGGTTAGAGGCACGGGATGATCGGTGGTGGTTGGCCATTGGCGGTGAAGGCGGAGACGGCAGAGGAGAGGAGGTCAAGGCGGAGAAGTCGGATGTTGAAGATGATAGACAAAGGCTGTTCGATCGGCCATATGATCGAACGACTGCTGGAGCGCAACGTGGCAGACAAAAAAGGGGGTAGAGGGCCGCACGTGCTAGGCACGTGCTTGGAAGGCACGGGCCTCGCACGTGCTAGCCTTTTTAATAATTTTTTTAAGAATAATAAAATAAGAGGGCGAAAAAATGTTGACACGTGGCGGCCCCCAGCACCAGAAAAATCCGAGAATATGGACTTTGTAAAATAAAAATGAAATAGTAAACGACCTCGGATCAAAAAAGTCCCTTCACGAAAAATGCTCATCTTGATAAGATCTACAACTTTCATGAAGATATTAAAGCCAAAATCAATCAAATGCATGAAGTGGATTTTCGGGGTATCCCATATACATTGAATACCTGGATTTTTGCGCTTTGTAATTTTTTTGTCATTTTTTTAATTAGATAAAGAATCCGAAAAAATGTGGAAAAATAAATAAAGACACCTAAATCTATTTTTTTGGATTTTTATTAAGAAAATATGTACATAAAATGTAAGATCCGCTAAAATACATAATGTACAGAAGAGGCCCAAAACCCAACTTTCACATATGAGCTCCGATTCACTTGAACTTGGTCTTGTTTTGAAGGTAATTGAATATATATTAGTTCAAAAGTGAGTAGGATCAAATCAGACACTGGATGGGGAAGATATGTGACTTTTAGTCCGAAAATCCTGAAAATAGGGTTTGTTTTTTTGATCCACTTATTAGGGTTAGTGATTTTTTTTTGTATTTTGCATTTATTCTTGTGAGTGATATGTACACAGTGGTGGTGGTTTTGTGTCATTCGGAGTTAGCATGAAGGAGTTAAAAATCCTGGAAGTTAGGCCATTTACAGGTCATTTTTGGCTTGGATTTTTGGCTTCTTATTTTGTGCAAAAATTATGGATAAAATGCAATTCTTATGAAAACATGCATGAATGCTAATTATGCATAATAAATGCAGATATATTGTTGATTTTGAGGGATGGAGCTTAATAAATGAGATTTAGTGTGATGAATCTGAGATTCATCACATGTGGATAAGATGTATGATTCCTGCAATCTAAGTTGACGATTAGTGCATGAAACCACTAGATTTTGTCACAGGAAATTCGTATCCTTCCTCAAGAGCACAAAGCACCGAACACGGTCGACATCCACTAGCTATCGATCTGGCAGTACAACTGTTGTGCTTAGATGACGATGCTCTCAACAACCACAAAGTGGATGACCACAAGGGTTGAGAAAGAGGACCTCTTGGATGTGTATGAGAAGAAGAGAGATAGAGAGATATTTGTCGCTTTCAACTTTTCTAAGAGTAATAGCTAGAGCTAACCTTTCTCTGATAACAAATTGGATGGTTGAGATGCAATCCTATTTGAAATCAATGGCCATGATTTTGTTGCATAAAAATTGTAACAATAATAAATTAATTGAAAAAAATAATGTTGAATAATATTCAACAAACATTAATTCAACTAAATAAATTCTTATAGAATAATATGGTAAGGAGTGGATCCTCCTATCATATATATGGTGGATAGCAACCATGTAGAGAATATGCATGTGATCATCCACATCCATCAAATTTTTATGAGATCTCATATCTCATCAATTACTGCTTAAATTTTCACCAAAATATTTCCAAATTATTTTGTGAAAATTTCAATCATGCCATTGACAATTATGAATCATATTCAACCATCCAATACAAATTGTAAATTATATTTACAATTAAATATACAATTGCAAGTTCTTTTTATAATAAATCTCACCATGATATTAAAGATCATATTTATTATATTTATGATTCTTGTAGATAGGGATATCCAATTTAATCATATATTTGATAATTAAAATTCATTAATTATCTTAGATGACTCTTCTCGCGTGTCAAAATAATATGAATGACATTCACGTTACGCATGTCAATTAAATCAAATATAAACATCAAGTTTCCTATGCTCAGATATATTGTCAACAATAGAATTATTCTACAATTCTTTCAAAAATTATGTGCTTACTCTGCGGATACATGGAGTAAAGGACATGGCGATTATACATTCGATGTATAGGGATGCGGATATTGAGATATTATCTCATATCCAGATCTAGGTGACCTCTCAATATATTTTTAATTAAATAAAATTATAAATCTAATATTCTCATTGCATTCGAATCACATTTAGATTAATATCCAACATTCAGACTAAGATCATATTACTGATCTTCTGAGAGGAGCCACTAAAATCCAATTATGTTTCATCACTCCATCTGAATGGAAGTGTCATGGTTATACAATCGTTTACGATAGCATCACCCTCGAGTATTCCTAATACCCGTTCCTCTTGCACACTGGAAGATCTAGAATAAAGTCGAAGTTTTTAGATCATATTTGAAATGTCTTTTCCATACTTCTAACATTAAGTTTCTCACTTGACCATTGTGATTTAGTATTGGTTATATGTTTTCCAAAAGCATATCTCATACCTACAAATTCTCTCATTCTTCCAAAGTAGGACAATGGTGAATATGTGATTCATCACTCTTAAAGTTGAAAATAGAGCCCTGTTCCCGAGTATTTAGCAGCATATTTCCCTCTATCTTGCATAAGTAGCATTCATGCATAAATTCACAATACATGCATTTTAGCATTCATAATTGCATTAAATAAGAAGCCAATTTATTGGTAAAGTCCACTTGTAAAATATCAACCAATAATTCACCTAATTATTTGTATTTTATATCCCCTTTAAAATCAAATAACACCTTACTTAAACTATGTATATTATTAGTTAATAATATAAGGAAGAAGGCCAAAATTTCCTACCCTGTAAATTGCCCAATAAAGCCCCAAACCCAGTTGAAGAACCTAGACCTTAGAATGCACATATCCCTCTCATACACTGTCCGATTGAGGTCTACTCACTTTTAAAGTAATATACATTTAAAGACCTTCAAAACAAGACCGATTTCATTAAAATCGAAGCTCGTATGCAAAACTTGGGTTTTGGGCCCCTTTTGTATATTGTACATATTGACCTTTTCGCCCCTGTATTTTATCCTTTTATTTTCCTAATTATTAAAAAAATAGATTAAGTTGTAAATATTCTTTTTATGTTTTCTCTATTTTTATTTTAATTTTCTTCTTACTTAAAAATGAAAAAAATTTACAAAAGATAAAATGCAGTATTTTATATCTATAAAGTACCACCTAAAAATACATTTTGTACATATGACTTCTTTTGATTTTTGGCCCTTCACGAAAGTTGTAGTTCTTGTCGAGACGAGCGACTTTTGTGTTGACCACTTTTTGATTCAAACCTTTTTGTTCTTTCTTTTCGATTTTTCTTTGCATTTTATTTTGGATTTTTCTGGGAACGACACATGGTAGCTCCTGAAGTCGCCACGTGTTGCCTCCTCATTCCTGCTCTTATCCCATCTAACTACTTCTTCCTAGGCCGTTGGATGAAGGGGTTTTTCACCAACGACCTGGATCTTTCTTCTTCCACACCTCCCCCTTTCCCCTCTACCCGTGGCTTGAGGAGCAGGCCATCCCCATCTCCCCCACTCCTCTCACCTTACCCACAAACTCCACCACCTACACCACCCTTCCTCTTTGCATCACCTTAAAAGGTCGACTACCTACAGTGGCTTTCCCATCCGCCATGGCGAGAGGTGTGCTAGAGCTCAGAGCTACCCATTGGTGACAACAATTGAGAGTAAAATCGAGCGAAGATAGGCCTTCACCTCGGGCGAGATCCACGACGTCGCCACGTCGTGCTGCAGCTTCTCCGACGAGCTGCTTGAGCTCGGGCCCTCTACCGTCCCTCGATCGACGACCTGAAGCATCACTTGAGCTTCCAAGCCCCAGGTAGACACCTCCATTCTGCATCCAATCTTCTTCTTCTTCTTTTCGTTTTTTCTCTTAATTTTTCCGTCTCCTACGATCACCCCCGCTCCCTCCTGAGCATCCACCGAGCTTCCCCTCGAAGCTCTGATCTTCGCACACTATTTCATTAGCCCCGACGACGCACAACATCTCTTCCGACAAAAACTCCGCCTTCACGGCAGAGGAACACCACTCCAATCACCCCCACGTCCCCTCCTAGGCCTCGCCGCACTCGCACGCACTCCCATGAGCATGAGCTCCATTCCGTGGCCCTAGCTAACCATGCTGGTACCCTTAGCTTCACTGATCGGAGTCGTCGCCGGAGCTCCTTTGAGCTTCATCGTCTCCGGCTTACAGACCGCTCCAGCCTCAACCAGGACCTCGGGCGACTCCCTGACGCGTTCAGGACCATCCTGACCCACTTAGGAGCTGGAGGTGAGCTACCCCAACCACAGGGAGAGGAGGTGGAGCAAGGAGCTTAACGTTGGAGCCCTGTCAAGTCCGCCGCAGGAGGGGGCGAACCAGAGAAGGAGACGTACAATCACCGTTGGATCTTCTTGATCCAACGTCCCATGCACACCACATTGCAGCTGTCCCAAGCTCCAGTTCCCGTTGGATATATCTTGATCCAACAACTAATAATCAGCCACGTTGACGACATCAGCACCGTTGGATAATGGCGATCTGACGATCCTCGGCGGGCCATGCCAACAGCCTCTAGCAAACGTTGGATACGCACTCATCCAACGTTGAACATCGCACCACGTATCCTCTTCCGATCCTCTTTCCCAACCCTAAGCTCAGAGCTCTCGAAGCAAGCCAAGCCTCCATCCGAGCCGAGACCAAACCTCCAGAGTCCCCGAGCCTCAACCCGAGCCTCCAAAGTCCACCGAGCTTGGGACCCCCTCATTGTTTGCACGTGCGGCCTAGGTATTTTGTAGTGAGGTCCCTGAAGGTTTTGGAAATTGCACTCCAGTCCCTGCCAGGAGCCCCCGATGCAGCTAAAATCTGATTGTGGCTTTTGATGTTATAAAATTGTCGGTGTAGAAAAGCCCCGAAGAGATCTCAGTCGATCAAACAAATTCGGTTTTTAGAGAATAAAAACCTACACTAATTATTTTACCAGGTGAGTGTGCCTTGGTCGAACTCAAGGAGGCAAAATAGGGTATGGTGATTTTTTTAAGAAAATATTCTCGCGATTTTATTTTACCTCTTCTTAAAGTGATTAAAGAAAAGCTACGGTTTTTATTGAGTTTTTATTTTTAAATTTTTTATTTGATTTTAATCTTTTCCAATTTTTATTTATTTTTCAAAGGGAAATATTTTTATTATATAATAGGTGGAATATAGGTGAAAATAGGTATTACTATATAATAGGTAAAAAGGATGAGCAACGGACTCGGTCAACACACAAAATTCAAATCAAAACAAAGATGGTTTGCGAAGAATCAAAATACAATAAAACTACGAGAAAAACACACGAAGAATCAATGAAAAACTCGCGTAGGTAGTTGTAAAACTACCCCAAGAAAAACTTCGAAAAATAAGGTCAAAAATGGGTCAAAAAATAATCCCCTATAGCCCATGGGTATAAGCGTAAGAAGAAGTATCAAAAATTGTTGCAAAAAGGTCCTTACAGGGACTGTTTTGTGAAGAAAATAAAGAGTTTTACATTCAGGTCCCCGTGGGGGACCTCAATGTAATTACTGGAAACCTTTGGAGAGGAAATAAATTCTGGAAGTCTTTCTGGGCTTATGTTGCAAATTTTTCACTGATTCGGCTGAAATTATATCGTGCGGCGCTGATCTGACGCTTCCGTGCGTGCCACGTGTCAGCAGCTTGTGCGCTTGGCGTTCTTCAAGTTCTTGAGCAGTTAGTTGGCTGACGAATGTCGTATCTTCACCGATTTATCTCAGGCGATTGGTAGCAGACTTTGATCTCCGACGGGGCCAGAGGGGTGGCTCCTCCACCCCTCGAGCTCGCCCGCGGTGGAAGGTGATTGGATATGGCTCTGATCGGTGGTAGAAACTCGATGAAGGTCGCGGTTCCCTCTGCTCTGTTCTGAGGAATGATTGTGGCAGCTCTTTTTGGATTGCGATTTCAATGAAAATCAAAGACTCCAGATGCTTTGCTTTCGCTCCTGATTGAAGATGATCCTGCAATTAACAGATGTATGTGCTCGATTCGTAGAATCGACCGATGGATTAAGGTTTTGCAAGATCGAAAAGTGACATTTCCAAATATTGTAGAAACTAGCGTGCGAAATGGAGATGAAATGAGATGCGGATTAAATGGATTTGAAGCGTTTTGCGAGTAGAATCTGGGTGAAATTTCTAAGCTAAATGGTTAAACGATCTAATAAGGTGATTAGCCACACTAATCGTGTCACGATGTTCGAGAGAAAATTGGAAAAAAAGTGGAGGAATAATTCTGGGAGGATTAGAGGTGTATTTACCTCTAAAGATGCTCGATGGTCGACCTTCGCCGGAGCGGAATGCGACGTTGAGCTCCGATGCAAGGTAG
This sequence comes from Ottelia alismoides, assembly GCA_037367405.1. NCBI lineage: Eukaryota > Viridiplantae > Streptophyta > Magnoliopsida > Alismatales > Hydrocharitaceae > Ottelia > Ottelia alismoides. The sequence continues at coordinate 381,308 of JAZKJV010009250.1, forward strand.
CCAAGTGCCTTGGAACTTCCTCCGATGCTTCTTCTTCCACGCGGGGTCGCTTGCAGGTGTTGTCACCACCGATGCAAGGAGGAGCGAGGTGGAGAAGGTCAGGGATCAACCACTAGAGTTGGGGCTTCAGTTAGTTACAGGAGAGTTAGTTTCAAATGGCGAACTTGGAGGGCTTTTATAGAACGAGTTCGTGGGCTCCAAGTAAAATCCAAGGATGGTCGTGCATGGTGGTTGTTAGGAGGTAAAGATCAAGGGTTGAAATCATCGGAAGGAGTTAAGATACGCACGGGAAAATTAGGTGAAGGCAGTGATGAAACCCGATTTCATCATCTTTATTTCCAATTATTAACCTCCTTGCTTAAATATATGTCAATAAAACCCAGTTAATGTCCTGTAATTATCAGAGTCCTTAATAAATTAAAAACCACAAAAAAAATCGCAAAACAAAATCTGTGGTATTTTTAACCTTAAAAATACCTTCAAAAAATATTTCGAGTCTTTGTTTGATCTCATCTTCAGTTTTGGTCAACATGAAACTTGTAGATCTCATCAAGATCTACAACTTTCATGTTTTGAGTTTTCTCAACTTCGGTCAAATTAACCTTCAAAATTCAAAAGTTCTCTCGGAATAATCTGATTGGGCCACGTGGCCCGTTCTGGGCGAGCACGTGGCCCGATCCCTTTGTCTCTTCCGCCTCCACTTCCAGCCGTCGGATCGCCCTCTTGATCCAATGGCCAACTGCCTTCCACGCGCCCCTCAATTCCTAACCGTCTGATCTCTCTCACGCCTCAATCACCGCCCTCCGTTAGCGCTTTTCTCATAGGTCGCCACGTGGTGCATTGGTGGCCGTTCGCTTTCTCCTGGGACCGTTGATCTCAACCGCTCAATCCGCTCTTTCTCTCAACCCTCCGATCGTCTTCAAAAGAGACCATCGTGCCATCCGTTCGCGCCGCCCTCATATCGCAACACGTCGTGTAATCATCGCCCTTAGTTCATTTTGCCTCGGATTTAATCCAAGACGGCCCTTCACACGTCGCTCACCACCGTCGGATTTCCAGATCCAACGGCCGGACGTTCGTCGTCAACCTCCCAAAGCCCCTCTTTCTCCACGATCTTCAGTCCGCGCACGACTCCGCTCTTCCCATTATCTCCACCTTCTCCGACCACTTCTCTCCTCGTCAACAACCCCAAGACCATCGCCATTCATCCACCATCCTCGCGAGATGCCCATTAACCAACGAGGGCCTCTCCAGTCGTCCCATCTTCCCCTTGAAACCCACGATCCTACCACTGGAACCGCCAACTTCGATCTTCAAATACCCCTCATCCCCCTCCGATCACCGGTGTCCACCTGTACGCAGGGCACGGCCCAGCCCTCCGCCATCTCCCTGTGATAGGGGGAGATGGCCGGATTGAGCGAAGACGACCGGATCCCCAGGTATCCACCCACCGCCGACTGCGACAACGTCGCGGTGCTCTAAGCCCGCCTAGCTGCTCCGAGAGGTCGCCGAAGTCCAGCGATGACCCGAGCTCCTCTCGGAGCTCAAGCACAGGCCACTACCTCCATCCCCGACGTCAGGTAAGCTCCTCCGACCCCTTTTGTATTTCTCTTTTATTTTCTAGTAATTTCGTAGGTCGAATCACCCATCCCCGACTTCCATTAATAGCTCCTCGAGCTCCACCTCACTTCTCCCATTCACGCACTCCCCGCCGATCATCTTCCCTGGCTTCCACAACCCCTTTCACCTACCGACCCATCTCCTACGCCACCCACGGCGGAGGAGCTCCGAGCTCCCACGTTCTTCGCTCGCTGAGCTCTCACTTCGCTCACTCACGCACCTCTTAGGCTTCGGCTATGTGCTACTAACTATGTAGGTCCTTCAAACTTGCACTGGCCGGAGCCTCGCCGGAGCCGCTTCGTCACAGCTGCTCTCGACATCAGCGATCCGGTAGCCCTCTCCAGAGAGTCCAGCATCTCGCCCGAGCTCCCAGCTTCATCGACCATCTTTCAGGAGCGTCGGGCGAGCTTCACCGTGCCCAGGATGGAGCGACGGAGGAGGAGCTCCAAACTCGCCGCCAGCCGAAGATGGAGGGGGAAGCACAGATGTCGTTGGATGGTCTTCTCTCAACGACCATCCAACGGCCCAGATGAGGCCACACAATCGACGACAGATACCATTGGATCTTTGAAGATCCAACGGTCTACGAGTAGCCACGTATACTACTCCAGGAGCCCTTCGATCCAGGTGATCAGAGGGTCCACACTCAGCCACGTGGCAACATCAGAGCCTCTCCGAGCCTTCGTCCTCGACCCTCCAGGCTTGGATGCCCCGAGCCTTGTCCGAACCTAGCCCGAGCCTGCAGCGAGCTCGAGCCCAGCCGAATCAACCCGCGAGCCTTTACCGAACCTTAGCCTGCTTCCGAACCTGGATGGCGCGTGCGTGGCACGCGCTTCCTGGGTTATTTGCAGAGACACCCACAGAGGTCTCCAATTTTACAACCACGTCCTGACGCACGTGCAGTACCTGCGCGCCTGGGGTTATTTGCACTCATGCCCCTACGGGTTTAAATAATTGCAAATATGCCCCCGCGCGTGTGGAACTTTCACAGGGAAGGCCTCAGAACTTATTTTCATTTTAGCCCTTCCCAGGGATCTTTTTGTAACTATCTTTTTATGTTTTATTGCACTTATGCCCCTGGTTTCTTTCATGCATATCTAGAGCCTCGTAACTCCGATTTAGATTATTTCAGTGGCATTTTGAAGCTTGCTTGATGTTCTTTTTAATGGCATATTAAATTTCTTATTTTAGACATCTGATCTTTTATGTACTATTTTGTTAGCCATGTGTCCCGTATGCCTTGTCCAACTTTCAAATCAAGTAGGTCTTCTTAATTAAACCTGAAATTGATGCATGTTAACGTTGCTCATCATTTCGTACCTAGGGCATATTCATTTCTTTGCATCGCAATACGTTTACTTACATAATAAAATAAATAAAAAATGCATGTTTATTTCTTTAATGCATTGTCTTGGATGCTTTGACCTATATTTGTTCTTCAACTCAACACTTAGATAGATAGATGAAAATCCGAATAATCACAAGAGAGGCTCGTGTCCCTGAGTTCGACCTTGGTTTCTTGCCAAGTAAAAAAATAAATACGACCATCTCATTCTTATTTGACATATCAATCAGATGGTGTTTTGAGGACCCGAATTGGCCCGACTGCTACGACATTATCAAGTGCTAATTCATCACTCTTAAAGGGTCGATTTTGCGGTTCGTCAAATGGCGCCGTTGCCGGGGACACAGCTCATTTCTTATATTTTTTGGATTTTTGTTTATTTAATGCAGTGCTTCTTTTATAGGTCATTTTGTCAATATGTCTTGCATCGTAAAATGTTCTTCTCTATCGATCTCTAACCATTGTTTTTGTGGCAGGGCCCTTGATGGTTCAAGGAGGCGAGGAGGAGGATGCTACCCGCTGTGAGGAGCCGCAGAAGCACACTTGGAGTACGTCGAGAAGAAAGAAAAAAAATGTCTTGCATTTTTATTTCCATGCATGAACTTATAATAATTCGTCTTTTACAGCAGTCATCGATCGAAGACTCGTGAATGTAATCGAACGATCGTGGTTGTGTGGGGATCGTCCGCACTTGAGTGTCGACCTAGGACCAGGCACGCGGCTCTTTGAGCGGTTTTTATTTTCCATATTTTTATGTGCTTGCTCGTAGGTAGGACACACTAAAATATAGACACACATAATCTCGCCTCACTTAGCCAAATTTAATGGATATCATTCCCCGCTAATAGATGCATGATTAGGTGTGGCTTTTATCGACTTGCATACATTGATTTTGGTTTTCAAAACAACCCAAGTTTTCACGTGTTTTCGTCAAGTCATTGCATGTTTTATCGCTTAGCCTAGATCGCGGTTTTATCGAATACATGTTTTTCTCGGCTTTCTATTCCTAGCTTGATCACCTAGGATTAATGGAAAATGGGAATGAACGGTAGACGATGATTGCTTGATTTTTTGCTAATCATAATTCAGTGATAACCTTAAATAAAATTGTGACTGTTAATTGCAAGTCAACCTAAAATGGAGTAAAACATTGGTTTTGGGAGAGCAATACCCTCGCGTAAGCATTGATTTTCACTTCACATTTTTTCTTCCCGTAAATATCTAATGTTTTATCACCAATAAAACGAACAAGATAATAAACCAACTTCGGTTGGTTTCATGTGTGAGTTGGTGAACCTGAGGGTCTTGCTTGCTTGATTGAGCCTTGTTTGCTTCGATACACTCCCCAAAACCTTAGTCACTCCATCCATCTCCGTAGATTCATCCGTTCATCTGTACATCAATCCATCTTGTTCGTTCCCTTGGGTCCTTTCCAACATCAAATTCCATCTTTATACTTAGGCTAATCTCAGCCTAAGTATAGGGGGGACCCGAGTCCCTGTGATTTCTCTACTCATCTTTCCTTGCCTTTATACTTAGGTTATTTCTAACCTAAGTATAGGGGGAGCCCCTCTTAGCTCCCATATATTTCTCTATACTTAAATGGACCTATGTACTTGTATCATCTAATGCTATGAGGACATAGCAAAGTTTAAGGATAGGGGTTATAACGTATATACAATTTACTTACTTTAGCTATAATATGAAAAATTTGAAAAATTCAAAACTTTTTGGCTAAAGTAAAATCCTTTGAACCAAGAGGACTCAAGTGTTTTTACGGCTTTTCTATACTATGTTACACTATTTTGATAAAAATATTTTTGAAAATGATTTTAAAAATGAGATTTTCTTGTTTTGAAAAATCTTTTGAAAATGTTTTGAAAATCTTTTATTTGTCTGACATGGTTTTGAAAATCTTTTATCTCTTCTCAAGGAAAGTTGAGTCTAACCTGTGTTTTAACCTTTAATTAAAATCCATAAAAATGAAAAAAAAAATATAAAAAATAAAATAAAATAAAATAAAAGAATGTGTGTTTTTGAATGAAGGAGTTGGATTAATCCTCTACACTTACACTTCCACCCAGGATCTGAAATGATCAAGGAGACTTAGCTTTTTAAGGTCTTTGAGATTTTAGGTTAACCAGCCTTAGCCATCATGGTCTTAGACTTAATCATCCACATTTCCCTAGATTTCTAGATTCGCTTGTTATATTCCGTGCTTAGTCTCAGACAAAAAGAATATGATCATCACATCACATGCACGACTGCGGTTTTTGATGAGATGAGTTGATTTTTCACCTGAGGGATTGGGATGAGGAGTTCGAATTTGGATTTGATCTAATGATGCTCGAGGATGGGATAAAATCTTTGAAGGCTTCATGAAACCTGAGTGTCAGCAATATTAGCCAGTATGAGAACTTGGTTCTTATACTAATCTCTTGATATTGACCTATGTGCCAGGGTGTGAATAAATAAAAAAAATGTTGATCAGTGTGCGCCAACTCTTGGTAAAAGCAGTGGAGCTAGACACAAATTACACAAGTCAATGAAATTTCCAAAGAAAAGCTCTCATTCCACAAAGTTACATATCAAAGAGCTTCCACCAAAGGCGAGCGCTCCCAAACTTTTCAAAGTGTCGACTTGGACCACCACTATTAGGACCAGGAGTCGGGCTTGCACCAAAAAAGGGCTCTGCATCGTAAATGCTACAAGTCTGGGTCTAGAAGGTATGATAGGTACTCAAAAGAGACACACCCCGGTGTACTCCCAGGAAAACAAGTGCATACGACTCCAACTTCTCTTGACGGACGCACTGATCAACACCTAAAAAATGTGTTGCGTAAAAGACACTAGAGAGAATCCTTGTTCCAATGTGAGGGAGAGAAGAAATGACACAACCCCATGCCCTCCATTACTGGCCTGCCATCTACATTTTCTAAGTCTGACAACTAAAGAGACGGTGGATCGAAAGCATGATTTGATTTATTCCTTAGTGTTGAGGATTGGGTCCTTAGGAGATTTTCTCGGACCAAGACTTTGGGTGACGATTTGACTCTACTCTCGGAATTGCAGTCAGCACTAAATGTCATATCTTTAGATTATATGTACATCCGAGAGAGTCTAGAGAATTAGAGGAATTGGGTACCTATTGGTTAAGGCTGGGTTGAACTCGAGAATTTTGGACCTCTAAAGTTGAGTAGACTTGACCGGATCGGATCCTGTATTCACATGCACAAGGGGGTTATTCCGACAAATTCATTTTTTGATGCTCGAGGACGAGCATAGTTTAAGTATAGGGGGTGATGAAACCCGATTTCATCATTTTTATTTCCAATTATTAACCCCCTTGCTTAAATATATGTCAATAAAACCCAGTTAATGTCCTGTAATTATCAGAGTCCTTAATAAATTCAAAACCACAAAAAAATTGCAAAACAAAATCTGTGGTATTTTTAATCTTCAAAATACCTTCAAAAATATTTCGAGTCATTGTTTGATCTCATCTCCAGTTTTGGTCAACATGAAACTTGTAGATCTCATTAAGATATACAACTTTCATGTTTTGAGTTTTCTCAAATTCGGCCAAATTAACCTTCAAAATTCAAAAGTTCTCTCGGAATAATCTGATTGGGCCACATGGCACGTTCTGGGTGAGCCACGTGGCTCGATCCCTTTGTCTCTTCCGCCTCCACTTCGAGCCGTCGGATCGCCCTCTTGATCCAACAGCCAGCTGCCTTCCACGCGCCCCTCAATTCCTAACTGTCTGATCTCTCTCATGCCTCAATCACCGCCCTCCGTTAGCGCCTTTCTCATAGGCCGCCACATGGTGCATTGGTGGCCGTTCGCTTTCGCCTGGGAGCGTTGATCTCAACCGCTCAATCCGCTCTTTCTCTCAACCCTCCGATCGCCTTCAAAAGAGACCATTGTGCCATCCGTTTGTGCCGTGCTCATATCGCAACACGTGGCGTAATCATCGCCCTTAGTTTGTTTCGCCTCGGATCTAATCCAAGTCGTCCCTTCACACGTAGCTCACCACCGTTGGATTTCCAGATCCAACGGACGGACGGTCGTCGTCAACCTCCTGAAGCCACTCTTTCTCCACGATCTTCAGTTCACGCCCGACTCCGCCCTTCCCATTATCTCCACCTTCTCCGATCACTTCTCTCCTCGTCAACCACCCCAAGACCATCGCCATTCATCCACCATCCTCGAGAGATGCCCATTAACCCACGAGGGCCTCTCGAGTCGTCCCATCTTCCCCTTGAAACCCACGATCCTACCACCGGAACCGCCAACTTCGATCTTCAAATACCCCACATCCCCCTCCGATCATCGGTGTCCACCTATACGCGGGGCACGGCCCAGCCCTCCGCGATCTCCCTGTGACAGGGGGAGATGGCCGGATTGAGCGAAGACGACCGGAGCCCCCGGTGTCGACCCGCCGCCGACCTCGAGGGTGTCGCGGTGCTCTGAGCCCGCCTAGCTACTCCGAGAGGTCGTCGGAGTCCAGCGATGACCCTAGCTCCTCTCAGAGCTTAAGCACAGGCCACTACCTCCATCCTCGACGTCAGGTAAGCTCCTCCGATCCCTTTTGTATTTCTCTTTTATTTTCTAGTAATTTCGTAGGTCGAATCACCCATCCCCAACTTCCATTAATAGCTCCTCGAGCTCCACCTCACTTCTCCCATTCATGCACTCCCCGACGATCATCTTCCCTGTCTTCCACAACCCCTTTCACCTACCGACCCATCTCCTCCGCCACCCACGGCGGAGGAGCTCCGAGCTCCAACGTTCTTCGCTCGCTGAGCTCTCACTTCGATCACTCACGCACCTCTTAGGCTTCGGCTATGTGCTACTAACCGTGCAGGTCCTTCAAACTCGCATTGGCCGGAGCCTCGCTAGAGCCCACTTCGTCACAACCTCTCTCGACATTAGTGATCCGGTGGCCCTCTCCAGAGAGTCCAGCATCTCGCCCGAGCTCCCAGCTTCATCGACCTTCTTTCAGGGGCGTCGGGCGAGCTTCACCGTGCCCAGGATGGAGCGGCGGAGGAGGAGCTCCTTCGCTGGAGCTCCAAACTCGCCGCCAGCCGAATATGGAGGGGGAAGCACAGATGCCATTGGATGGTCTTCTCTCAGCGACCATCCAACGACCCAGATGAGGCCACGCAATCGACGACAGATACCATTGGATCTTTGAAGATCCAACGGTCTACGAGCAGCCACGTATACTACTCCAGGAGGCCTTCCATCCAAGTGATCAGAGGGTCCACACTCAGCCACGTGGCAACATCAGAGCCTCTCCGAGCCTTCGTCCTCGACCCTCCAGGCTTGGATGCCCCGAGCCTTGTCTGAACCTAGCCCGAGCCTGCAGCGAGCCCGAGCCCAGCCGAATCAACCCGCGAGCCTCTGCCGAACCTCAGCCTGCTTCCGAACCTAGATGGCGCGTGCGTGGCATGTGCTTCCTGGGTTATTTGCAGAGACGCCCACGGAGGTCTCCAATTTTGCAACCAGGTCCTGACGCACGTGCAGCACCTGCGTGCCTGGGGTTATTTGCACTCATGCCCCTGCGGGTTTAAATAATTGCAAATGTGCCCCCGTGCGTGTGGAACTTTTACAGGGAAGGCCTCAGAACTTATTTTATTTTCATTTTAGTCCTTCCCAGGGACCTTTTTGTAACTATCTTTTAAAGTTTTATTGCACTTATGCCCCTGGTTTCTTTCATGCATATCTAGAGCCTCGTAACTCCGATTTAGATGATTTCAGTGGCATTTTGAAGCTTGCTTGATGTTCTTTTTAATGGCATATTAAATTTCTTATTTTAGACATCTGATCTTTTATGTACTATTTTGTTAGCCATGTGTCCCGTATGCCTTGTCCAACTTTCAAATCAAGTGGGTCTTCTTAATTAAACCTGAAATTGATGCATGTTAACGTTGCTCATCATTTCGTACCTAGGGCATATCCATTGCTTTGCATCGCAGTGCGTTTACTTGCATAATAAAATAAATAAAAAATGCATGTTTATTTCTTTAATGCATTATCTTGTATGCTTTGACCTATATTTTTTCTTCAACTCAACACTTAGTTAGATAGATGAAAATCCGAATAATCACAAGAGAGGCTCGTGCCCTGAGTTCAACCTTGGTTTCTTGCCAAGTAAAAAAATAAATACGACCATCTCATTCTTATTTGACATATCAATCAGATGGTCTTTTGATGACCCGAATTGGCCCGACTGCTAAGACATTATCAAGTGCTAATTCAACACTCTTAAAGGGCTGATTTTGCGGTTCGTTAGGCAGCCAGTTGGAACAGATTCTGTTCTACCTGCTTCTTGAGGAAGATGAACCAGGTGCTCACACATGTCAGCACCTGATTTGCCAGATGGGTTTAATTACTTGTAAATTCAATATTAAATAATAAATAAGGTTACTTTAAATAGGTATAAATACAAGAAATGTAAATAATTAAATAATCTTAATTATGGAATAAATATTTTTTATAAATAATAAATATTATTTGAGATATAAATATTATATATATATAGGTTTTGGATTTTTAGTTTAATAAATAAATAATTAAAAATTAATTTTATATTTTCTTAATTATTTAACAATAAATAAGAGTTGTATGAATTTTTGGAGATTTTAATAAATCAATTTACATATATTAATAAGGGAAAAGGGAAGCTACACCGGGGGGTGCAGCCAACTAGCTACACCCGGGTATTTTTCTCTTTGATTTTTGATTTTTTTGAAGGAAACTTATGGGGGATTTACTTAGTTTATTGTGTGGAATATGTGTTTCAAATGTCATGCAAAACAAACACTCCTAGCATGCCCATCTAGATATGGTCAATTTCAATAATTCTGAAACCTTAAAATGTCAGCCTTGATGGAGATGATAGAAATATCGAATTTAGTTGAAATTGGTATGATATCATGGTGATATATAGTGATTAAAATCCCCCTAGGTTTGATTTCAAACACACAAAAAATCAACGAAAAAAATGGCCGGGTGCAGCAAGTTAGCTACACCCCCAGGTGCAGCTTCCCCAGCCCCTATTAATAAGTATGGGTATAAGTTATTCAGTTCACTTTTACCTAAAATTTAGGGTTTTTGATTTTATTAAGATAATAAATAAACTCCAAAGTTCTGAAATAATTAAGGTTAAATTACAAGATCGTGAAAATAACTAGAAATTATAAAATTAAGAAAACTATAAATAATGTGTTCTACATAAAATAAATAACCCAGAAACCCTGTTGTCATTTAGTCCCAAAGCCGATTTTTTTACAAACGGACTCCGAATTTGATGAAACCACCTTTATTAGTTAAAGAATATTATTTTATGAACTTTAAAGGTGAGTAGAGTGAGATTGGAGTTCGTATCAAGAAGTTATGATGTTCGGAAGTTGAGATTTTGATAATTTACAAGTAGGATTTCTTAGTATATATATATGGTAATATTTTTAACTTATTTTTATATTTTTATACACATTTTTAGGAATAATTAGGAGAAGAGTTTGGTGAAAAATATGTACATATGAGTTAATTAAAATTTATTGAAGTTTTGTATTTGGTCTATAATTAGTGATGAATATATAAAGTGGGATTTAATTTATTTTTAGGGTTTTCTTTCCTTATCTCCCCTACTTGTTGGCTTGTCGACCAATCCAATCTGACTTGGTCTCGGGGTTTAGGTTATATAAATATATCTTGCAGTTATATTTATATTTCTATGTCATATTGTACATATTTACATATTCACAATCTGCCTTTTTTTTTCTTTTCTTTATTTTTATTCTTTTATTTATTAAAATGTTTTTATGCTTAAAAATTAATATTTATTGATGAATAGGATTTTGATAAAATATAGGAATTAATGAATATTTACAAGCATTTGTTACGGGTTTTAAGACAAAATGCGACAGAAAAGTAAACGAGTCATGGATTCATTAGCCCCTACGTGAGGTGCATGTGTTCTTTAGGTATTTTTCATACATACCTCCTTCATTATAGGTAATTGCATATTCGTCTCTGCCAGCATGTTTAATTTTTATCATTTTTATTTCTTGTAATTGCACTAAGGCCCCTATCTTTGCACGCATCTTTAGGCATTCATTTTAAATCATTTTTCAAGTTTGAAAATTTCATTGTGTAGCTTAATTTGTCCTCTTGTGTATATGATGTCATATTTTTGTGATAACAGTGGATTTTATTATTAATTAATTGGTGGAATTTTGTCATATTTTGCCCATTTATGCCTTTTAATTTGTAGTAGTTCCCTGTGACTCCAAAAATCAACAAAAATTCACATTAGACCTAGGACAATTAAGTTCACATTGTGTCCAAAAAATCATCTCATTTTCACAAACCCCGAGGCTGGATAATTAATTTTTAATAGGTCCATTACACATAGAAATTTAGGTTTATTAATTTTCCTGGATTCTTCACATTTAGATCTATCTAGGATAATTTTATATCTGAAAATATTTTGATTTGGTATTTATTAAAATTAATTTAGTCAAAATCACTTAGCATTCATTTTTAATTCACAATAAATTCATATAGTGTCAGAAAATTCCAAAAAACTTAAGGCAGCTTAACTTCATTGTATTTCACCATATGGCCAAGTTTCATAATTTTTGGACTTGATTTGATTACTTATCTGATTTAACTTGTAAATTGGCCCTGAAAATCCGACCTTGGAAATTTGCTTAAAGTCTACCTAAGGAGACAACTGCCTCCTTGAGTTCGACCTTGGGCTTGCCCAAGTAAAACAAATTTGCCGCTCGCGATTAACCCATCCTTAATTAAAAGTGGTTTTTGATTAGATCTTATTATCCAACTATGATGAACAATACGACAATTAATTTGACCATTAATTGGATTAAATTAACAAGGGTAGTAGGAGACTCTTCAAAATGGCACCGTTGCCGGGGCGAGTGATTCGAATTACTGAGGAGGGAGGGAGAGGAAGTATATACAAGAAAAGAGTGAAAATATACAAGGATTAAGAAGGTTTGTGGCGAACCTTCTTGCGGACGCAAGGAGGTGGATAACATACATATGTGTCGTTGTCGGAATCTTCCTCAAATGAATAATAGTTAGGTGTAGGGATCGTCCAACGAGGGTCGACACATGGCTGCTTGCTCAGATAAGGCTTGAGAACAATCGAACTGAGCTCACTCATTTAAATCACCTTATCCGGACCAAATGAGGACTCCTCAAAAAATTCCTTCTCTGGTGTGTTGAAGGAAACATTCTAAGTCAATTTTCTAGAACCTGAATCATTGAAAGGGAGATGAGAGCGAGACGCCTTGAGAGGTTCGGGGGAACACCTCGAGGAATCAATTCTCGACTTCCTATCACTAGATAGCCGACTAGAAGAGGGAGCAACCTTGTTTTTAGGTGGAGTCGATTTAGTCTTGGTTGTTTCCTTTGAAGGTTCAGAACGTGGTGTGGTGCTGACCATGGGTTCCTCATCAGACGCGTTACCACATAGATTGTAATATTCCTGAAGGGTCAGCACATATCTCGGGAAGGTGCTAGTGGTCTCAGTTGGCTTAGCATTACTGGGCTCTTGTGTCGGATCATCAAAATGGTCAAGGCAATCAACAAAGGTTGTGTCCGACTTAATGATAGCTTGTGGTCGTGAGTCCTCCTTAGAAGCTATCATGGTGGTGGTGCAAGCAGTTGATGAAGTGAGGTGTGGTGAGTCTCAGAACCAACAGTCGTCCGATCAGTCAGTCTCTCAGGTGTAGCAGAGAGGTAGGACTCATCTACCTCTCGATGGTCACGACTGTCAGCGGATGTGCGGGGCACCTTAGAGTAAAGTGTATAAAAGAATGGGTGAGGTCGGAGTGCTCCCAATGTTGAAAAATCGATCTCCCGAGTCTCGTAATATTTAGTCGCTTTAGCTGAGGCTAAGAATGGCTTCCCGAGAATAATCGTAGACTAGGTGAACTCTAATCGGTGCTCAATGTCAATGACTGTGAACTCTACCTGGAGTAGAGCACCTTGGAAAGTAGTGATGACTGAAGTATTTCCTCTAGACCGTTTGATGGATCGATCAACCGGCTGAACGATCTCTCTCGACTTTCTGATTGGCCTGAGTTTGAGCTTGTCAAACACAGAGGTCGGGAGGATATTTATTGGAAAGTCATCATCGATTCTTGCATGGTTAAAGATAGTGTCTTTGATTTCACATTCCACCCTAGGCAACCGCTTCACTCTGCGGCTCTTGTTCTTTCTCCCCATCACCAAGGAGGTGGCCATAGACACTATGTGTCTCTCAGTCCTTGTTCTCTTAGTACCCTACCTCTTGGGCATCAATTTACTCTTTACAAATCTCTTGAGGTCTGGGAAGTGATCTATGGCCTTTATTAAGGGAAGTTTGAAAATCAATTCTTGGTCGAGTGCTTCCCTTAGGGTAGGATCCAATTTTTCTATGTCTTTTTCATTTTTAATTTTTATGGATTTTTTCTGATTTTCAAATTTTTTGGTGTTTTTGGTGGATGAATGATCAGACTCTAGGTTGGAGGGTAAGTGGTTAGTAGAAGAGGGAGATAAAATGGACTCCAGATGTACAAATGGCATGGGTTCCCTAATGCTCGCTCGGTTTTCAATATCAGATCTACTTACTTCCTTCTCCACTTTCATACCCAGGCTGGTCGAAATTGAGTGCAACATTTCCATGGCATCTCTCAACTTGTTACCAAATGATTCATTATTCTTAATAAGTCTAGAGATGTCATCCTCCACAAAATTCTCATGACAAATCATGGGAGAGTTCTGCTCAATTGGAGGATACTGTTGAGATATTGGGGTCTCATACTCAACCTAGACTCTGGCATGTAATCCTGGGTTGAGTATGGATCATCCGAAATGGCATATATTGGTTGGAGCCTCATCTGATGGAGTTAATGAATGGGGGACTGGTAAGTCTAGCTCATGAGTCCACTCCTGTGAATGTATAGTTTCTCCGAATGAAGGCTGGTTAATGGGAGCTTGATCACTAAAGTCAATCAAGTCTGTGAAATCATGATGTACAAGCCTCTCCATTCGGGTTGTTTGATCGACCAAGTTATGCCCTAAGGTCACGTCAGGATGTGTATATGTAAATTGTTGTATGGTCCCTACTTGAGGTGAGAATGAAGTATGTGGGGGCATATAATTTTGCCAATCATTTGTCTCTGCAGTGGCTTTCCCTTCATTTGATTCTTTGATTCCTACAAGCTCTCCAGAGTAAGGACAGTCAGCCCAAGGTGGAAGTGGATTCGAAGTGTTAGAATATGGAGTAGATGAGAAATGCGAAGAAGTGGAGGAGTCAGTCGAAGTTCTGACTTCATAATCGGGTCGAGGTGGAACCGACCATGGGTAAAGGTCTTTCGTGGATGGCAGAGGATACATGGAAGAAGGAAAAGGCAGAGATGGACGGTATATGGTCGAGGAGGAATGACCAGAGGTCAAAGGGTATGGGGACCAATATCCTGACATCTTGAAGAGGAAATGATAAAGGTAAGTAGGTTAAGGTAGAAAATGTGCAATTTCACAGAATAACACACACAGATAGACAAAAAGAGAAACCAAGAGCAAACCCTGAGTTCACACTCAACACGGTGAAGGACCCGAAACCGAGTCCGATTAGTCTGGTTGATTTTGTGTGAATTTTTCAGACAAGTAGCAAAGGTTACGCGACCTATAGGGGAGTCGGCTAAAACGCCGGATGCTTCTCCCCTGTTTAACCTATCGCCTTAGATACCAATGCCCTTCCTTTCTTCGCTCCTATTTCAAGTTGATGGATTCAGAGACCTGCCCCTATCTACCTGCAAGCAGCCGGAGGCTGACAAGGCTGGAACTTCACCCCGGGGGTTTACTAGCAACTTGTCGCGGAGTACCATTGGTACACCCCTATCTACCTGCGAACAGGCAGAGATTACTTGGTACTAGTCAATGAACCTGAAAAATTCAACTCATGATATTTACTAGGATCAGTCGGTACGTGATATGGAAGGCAGGGATTTGGGCTCTGCCTTAAGGTGTTCACACACACTCAAGTACCCTCACTCATCCTGAAAACAAGGTCGGGGTTACTCTCCCGCAAACAAGGGTTAATTTTAGTCAATTTGTTTTGGTCCAATTCAATTAGCAGTCCCGATTTTAAAGATTAGTTGTCACTGATATTAATCTATACAAGCAATTACGTCTACCGTCCAGTCCCAATTCCTTTATCCTAGGTTAGAAAATCAAGAGAGAGAGAGAGAATCGGAAAAAGCCGATGCAATCGAGAAAACGATGATGAATGCTTGAGTAAGAATACTTACAGTGCCTCCAGCTCTTTACAGTGTGGGATGCAAGACTGAATTGAAATTTTACACTAAATGGAATGCAAGCGATGAAAAGCCGCTCCTGGACAGGCAGTTCTATTAGCTAGTGAAGAACATATTATTTTTGGCTAAGTCTTGCGGTCTAAGTGCGTCTTTTACGTGTGATGTGTGGTCCTAAATTTTACGAGCACAAACAGTCTTAGGAATCTCTAAGAGCCGCAAGTGGAGGTCCTATTCTACGTAAAGCAACCACACAGCACACATGAACACATTTTATTATGACTTACACGCGCGAGATCCCAAACAGGAACCGCTGTAAATGTAGACACTTTTCTTTTTTTTACAAGTTAACACAAATCTTTTTGGCGTCTCAACAGCCGACTCGATCCACGAATCGTCGGCCTCCGATGCACTTTGAGATGCGTCGACTTCAAGAAAGCCGCTCCAAGTCCACCAGGCCCTCGCACAAAAAGATATAAAAATGTTACAGAGATATATACAGAAATGATCAGAAAAAAATTAAAGAAAAATGGATAATTACAAGATGACTCGGGGGTCAGACTACCCGAGTGAATGGAAAACGTAAATCTAATTTTTCTAAAGTGATCCTAAGTCGTTTGGCTCACTGGCAACGGCGCCATTTGATTGAGCCAGAATTCTACCCTTTTTAATGGTGTCGAATTAACGATTTCGTTGCAGTCAGATAAATCCAGATCGATAAAAAATAACCGCATGGATTGATGAAACGTCTAATGAAATTGATATGCGGTTTTATGTTTGTTTAACTCGGGCAAGCCACAGGGTCGACTCAAGGAGGCAAAGGAACAACTCAGGATCAAGTTAGATGCATTAGATCGCTATTTTCCAAGTGAGATTCTTTTTGTAAATTTTTTATGCAATAAAAATGCATATGTACCTATGCGGAAGAACTAGGTTACTAAGAATATCAACAACTTAGCCAAAATTAATTTGAATGCGAAACTAAACCAAATTGACCAAGTTATTTTTTTTCTGTAAACCTAATCCAATGATGAATGCAAATGTATTTTTTTGGATTTTTTGGCTTTAACATGCACAAATAAAAAATGCAAATTTTTTTGGAGTTTTTATGCAATTTTTCGGGCTAATGAATGCAAAAATTATGAAAATTTTATTGAAAGTGACAAATGATGAAATGAAGCTACACTAATATTTTTGGAATTTTCCGTTACTTTGTAACTTTTTTACCAATTTTTTACTAAAAACAGAACGACTGTAAGTATTTAATTCTTAATTAATCCAAAAAATCAAATTATCCAAAGAGCTATTCATCTCAAATAGATATTTTAATAAGGAATCCAAGAGCTTTGAAATTTCTCAAAAATCTTATTCATGGAATTAATTAAAAAATAATTACTGAAATCACTCTAAAATTTATTATATGCACAAGACATCTCCAAACTGGACGAAATTTGGATTTGAATTGAAACACAATTGGAGGCATCATTCGCAATTTTTTCACAATTTGTAGAGCAAGAAATATGCCTGCGCGAATTTCAGAGCATAACTGGGCAAAAAATCACTGATTTTCAATCTCTGATTTTTAATAAATAATCTAATGATCACAAAAAGACAAATAAATAGCCACGAGATAACGAATTAGTTGCTCATCAAAATGATATTTTTGACTAAGAAATTGATGCAAAAATACTATCCAAATTAACGCTTCTTTTTGCAATAGGAGATTGAAATTGAAAATGCAATCTATGCATAAGGACTCTTTTGCAAATAAATAAAATATACTAGATAATATGCAAAATTTACAAAAATAAAAAAAAGACCTCTGTGGGTTCCAAGAAAGGAACCCACGTCTAGGACACGCAGAGGGACTGGGTTGGTGGGCGGCGCACTCGGCGTTGGCAAGGGGCGGTGCGCCTGTCGCATGGAGGCGGCGGTTGGAGCTGGGCGCGCGCGCCGCGGCGAGCGGTGACAACGAGGCGGCGCAGAGCATGTCTAGGGGCGCACGGCTGTCCCGTGGGGGGGGGGCGTTGTACTGCTGCGCAGGGTATTTTTCAAAGGTGCATGATTGCTGTATTCGCCGAAATGGTCGGCGAATTACTGGAAGTCTTCATGGATGACTTCTCGGTCCATGGTGATTCCTTCGATTCCGGTTTTAGGAATCTGGACCGAGTTCTCAAATGTTGTTGTGAGGTTAATCTGGTGCTCTCCTGGGAGAAAAGTCACTTTATGATAACAGAGGGCATTGTGTTGGGGCATGTCATCTCCAAGAGAGGAATGGAAGTTGACCCTGCCAAGGTGGATGTGATCAGACGACTCCAGCCACCAACCAATGTTAAACAGTTGCGGTCTTTCCTTGGGCATGTCAGATTCTATCGAAGATTTATCAAGGATTTTTCTAAGATTGCCCGACCGCTAACTGAGCTTTTAGCCAAGGACATGGAGTTTATTGTTGATCACAAATGTCTAGAGGCCTTTAAGCTATTGCAAGGAATGATCATGGACGCCCCGATCCTACAAGCCCCAGATTGGTCTCTACCTTTTGAGATCATGACAGACGCATCGGATTTTGCTGTTGGGGCTGTGTTAGGATAGAGAAGGGATGGCGTCCCGTTTGCAATCTACTACGCAAGCAAAGTGCTTGATACCGCTCAACGTAACTATACAATTACAGAAAAGGAGATGCTTACGGTAGTGTTTGCCTTGGACAAGTTCATATCTCATTTAATTGGATCCAAGGTAATTGTGTTCACTGGCCACACAACACTACGATATCTGATGGAAAATAAGGACGCGAAAGCACGACTTCTTAGGTGGATTTTGCTTATCCAGGAGTTTGATTTGGATATCTGTGATAAACCTTGAAAGAAGAACGTAGTAGCTGATCATCTCTCCCGTCTCGAAGATCTTAATACTTCCGAGTATTCCCCAATTCGAGACTCCTTCCCTGGCAAGTCGATTTTTGTTGTCGACTCCCTCCCATGGTATGCCAATATCGTGAACTATCTTGTCTCCAAGAAGGTTCCCGAAAATTGGCCCAAGAGCCACATTGACCGACTAAAGTCGGATACTAGACACTACCATTGGGAGGATCCAATCCTTTTCTTTGAAGGATCGGATTGTGTCTGGAGACGGTGTATTCCCCAGGAGGAATACCAGAGTGTCCTTTCTCTATGCCACAACTTGGAGGCAGGAGGACACCACTCCGGGAAGAGGACCACATGGAAGGTATTTCAGTGTGGCTTTTATTGGTCGACTCTATTTCGTGATGCCATCACCTTTGCTGCGAAATCGTGCCCAGTATGCCAGAGAATGGTAGGAACCATTGGTTCCAAGTATGAGATGCCGATGCAGCCTATCATCATTTGTGATGTCTTTGACGCCTGGGGCATCGACTTCATGGGCCCATTCCCTGTTAGCCACGGATTCGAGTACATCCTTATTGCGGTAGGTGTTGAGTCGGAATTTTAGGTTGGAAATTAATTGGTGAAAACAGGTCGTTGTTTATCCCCAGAATCCCACGTCAACAAAAGATTATTTATTTTTTTTGCTACTTATTAACCTGTATAGCGGATAGGGTCGAACTCAGGGAGGCTACAATTCCCGAGGGTTATTCAATTAATCGAAAATCAATCAAGAGAAAACAGGAATCTCAAAGGACAACTATCCTTGGTTTTTGTGATTTTTTTAATTTTTTTAATTTTTTAATTTTTTATTTTTTTATTTCAATTTTTTTTTTCTGATTTTCAAATTTTTAGTGATTTTAATTTTTCAATTTTTTTCTATTTTCAAAAATAACACGATGTAATATTCACAAGATTAAAAATACGCACACCAACTCTTTCTACAATTTTTCAATTAGTAAAAAAAATGTTCAGAAAAATTCAAAGAAAATATTTTTGGTTTTAAAAGTTTTGAAATTTTTTTTAAGAATTTTTGTGGAATTTTCAGATGTTTTTGTATTTTTCTAAAAATCAAACAGTGAGAAAAAAAAGAAAAAGTGCATAGCCTGGAGTAATTTGCAATTTAAAAATCTTTTAAATGCCCAAAACTCCGGGCTACTATATTTAAGACAAACTAGAAGAAAATATCTACAAACAAGAACTGAAATCACATTTTTTAAATTTTTATAGATTTTTTTATGAATTTTAGAATATTTTTGATATTTTTCAATTTTTTTGGGTTTTATAAATAATTAATGCGTGAAAATTGGTCAGAAATTAAAAGACAATGAAATACAACTACTCTAATTTTTTTGGACTTTTTGAAACAATATTCGAATTTTTATGAATTTTGTAACTTCAAACAATGAAAAAGACATTGTTTTTGATTTTTTTAATAATACTAAATGAGGGAGAAAAACAATGAAAATTTTATGCTAAGAAGATAATCACATCAAGAGTATAGCATAATTTTCTCAAAAATTTTAGATCACAAATAACATTTATTTCAATGAAATCACAAGGCAATTTCAAGTTCTGCAGTTCAGGAACTAAAAAGTAAATATGGAAAATTCTGGACTGAAATATAAAGATTCAAACTTTTTGCCTCAAATAAATAATAAGAATAAAAATGCGAGGCAGTAATGCAAATTACCCAAAGAAACGTGCGAAGCACGTGCTTGTTCTGGCAAGGGCTTGTTTCTAATTTTTAAAACTCCCAGGGGCGCAACTGTAATTTGTGTCAAAAGTCCTTGAACTGGCGGGGACGCTTTTGGAATTTCAGAAACATCAGGGCTGATTTCGCAAATGTTCCAATATAATATATATATATTTTCCTCTCAAAAGCCCTAGGGCTGTTCTTTCACGCACAGGGGATGGAACCAATAGGGTCGGCGCCGACCTTCTTCTTCGACAAGGCGCGGCGGCGGCTGGCGGGCTCGGGCGGTGCGGCGTCGACAGGAGGGTCTGCGTGGTGGCTTCAGACGGAGGAGAGGGACGGCGTTGGGCTGCGCAGACGGCGGCTGGAGTTCAGCGGTTGGCCGCGCGCATGGGTCACGGCCAGGAGGAAAGGTGGCTGGAGATCAGCGGTTGAGGGCGTCAGCGGCGGTCCTGGGCGCAAGATGGAGGCGTCGAGGCCTGCGGCGGAGCGGGGGAAGGGGCGGCGGCCCTCCTGGCTGCCGTTCTCTTTTTTTGTTTTTTTATTTTTATTTTGTAATTTTATTATGTAAACAGTAAAGAGAAATCTTTTTTTTTAATTTTCAATTTTTTTGTAAATCCGAAAACAAGAAAAACGAGAAATCCGAAATAAGAAAATGAAAAGGGAAAAGAAAATTCTTTTTTTTATTTTTTTTATTGTTATCCTGCAAAACCAATGTTAGAAACTAATGGTTTTTTATTTCTTATTATTTTGCAAAATAAACACTAGAAATAAAGGGGAAAATTTATTTATCTACAAAGTCGGAACGTGCATGGGGATTCGACGAAAATGAGGAGTCGAATCCGATCTTCGGCCACCGTACGCGGCTGGAGTTGAGAGATAGTGGACGATAGAATAGAATGCGTGGGGATCGAGAAAATGAGATGAAAAATCGAGTCGGTGGCGGATCAAATCGAGATGGAAATTTTTAAGATCTAGAGAAAAAATGACGAAGAAAAATGCAACAAAATAAAAAAAGCGATTAAACTAAGATAAAATGCGAAGAAAAATTGGATCTCACCTTAGGAGCGGAAAATGGATCTAATCGCCTCGACGAAGGCCGTCGCGCTGTCACCGGACGGCTCGGAGGCTAGACACCTTTTCTCGACAAGAAGACTCTCAGAGATCGGGCTCCTCTCTCTAAAGATTGATCAGGTTGGAATGAGGGAGATGGATCCATATAAATAGAAAAGAGAGACATTTGAATTTTTGAATTTTTGGATAAGCAGATAAGAGAGATTTTTTTTGTGGAAGAGATAACATGAGAGATAAAATAGAAAGATAAAATTATTTACAAAATTACCTAATTTTTTTGAATTTTCGTCACTTTATTTATTTGAATTAAAAAATGTTATTTTTTTTATTTTTTATGATGGTTAGTTAAAATAGCAACTATATACATGTACTATATACATATATGACATTATATACAAGGATAAATGGGGAAATTAGCCTCTTTTTTTGTTTTAAGAATTTTATTATTTTTTTTATTTTTATTTTTGTTTTAAATAATTATTAAAAATATTTACAAATATATATACAAATACAATATACACAAAATACAAGGGAAAATTGCACAAACCACCCCAGAAAACCGACTTTTCAACCGTAACTCCAAAAATTATAAAATCACAGTCATTTTGAAGATAATTTAATTTAGAATTCAATGGAAGTGATATTTGTTCAATTTGAGATCATATGGAGCCGGAATCGATCTTTTAATTAGTGCTTAGTGGCTTTTTCCAAGTGTGGCTACTTTTATTCTATACATGATTTAATTGTGGAATCATTTTTATTAATTAGGATCCATTTTTATTTACAACTTTGATTTTGAATGTTATTTGATTCGGGGTCAATTAAGGTACAAATAAATTAGTGTTAGTTTTATACAGATATACACAAAATAAGTGAGAAACACATTTTTTTTGGATTTTCTGGTTGAGGACCCTATCTCCCCCTACTTTATTTCTGGTCGATCAGGTCAAGTCTTGACCTTCTCTCGGGGTTCGGGTCATCCTGTATACAGTCTTCCTTTTTTTATTTTCTTTTCTTTATTTTTCCTTTCTTTCTTTCTTTATTTATTTTAGGTTAAAATTAGTAAGAAATGTACAATATTTAAACACAAATGCAAGTTAGTAAGAATATGGAGTTAGCGTTATATGCAGGTGTTTTATAAGGGATTTTAAGCTAAAATAAATGAATAAAGATGACGAATCACAGATTCATCATCGCCCTATGCTTTACCTTTGCTAGTCCCTTAGCAAACACTTATTTGAAAGAATAAGTGAAGAAGAAAAAGAAAGGGAAAATAAAGAAAGTTGGACAATATTGATTATTAAACTTATCTTCATAAAATTATAGTTTGGAGCTCTGTCGGACCTTTGGATTATTTGTGTGTCGGAACTTCTGTGAGACTTAGAATTTTAAAACTAACAGACTTCAAGTTCTACACATCATTGTCACAGTTTTGGCCCAGAAGTCATCTTAGATCGATCCTCTTCCCAAAGCATACCCTATGAACATTGAATAATCGACTCATGTGTGTGAAAAATTTTAGCTCTTCCCATCCAGAATGCCGGACTACCATGCAAATCTCCTCTCCAATAACTCGTTCTCGGGGAGTCAGGTATTTCCTTCTAAGGTCTGTCGTGTTGTGTTCACAATCGAATTGGGGGAGAAGTTAGAAGAATGAAAAAAGAACTGGAGGGTGGTTTGGTGTAGTCACCTCTCCTTGTGATGCTGGCCAGTGTAGCCGAGTCTCCACCAAGATCTGCAGGTTTTCTTGAAGCTTGGACCTTTTTGGTCAGATTTTTATTTGGTAGTAGCTTCTTTGTATTTGGAGTTTTGGTGGTTCTGCTTGGATCTTGTTGTGCCCCTACGGATATAGAATCTTTTTTTTTCCGTACATGTTTTGGGCTCTTAGAAAAAATTGTGCCCAGCCGTCCATCCCTTTTCCGAAGCTTTATTTCAACCTGTACTCCGATCTTTAGATTTCCACGCTACCAGAAAAGAAACTCATACAGTCTTCCAACATACCGTCTGAGTTGAGCTAAGTGCATAGTGCAGGAGTACAAATTAATTCGCTATTCCAGAGTTGTACCCAGAATGAAGAGACCAGGTTAGACACTAAGAGTCAAATGCTGCACATTATCATGTGGAACTCAAAGAATTAAGTCAAAGACCTGAAGCTTCTAAAATCCTATTTCTCGGTGAAGTTCCTCTAAGAATTAGGTGGATTAAGCTCCAACTAAGCTCCATTCTTCAATTTTATTCCAGACATAGTTTAAATATCAATACTATCCAGAAAAATGCACATGCAAATGCAGACTATGAACAATGCAGAGAGTTTTTTTTAAAAGAATGATGCACATGTGAAAATAACCATTTTTTTAAACAATTTTCTAATTTTGAACTTTTTATGGATTTTTGGAGAAAAATGCAGATGTGAAAGAAAGTTTTTTATGCAAATTTTTATGATTTTTGGTTTTGTAGTTTTTTTTAAAGGAGAAAGGGTTAGTAATATATACAAGTATATACAAGAGACCTTTTTTTTTGTTTTTTTGTGTGTTTTTTTTGTTTTTGTTTGTTTGTTTTTTGTTTTTTTGTTTTTTTTTGTCTCTCTCTCTTCCCATTTTTTTGTTTTGTTTTTTTTGTGTTTCTTTTTGTTTTTGTTTTTGTTTTTGTTTTTGTGTTTTTTTTGTGTTTTATTTTTTATTTTCTTCTTTTTTTTTTGTTTTGTTGTTTTTTTTGTTTTTTTTTGTTTTGTTTTTTTTATAAAATATACACATAACCCCCCAAATAAATGTATTTAAAAGTACGAGTTATGTCTAAAGTATATATACAATATATACGACACCCCCCTATACTTAGCTCAAACTATGTCCTCATAGTGATCAGAGAGCGACAAAGGAAGACATAACTCATGCTAAGCAAAGAGAGGTGAAAAGACTCCTATGCTACAACGACTCAAAGAAAAGATAAAGAGAAGTTGGTGATCCCCCCCCTATACTTAGGATCAAGTAATCCTAAGTATAGTGGAATGTACAAAGGGGAAAACCGATGAAGAGAATGTACAGACTCACAGAGGCACGATATGAACAACATCACCCCCCTATACTTAGGGTAGAGTATCCCTAAGTATAGGCAACAACAACAAGGGTGATAAACAGGACGAATATGAACAACACAAATCCTTCATCCCCCCTATACTTAGGATAAAGCACATCCTAAGTATAGAATATACACACACACGGAATAGGGGTGAACGATAAAACGGGAGAAGACAGAGTGAAACGAAAGGATATACAAGAGGAGTTGAGCTTATGTATCGGACACAAAAGGTGGAATCAAAAGATCATCGTCTGATACCAAAGATATAGAATCCACAACGGACAGGAATGTATCATGATCTAGATATGGCTTCAGCAACTGTTCGTTCACAACAAATGGCTGTGCGTCAGATGACAACCCAGATATGACAATACTCCCATTGTCACGCACAGCTCTCACGATGAACGGTCCTGACCACTTGCTTTTCAATTTTCCTGGGAATAACTTCAACTTAGCATCAAATAACCAAACTTTCTGATCAGGGGTGAAAGTCTTTCTTCGAATGTGTTTATCATGCCAGCGCTTGACTTTCTCCTTATACATAAGTGAATTATCATATGCAAAGTCTCGGAATTCCAGTAATTTATTCAAATCCAACTTCCTGTTCTTTCCTCCTTTCTCATAATCTAAATTGCATACACGGAGTGCCCATAAAGATTTGTGAATTAATTCCACTGGCAGGTGGCAAGGCTTTCCATATACCAATCTGTAGGGAGACATACCCAAAGTAGACTTGTACGCCGTCCGATAAGCCCATAGAACTGAATCAAGCATCTGGGACCAGTTCTTCCTATCTGGACGTACAAGTTTTTGCAATATCGTTTTGATCTCCCTATTTGAAATTCCTGCCAAGCCATTAGTCTGAGGGTGGTAAGGAGACACAACTCTATGCTCAATAGCGTACTCCTTCACAAGCTTCTTTACATCTCTATTAATGAAATGGCTTCCCCCATCTGAAATCAATATTTTGGGAATACCGAACCACGTAATAATATGGTCCTTAAGAAAGGAACACACCGTACGACTATCTGCGGTTCGGGTGGGGATAGCCTCCACCCATCGACTAACATAATCCACGGCGAGCAGGATGTACTGAAATCCCTGACTGACAGGAAATGGGCCCATGAAGTCTATGCCCCAAGCATCAAAAACATCAGAAATCTGTATATATCTTAGGGGCATGGTATCTTTGGAACCAATGTTCCTCCCATTTTCTGACAGTCAATACAACCTCGAACATACTCTGTAGCATCCTTAAACAATGTGGGCCACCATAGGCCACTCTGTAATACCTTTGTTGTCGTGCGTTTCCCCGAATGATGCCCACCAGATTCTAGCTTGTGACAGTGCTCAAGTACACTGGTGTGTTCCTCCTGAGGAATGCACCTTCTCCAGATACAATCCGCACCCTCACGAAATAGGTATGGATCCTCCCACTGGTAATAATGAATCTTTGACAGAAATCTGTCTACCTTGTACTTCGGCCAATCTTGTGGAACTTTCTTGGAGACAAGATAGTTCACAATATCAGCATACCATGGAAGCGAGTCCACAGATAAAATGGACTCATCTGGAAATGT
This sequence comes from Ottelia alismoides, assembly GCA_037367405.1. Classification (NCBI taxonomy): domain Eukaryota; kingdom Viridiplantae; phylum Streptophyta; class Magnoliopsida; order Alismatales; family Hydrocharitaceae; genus Ottelia; species Ottelia alismoides. The sequence goes on from JAZKJV010009250.1 coordinate 406,930, forward strand.
TTCAGAAATAGGAATCATGTTCTGCTCAGAAGTCTCTGTGTCTGTGATACGGGAAAGGTGATCTGCCACAATATTTTTCACTCTAGGTTTATCTCGTATCTCTAAATCAAATTCCTGGAGAAGAAGGATCCATCTCATAAGGCGTGGTTTAGCATCCTTCTTTGCCTGTAAGTATCGTATGGCAGTGTGATCCGTGTATATAATCACGTGTGAACCAATGAGTTAAGATCTGAACTTTTCTAGACCAAATACAACTGCTAGCATCTCTTTCTCTGTAACTGTATAATTCCGTTGTGCTTCATCCAGAGTCTTGCTAGCATAGTGTATAGCAAATGGTACCCCATCCCTTCTCTGTCCTAAGACTGCTCCAACTGCGAAATCTGATGCATCCGTCATGATCTCAAAGGGAAGAGACCAATCAGGTGGCTGTAAGATAGGAGCAGTAGTAACTATTTCTTTCATCTGATTGAATGCAAGGAGAACTTTCTCATTGACTATAAAATCAGTCTCCTTACACAAAAGCTCCGTCAAGGGTCTGGCAATTTTGCTGAAGTCCTTTATGAATCGCCTATAGAATCCTACGTGTCCCAAAAATGATCTCAACTGCTTCAAATTTTGCGGTGGCTCTAACTTGGAAATCACATCAATCTTAGTCGGGTCAATCTCCATACCATGTTTGGAGATGACATGGCCCAATACAATCCCATTAGTCACCATAAAGTGACTCTTCTCCCACGAGAGCACTAGGTTTACCTCACAACAACGTTGAAGAACTCGGTCTAAATGAGCAAGACATGTGTCAAAACTATCCCCGTAGACAGAGAAATCGTCCATGAATACTTCAAGAAAATTACCCACCATGTCGGCGAAAACGGCCAACGTACACCTTTGAAATGTAGCGGGGGCGTTACACAATCCAAAGGGCATCCGTCTAAAGGCATAAGTGCCAAACGGACAAGTGAAAGTAGTTTTCTCCTGATCCTCAGGAGCGATAGCAACTTGGTTGTATCCCGAGTACCCATCCAAGAAGCAAAAGAACTCTTTCCCTGCCAACCTCTCAATAATCTGATCAATAAAGGGTAGTGGAAAGTGATCCTTCTTGGTAGCTGAGTTCAGGCGTCGGTAATCTACACAGACACGCCATGAAGTAGGTACCCGGGTCGGAATCTCCTCACCACGGTCATTCTTTACGATCGTAATCCCAGATTTCTTTGGGACCACATGTAAAGGGCTGACCCATTTGGAATCCGAAATGGGATATATAAAACCAGCATCACACCATTTCTTGATCTCCTTCATGACAACCTCCCTTAGATTTGGATTTAGACGGCGCTGGCATTCACGGGAGGGTTTACAATCATCCTCTAAGTAGATATGATGCGAGCACAACGCTGGATTGATCCCATGGAGATCCGAGATATTCCATCCTATGGCCTTGCGGTTTCTCTCAAGAACCTCTAGCACGCGGGCTTCTTGTTCAGCGGTCAACTGCGAGCTGAGGATGACCGGAAACATTTGGGGGGGACCCGCAAGGAAGGCATATTTCAACGTTGATGGTAAAACCTTGAGCTCAGGTGGGGTCTGAATCGTCTCTGTGATAATGTCTGATACTGTACTGGTAGACGGTATGTGATCTATGCTCTGTAGACTATCCACCTTGGCTATTGACAGCTCATCAAATAGAATATCTGATAGATCTGTGATGAATGATCCTTGCTTAGAGAGGAATGGCTCATCAGGATGTTCAATATTATTATCAACGAACGGCTCAGAAATCTCAGCAATAATCTCAGAACGATGTCTCTCATCTGTGCATAAATCAGGGTATTCAACAAATGGCTCAGATATCTGAATCTCAGAACTTTGCTCAAATTGCACATCGGTAACTGTCTCAACTGGGCCACCAAGGGAACTCATGTCGATTGTGCTGTCCAGAGAGTCCTTTTGGGAAAGGAACTCCTGGGTATCTATAAAGTCCGTGAAAAGATCTGTCTCTCTGAATTCAGCAAGAAAATCACAGTCATCTGTCTCTGATATCACTTTCTCTGTATCATCTGCTGCTGGTGAAGGTGATGGTCTAGGATCAGAGATCGTCTCAATTTTCACCTTGTCACTACGAGAGTGAAAGATGATCTCTCCAGTACCATAATCGACTGCTGCTTCGGCCGTTCGGAGGAACGGTCGACCTAGTATGATCGGGGTATGGAGTAACGGTGCAGATGTGTCCATATCCATGACAACAAAATCAACAGGGAATTTCAGTCCCTGCACCGTTACAATAACGTCCTCTAAAATACCTCTTGGCCTCTTAATCGATCTATCAGCAAACTGAAGGATCATCCTGGTTGTTTTAAGAGGCCCTAACTGGAATTCAGTTAATAACGAGGAAGGCATGAGATTAATGGAGGAACCGCTATCGAGAAGAGTACGATCAAATTCTTGATTAAAGATATGGCAACGGATGTGAGGTGCTCCCTTGTCTTTCTTTTTAGGCGGAAGGTTACTGATGGCATGAACTGTGGCCATGGTCAGGATGTGTTTCTCTGTTTCCTTTTGTCTGTTTTTCCTTGGTTGACGCTTCTGGGTACATGCCTCTTTCATTCCCTTTTTTACTGTAGGCATGTATTCCATGGCTTTAAGTAGTGGCATCTTTAAAAAGATATTCTGTAATATCTCAACCACTCTAGGATAAGATAGTGCCGTTTTTAATTTTTGAATTTTTTTAGCTTTGAGAGCAGAAGGAAATGGCACAGAATCAGAATAAACATGCAAACGTTCATTTCCTTTATTCAGAATGGAATCATCATGTACAAGAGGACGACTAGAATCAGTCTTTATAGTGTTGTCCAATCTAGGTGAAGGAAAAACAGAATCTAAAATAGAACGGGATGCTACTGCTGGTGAAGAGGAAGAATCTGCGACTGGTATATTCTCCCTTGCTGATGGTGATCTGCATCTGTCTGGTGAAGGTGGTGGTGAAGGCGGTGAAACTCCAGATGTGGGTGCTGCTATACTGGGCCTCTCGACTATTGATGAAGGAGGTGATGTAGAAGATGATGCTCTCAGTGGACCGATCTCCCAACCCCAACTGCTGCGTAGGCAGCTGCAATCTCCTACCGCTCCTGAGATGAATGGTGTCAGATAAACATGTAAAATCAAGGGACATACCTGTCTCGGGGGTGGGTGGGCTTTTAGCTACCTGCTCTTTGCGTTTGACATTATTGGGGTTGGCTTCAACCTGTGCTGGAATTAGTGTCTTGGTGGTAGTCAGGTCATCGATCCACTGAGTCAGTTCGTTCATGTTCTTCATAATCAATGCAAGTTGGTCCAGTGGTGGATTGACTGAAGGGGCCTCAGGTTGCTCATTGACTGGCTGTCGCCGAGACTGATAATGCGGAGGTTGTTGGTACCCATACGGATTCTGGTAATGAGGAGGAGGGGGGAAGGATATTGTCCATAATATGCAGTCTGCTGCTGGTTCGGCTGAGGGAAATACAAGGACTGCTGTTGTGGCTGGCCTTGTCTCCAGTTTTGGAACTGAGGTGGAGACTGATACTGAGGCTGGAACTGCTGGTGCTGGTACTGGTACTGCTGTTGCGGTCTGCCTCCTTGAAGCTGGTGGGTGGGCCTCTGACCCTGTTGTGAACCCAACTGGCCTTGCCATGACGGACGAGGCTGGTTTCGCTCACGGTCGAACCAGACGCCGTTCACCTCATGAATGACAGGTGGAGGTGGAGACTGCTGCTCAGGAATGTAGGCCACTTCTTGTTGGTACGGAACTATCTGATGTGCATGCTGCTGAGCTTGATCAGGTGTCTGCACGTAGTAGACATGCTGGACTGTAGATGGTCCTCTGCTATTTTGCTGAGTGGAAGGAGTCTGCTCCCTAGTAGAGGGGTCTATTGATGCATTCGTATTGTGGACAGCACTGATTGTACTCACAAGAAGTTCCAAATGCTTTGTTATCTCATCCATCTTATCCAGGTTCTTCGTCCTCTGCTCGATCACATGAAGCTTATCGAGCTCCTTGGATCGCTTCTCAATAATGTCTACTTTGGATAGGTTGTCTCCAATGATAGCCAAGTCCGTGCTATCCACCTTATCCACTTCTTGTATTGCCATCATTTTGACATACTTGTGGGGTACTGCAGGGGCGGTGACAGGGTGCTTCTGAAAAGCACGTGAAGAAGAAAGAGCTGCTGAACTTTCTGCCATCTCCTCAAAAATATGATAAAGGACATCCTCGTCCTTGTTAAAGTGGCTTCCCCCACAAGCGGCATCTACCAGCTTCTGATTCTCAATGCTTAAACCCCCAAAGAAATTTTCTACAAGACTGGTCTTTGGAATATCATGATGGGGGCATTTCTCCGTCAGATCTTTGAAACGTTCCCACGCCTCGTGAATAGGCTCTTGGGGCATCTGGGAGAAATTTGCAATCAGGGATCGCATTTGGTTGAGTCGTCCAAGTGGATAATACTTGTTCAGAAATGCAGATCTCAACTCTTCCCAAGTGGTGACAACCTTCCCCAAGGGATTTAACCAGTACAAGGCTTTTCCCATCAGGCTGAATGGAAAGGCGGTCATCTGCACTACCTCTAATGGGATGTTTGGGTAGTGTACTGTTCCACAAATGCGATCGAACTGCTGGAGGTGTATATAAGGTTCTTCATTTATATTTCCATGGAATATTGGGAGAAGAGGTAAAATAGTTGGCTTAAGCTCAAAATGCCCATGAACCACAGGGATTTGTATCCACGAATTTTTCTGCCCTGCCCCTGGGTTATAAGCATCTTTGAGTGTAGGCTTAGGCTCTACATGAGGTTCTTCTCCATTCCCACCTCTAGGGTTTCTGTTATCCCCCCCTCTCCTGTCTTCTCTTTCTTGTCTTATCTCGAGAATCATCTCTCTCAATGTGGCTTGGAACTTAGCCTGCTCTGTTAACTGTGCTTGGATTGATTGAATGGAGGCTAACATGGTACTGTTGATCTCGCTTTGTTCCGACATGGCTCCCTTTCCCTTTGGTGGCATTAAGTATTCGGCTTCTGACTCTGAAAATGTATATGCCACTCGATTAGTGCTCAGAATTGATGGAGTCTCAGATATTAATTCGAGATTAAAGCCAATCTCAAATAGTGGATTTATGGATGTTGTGAATTTTGAAGTGGGGAAAGAGGAATATTACTGAAGTGAGTCTCTCCGAATAGAAGGTGAACGGCTCGGAGCGTAGAATGAGTTTGCGGAGTCCGAACGAGAAATACTCCGGGCCGACATCTTCGAAATCAATAGGCAGGATGCGAGAGCACGAATGTCAATGCAAGAGTGAAAGTGAATGAAGGCGCAAATTGCGCAGAAGGATCTTTAGCACTAACAAGCAAACACAATACAAACCCCTAGTTCACAAACTCAACTCAATGTGAAGACCGTGAAGGTTCGGTCAATTATCTTGTTGATTTTAGAGTTAGGTGATAATCACAAAGTTGTACAAACACTTAGGCTGAATTATGGGATTTGGGCACTAACCTTAGTGTGTGCGCGAGCAAGTAAAAACGAATACAATGAGGGGGTTACTCTCCCCAAGACAATGATTTTTCTTTGTATTTTTTTAGGGTCGAGTTTTCTTTAGCAGTCCCGGTTTTAGGCAGTTGTCACTTGTTTAAGATATTTTCAAAGAATCGCCTACCGAGTGTCCAATTTCCTTTTTAACTTATGTGAGTGAAAACAAGGGAGGAGATCGGAAATGCCAATGCGCGATTAAAAACGATGATGCATGCAGGGGTTAGAGATGCGTACCTTGTCGCCAGCACTCTACATGCAAGTGATCCGCGCAGAATTTAAATACAGAAAATAAACTAACCTATATGCAAATGCAAGTGAACCGTCCTAGATGATAACTTCTATTAACGGGCAAGAACTAGTTAATTTGACTATGTCCAAATTACGATCTACTCTATAGGCACAGAAATTCTTGTTTAGTGTGTTTGGACCTAATTAATTACCTGGCTCAAGCAAATTAATTAAAGAAATCAATAGGTGGCTTTCGAAATCCGCGAAAAACAAAGAAAATAAAGGCGATGAAAACAAAACCGGTGAGGTCCCCCAAGTGCACCGGCACTTGGCGAAACAGACCCCGCAACAAATGAATGTCCGTTTACAAAGTTCAAATGATAAAAAAAACTCTCTTCTTTTTTTTTCTTTTTCTCTCTCTTTTTTTTTCTTTCTCTTTTTTTCGGCTCTTTCAATTTTTCTTCTCCTCTTCTCACGCTATCCTGCGGCTTGGTGAAGAATCAAGCCGCCTCCACGTCGCTTGGGTGCTTCGGCTCTCCTAGGATCGCCTCCTTCGCTCCGCGGGCCCTCGCAAGAAAAAGAAAAGAGAATGTGTAAGAAACACAATTTTCAAATATGAGAAAATGATGAAATGAATGCAATGGATATGAACAATGGAATAATGTGGCAAACAGATATTTACAACCAAGAATAGCAGGTCAAAAGAGAAACCTAACTACCCTCGCCGTGCCTCCCCGACAACGGCGCCATTTTGTTGAGTCGGAATTTTAGGTTGGAAATTAATTGGTGAAAACAGGTCGTTGTTTATCCCCAGAATCCCGCGTCAACAAAAGATTATTTATTTTTTTGCTACTTATTAACCTGTATAGCGGACAGGGTCGAACTCAGGAAGGCTACAATTCCCGAGGGTTATTCAATTAATCGAAAATCAATCAAGAGAAAACAGGAATCTCAAAGGACAACTATCCTTGGATTTGTGATTTTTTTAATATTTTTATTTTTTTATTTTCTTATTTCTAATTTTTTTTCTGATTTTCAAATTTTTAGTGATTTTAATTTTTCGTTTTTTTTTATTTTCAAAAATAACACGATGCAATATTCACAAGATTAACAATACGCACACCAACTCTTTCTACAATTTTTCAATTAGTAAAAAAAATTTTCAGAAAAATTCAAAGAAAATATTTTTGGGTTTTAAAAGTTTTGAAATTTTTTTTAAGAATTTTTGTGGAATTTTCAGATGTTTTTGTATTTTTCTAAAAATCAAACAGTGAGAAAATAAGAAAAAGTGCACTGCCTGGAGTAATTTGCAATTTAAAAATCTTTTAAATGCCCAAAACTCCTGGCTATCATTTTTAAGACAAACTAGAAGAAAATATCTACAAACAGGAACGGAAATCACAATTTTTGGATTTTTATAGATTTTTTTATGAATTTTAGAATATTTTTCAATTTTTTTGGGTTTTATAAATAATTAATGCGTGAAAATTGGTCAGAAATTAAAAGACAATGAAATACAACTACTCTAATTTTTTTGGAATTTTTGGAACAATATTCGAATTTTTATGAATTTTGGAATTTCAAACAATGAAAAAGACATTGTTTTTTATTTTTTTTAATAATACTAAATGAGGGAGAAAAACAATGAAAATTTTATGCTAAGAAGATAATCACATCAAGAGTGTAGCACAATTTTCTCAAAAACTTTAGATCACAAATAACATTTATTTCAATGAAATCACAAGGCAATTTCAAGTTCTGCAGTTCAGGGACTAAAAAGTAAATATGGAAAAATTCTGGACTGAAATATAAAGATTCAAACTTTTTACCTCAAATAAATAATAAGAATAAAAATGCGAGGCAGTAATGCAAATTACCCAAAGAAACGTGCGAAGCACGTGCTTGTTCTGGCAAGGGCTTGTTTCTAATTTTTAAAACTCCTAGGGGCGCAACTGTAATTTGTGTCAAAAGTCCTTGAACTGGCGGGGACGCTTTTGGAATTTCAGAAACGTCAGGGCTGATTTCGCAAATGTTCCAATATAATATATATATATATATATATATTTTCCTCTCAAAAGCCCTAGGGCTGTTCTTTCACGCGCAGGGGATGGCACCAACGGGGTCGGCGCCGACCTTCTTCTTCGACAAGGCACGGCGGCGGCTGGAGGGCTCGGGCAGTGCGGCGTCGACAGGAGGGTCCGCATGGTGGCTTCAAACAGAGGAGAGGGGCGGCGTTGGGCTGCGCAGACGGCGGCTGGAGTTCAGCGGTTGGCCGCGCGCATGGGTCACGGCCAAGAGGAAAGGCAGCTGGAGATCAGCGGTTGAGGGCGTCAGCGGTGGTCCTGGGCGCAAGATGGAGGCGCCGCGGCCTGCGGCGGGGCGGGGGAAGGGGCGGCGGCCCTCCTGGCTGTCGTTCTCTTTTTTTTTGTTTTTTTTATTTTTTTTTGTAATTTTATTATGTAAACAGTAAAGAAAAATCTCCTTTTTTTAAAAAATTTTCAATTTTCTTGTAAATCCGAAAACAAGAAAAACGAGAAATCCGAAAAAAGAAAATGAAAAGGGAAAAGAAAATTCTTTTTTTTATTTTTTTTATTGTTATCCTGCAAAACCAATGTTAGAAACTAATGGTTTTTTTATTTCTTATTATTTTGCAAAATAAACACTAGAAATAAAGGGGAAAATTTATTTATCTACAAAGTCGGAACGTGGATGGGGATTCGGCGAAAATGAGGAGTCGAATCCGATCTCCGGCCACCGTACGCGGCCGGAGTTGAGAGATAGTGGACGATAGAATAGAATGCGTGGGGATCGAGAAAGTGAGATGAAAAATCGAGTCGGTGGCGGATCAAATCGAGATGGAATTTTTTAAGATCTAGAGAAAAAATGACGAAGACAAATGCAACAAAATAAAAAAAGCGATTAAACTAAGATAAAATGCGAAGAAAAATTGGATCTCACCTTAGGAGCAGAAAATGGATCTAATCGCCTCGACGAAGGCCGTCGCGCTGTCACCGGACGGCTCGGAGGCTAGACACCTTTTCTCGACAAGAAGACTCTCAGAGATCGGGCTCCTCTCTCTAAAGATTGATCAGGTTGGAATGAGGGAGATGGAGCCATATAAATAGAAAAGAGAGACATTTGAATTTTTGAATTTTTGGATAAGAAGATAAGAGAGATTTTTTGTTGGAAGAGATAACATGAGAGATAAAATAGAAAGATAAAATTATTTACAAAATTACCTTTTTTTTTTGAATTTTCGTCACTTTATTTATTTGAATTAAAAAATGTTATTTTTTTTATTTTTTATGATGGTTAGTTAAAAATAGCAACTATATACATGTACTATATACATCTATGACATTATATACAAGGATAAATGGGGAAATTAGCCTCTTTTTTTGTTTTAAGAATTTTCTTAATTTTTTTTATTTTTTTTTGTTTTAAATATTTAGTAAAAATATTTACAAATATATATACAAATACAATATACACAAAATACAAGGGAAAATTGCATAAACCACCCCAGAAAACCGACTTTTCAACCGTAACTCCAAAAATTATAAAATCACAGTTATTTTGAAGATAATTTAATTTTAGAATTCAATGGAAGTGATATTTGTTCAATTTGAGATCATATGGAGCCGGAATTTATCTTTCAATCAGTGCTTAGTGGCTTTTTCAAGAGTGGCTACTTTTATTCTGTACATGATTTAATTGTGCAATCAGTTTTATTAATTAGGACCCATTTTTATTTACAACTTTGATTTTGAATGTTATTTGATTTGGGGTCAATTAAGGTACAAATAAATTAGTGTTAGTTTTATACAGATATACACAAAATAAGTGAGAGACACATTTTTTTGGATTTTCTGGTTGAGGACCCTATCTCCCCTACTTTATTTCTGGTCGATCAGGTCAAGTCTTGACCTTCTCTCGGGGTTCGGGTCATCCTGTGTACAGTCTTCCTTTTTTTTATTTTCTTTTCTTTATTTTTCCTTCCTTTCTTTCTTTATTTATTTTAGGTTAAAATTAGTAAGAAATGTACAATATTTAAACACAAATGCAAGTTAGTAAGAATATGGAGTTAGCGTTATATGCCGGTGTTTTATAAGGGATTTTAAGCTAAAATAAATGAATAAAGATGATGAATCGCAGATTCATCAGTAGGCTACCTGTCCAAGTGGGTGGAGGCTATCCCAACCCGAGCCGCAGACAGTAGGACTGTATGTAAATTCATCAGAGCTCATATACACGGATTCGAGTACATGCTTATTGCGGTAGATTACCTGTCCAAGTGGGTGGAGGCTATCCCAACCCGAGCCGCAGACAGTAGGACTGTCTGTAAATTCATCAGAGCTCATATCATCTTTAGGTTTGGGATCCCCAAGATGTTGATATCAGATGGGGGTAGTCACATTGTAAACAGAGATGTGAAGAAACTTCTGAAGGACTACGACATCGAACACCGTGTTGCTAGCCCTTACTACCCACAGACTAATGGTATCGTTGAGGTGTCGAATAGGGAGGTGGAAAAAATATTGCAAAAGCTTATCCGTCTAGACAGGAAGGACTGGTCTCAGATCTTAGACCTGGTCCTATGGGCTTATAGGATAGTTACAAGACACCATTAGGAACCTCCCCATTCCGGATGCTATTCGGAATACCGTGCCATTTGTCCGCAGAGTTAGTGCATAAATCAGAATGGGCAATCAAGAAGGTCAATTGGAACACACACCTTGGGTAGAAGCAGAGATATATGGATCTGAATGAGCTTGTGGAAGTCATAAACCGAGCATATGACAACAGTTTGGTGTACAAGGACAAAGCGTTGGCATGATAGATATATCAGACGAAAGACCTTTGTTCCTGGACAGAAGGTATGGTTGTTCAATGCAAGGCTAAAAGTCTTCCAAGGCAAATTGAAGTCCAAGTGGACGGGCCTGTTCGTTGTCCGTGCGGTGCATGATAGTGGATGTGTCGAGATCTCAGATCTCGTAGATGACGCACCGACATTCCTAGTGAAGGGACAACTGTTGAAGCACTTCGTCGAAACCAATGAGTAGTTAGTCCACATTGAAGAGATTGTATTCATGTGTGAGACAGATACAACAGACATACATCGAGCCGTGAATAAGACCTTACAACAGTAAACTCTTGCCATCAGCAACATATGGAAAGATTCAGACCGTGATCCTTGTATATATCCATCATTCCTGTACATTCTAACCCTCCATGAATCCTGGGATAGGTATCTACATCGGCTACCGTCCATTCTTCTCTCTACCCTCTCCTCTTGAGTTGGTCGCACTTGAACTTAGAAGGGAATACCCGGCTCCTCGAGGAAAGAGTTACTGGACCAGGTAACTAGAGTTACCTTGCTAAAGGAGGCTATTCCTGAGCCATTTCCGATGTGGAGAGTTACATTACACTTATACAGTACAAGTGAGAATCATAGTCATCAGAAATTTGCGTCTGAGGATTTGTTCTGACTTGACTATTAAGGAGTCTTGAATAGAAGACTTGTGGAGTTTGAAGTCTGTTAGGTCTTAAGTTCAGATCGCAATAAGGTTCTTCAACACAATCAATCCAAAGGTCGAGTCAAGCTCCATTTTAAACTTTTGTTCATGACCTTGGTATGGAACCCAAAACCATTTCACTATTGCATTTCATTTAGTTGCTCGGGGACGAGCAAGGTTTAAGTATAGGGGGTTGATGAATCTGTGATTCATCACTCTTAAAGTTGAAAAATGGAGCCTTGTTCCTGAGTATTTAGCAGCATATTTACCTCTATCTTGCATAAGTAGCATTCATGCATAAATTCACAATACATGCATTTTAGCATTCATAACTGCATTAAATAAGAAGCCAATTTATTTGTAAACTCCACTTATAAAATATCCTCCAATAATTCACCTAATTATTTGTATTTTATATCCCCTCTAAAATCAAATAACACCTTCCTTATACTGTGTATATTACTAGTTAATAATATAAGGAAGAAGGCCAAAAATTCCTACCCTGTAAATTGCCCAATAAAGCCCCAAAGCCAGTTGAAGAACATAGACCTTAGAATGCACATGTCCCACTCATACAGTGTTCGATTTAGGTCTACATTATTTTAAAGTAATATACATTTAAAAACCTTTAAAACAAGACCAATTTCATTAAAATCGGAGCTCATATGTAAAACTTGGGTTTTGGGCCCCTTTTGTATATTGTACATATTGACCTTTTTGCCCCTGTATTTTATCCTTTTATTTTCTTAATTATTAAAAATCCAAAAAAGTAGATTAAGTTTTAAATATTCTTTTTATATGTTCTCTATTTTTATTTTAATTTTCCTCTTATTTAAAAATGAAAAAAAAATTATAAAAGATAAAATGTGATATTTTATATCTATAAAGTGCCACCCAAAAATACATTTTGTACAGATGACTTCTTTTGATTTTTGGCCCTTCACAAAAGTTGTAGATATCGTCGAGACGAGAGACTTTTGTGTTCACCACTTTTTGATTAAACCTCTTTTGTTATTTCTTTTCGATTTTTCTTTGCATTTAATTTTGGATTTTTCTGGGAACGACAAATGGCAGCTCCTGGAGGCGCCATGTGTCGCCTCCTCATTCCCCCTCTTATCCCATCTATCTACTTCATCTTAGGCCATTGGATGAAGGGGTTTTTCACCAACGACCTGGATCTTTCTTCTTCCACTCCTCCCCCTTTCCCCTTTACCCCGTGGCTTGAGGAGCAGGCCATCCCCATCTCCCCCACTCCTCTCACCTCACCCACAAACTCCACCACCTACACCACCCTTCCTCTTTGCATCACCTTAAAAGGCAGACTACCTCTAGCTGCTTCCCCATCCATCATTGCAAGAGGTGTCCTAGAGCTCAGAGCTACCCATTGGTGACAGCAATTGAGAGTAAAACCGAGCGAAGACAGGCCTTCAGCTCCGGCGAGATCCACGATGTCGCCATACCATGTTGCAGCTCCTCCGACGAGCTGCTTGAGCTCGGGCCCTCTACCGTCCCTCGAGCGACGACCTGAAGCATCACTTGAGCTTCCAAGCCCCAGGTAGACACCTACATTTTGCATCCGATCTTCTTCTTCTTTCCTTTCATTTTTTCTCTCAATTTTTCCATCTCTTACGATCAACCTCGCTCCCTCCTGAGCATCCACTGAGCTTCCCCTCAAAGCTCTAGTCTTTGCACACTATTTCATTAGCTCCGACGACGCACAACATCCCTTCCGACCAAAGCTCCGCCTTCACGACGGAGGATCACCCCTCCAATCACCCCCACGTCCCCTCCTAGGCCTCGCCGCACTCACACGCACTCCCATGAGCACAAGCTCCATTCCGTGGCCCCAGCTAACCCTACAGGTACCCTTAGCTTCACTGATCGGAGTCGTCGCCAGAGCTCCTTCGAGCTTCATCGTCTCCGGCTGACAGATCGCTCCAACCTGAACCAGGACCTTGGGAGACTCCTTGACGCGTTCACGACCATCCTGACCCACTCAGGAGCCGGCATTGAGCTACCCCGACCATAGGGAGAGGAGGCGGAGCAAGGAGCTCATTGCCGACACCCCGCCATGTCCACCGCAGGAGGCGGTGGACCGGAGAAGGAGATGTACAATCACCATTGGATCTTCTTTATACAACGTCCCTCACCACGCCACGTTGCAGCTTCCCCGAGCTCCAGTTCCCGTTGGATCTATTTTGATCCAACGGCCAATAGTCAGCCACGTTGATGACATCATCACCGTTGGATAATGGCAATCTGACGATCCTCAGTGTGCCTCGCCAGCAACGTCCAGCAACCATTGGATACTCACTCATCCAACGTTTAACATCGTGCCACGTATCCACTTCCGAGCCTCTTCCTCGACCTAGGCTCGGAGCTCCCAAAGCGAGCCGAGCCTCCATCCTAGCCGAGATCGAACCTCCAGAGTCCCCGAGCCTCAACCCGAGCCTCCATCTGAGCTGAGACCGAACCTCCAAAGTCCCCGAGCCTCAATCCGAGCCTCCAAAGTCAACCAAGCCTGGTACCCCCTTGTGGTTTGCATGTACAACATGGGTATTTTACAGTAAGGTCCCTGAAGGTTTTGGAAATTGCACTTCAGTCCCTGCCAGGAGCCCCCACGTAAGGCACACGTGTTCTTTTGGTATTTTGCATACATACCCCCTTCATTAAAGGTAATTGCATATTCGTCCCTGTCAGCATGTTTAATTTTTATCAATTTTATTTCCTGTAGTTGCAATTAGGCCCTTGTCTTTGCACGCATCTTTAGGCATTCATTTTAAATCATTTTTCAAGTTTGAAAATTGCATTGTGTAGCTTAATTTATCCTCTTGCATATATGACACTTGTCATATTTTTGTGATAATAGTGGATTTTATTATTAATTAATTGGTGTAATTTTGTCATATTTTGCCCATTTATGCCTTTTAATTTGTAGTAATTTCTCTGTGACTCTGAAAATCACCAAAAATTCATAGTAGACCTAAGATAGTTATGTTCACATTATATCCAAAAATCATCTTATTTGCACACACCCTGAGGACTGAATAAATCATTTAGTAATTTCCTTAATTAATTTTTAATAGATCCATTTCACATAGAAATTTAAAATTATTAATTTTCCTGGATTCTTCACATTTAGATCTACCTAGGATAAGTTTTATATCTGAAAATATTGTGATTTGGTATTTATTAAAATTAATTAAGTCAAAGTCACCTTGATTTATAATTCACAGTAAATTGATATAATATTAGAAACTTAAAAAAAGTGTAGCTTAATTTCTTTGCAATTCACCATCTTTCCAAGTTTCATAATTTTTAGACTTGATTTGATCACTTATCTGATTTAACTTTTAAATTGGTCTAATTTTGCATGTGTCTTGCATAAAATATATTGGAAAAGACCAAAAATATCTTCTGAAAATCCGACCTTGGAAATTTGCTTTAAGTCTACCTAAGGAGACAACCGCCTCCCTAAGTTCGAGCTTGGGCTTGCCCAAGTAAAACAAATTTGCCGCATGCGATTAACTCATCCTTAATTAAAAGTGGTTTTTGATTAGCTCTTATTATCTGACTACAACGAACAATATGACAATTAATTTGACCAATAATTGGATTAAATTAAAAAGGGTAGTAGGACGCTATTCAGACAACCATGCATGGAATTTGGTAGGTCCCAATAAGTCATGCACGAGCTCATGTCCACTAGTTCAGTAGTAAACAAGTATGATCCCTTTGAAAGATCTTATAAATCATATGCCCTCGTATGTACTCCTACTCGTTGGTGTATAGAACTTGATTAGGTCGTCAACCTAATGTCGTGCCTAATGTACATACTTAGACATATTGTAATACATATGTCTCTAATCAGAGGATGTGTGCTTATATTGTAACATCATATGACATAGGTCTTGGTTATCTCTATCTCATTAAGTCAACTCATTGCGCTAACTTATCTGACACCTTCGAATCTCTATTCCTATGTAGAGGGCCTACATCAAGAGGTTGGTCAGATATCAATCTTTAGAGAAGGATTTCCATCTACTTCTCAGGCTGGAGATCCTTTATCAGCAACCATTTGACGGTGCTTGATGAGTCCTCAATCTAACTCTTACGATATTACCTAAGTACAAGCCTTTTTGATTCAACCATTTAATAAACAAGTTGTATAATTAATAAGATGGCCATGGTATATAATCATAAGTTTACTAAGAAACCTTATAAGTGCATTCATTCATTTAATCCCAAACAAGGAGTGAAATAAATCAATAACGTTTATTGATATACAGTAATATTATAATACCATTTGTTATAGAAATGGTTCGCACGATGCTTACATGTCTAGCAATCTCCCAGTAGCCCTCAAAACCATTTAGGTACAATCTTTAAACCCATGCTCATTACATGTTGGTAGAAAACCTTTTGGTTAAAGGTTTGGTCACGGGATCAACAACATTATCACCAGAGGTCACATTAGAGATGATGATGTCACCACGCTTTTGTATCTACCGAATGATGTAGTATCGCATGTTTGCTTTTTTGATACAATGTGGGATCCTTCGCCTGAGCTATGGTTCTCGTGTTATCATAGAGCATGGGATGGGAGTATCAGAGGAAAATAAGCTAAGTTCCAGGCTGAACTTGCATAACCACACCGCCTCTTTTTGTCTAATACAGTAAATATATCCAGCTTCTTTTATTAAATCAGTTGTTGTGTCATGGTTCTAGCTTCTCTAGCTCACAACACCACCATTCAACAGGAATACAAAACCTGAAATTGACTTGTGGTCATCTATATCATATTGGAAGTATGAATATGTGTCTTACGATTTGGAGATGCGAATCGCCATAGACCAAGATGTATTCTTGTGTCTGTCTTAGATACTTAAAGACGTAATTCACTTCCAGTTGTGTTCTCCATAGAAGGATTGGTACGAATTTCATATCTAATATTAAGATTACATTTATTAGAACATATAAATAATTAAATGTTCAAATTTAAATTCTCTTATTAACGATTTAAAAAAATTGAAGCAGTCTCTCTTCTTAAACTTTGAAAGTATATTCCCATATTAAACTTTCAATGCAAGAGATGTACTTGTTGTTATATATCTAGCACGATCTGGGACCCCCTTCTACCTTTGTTACACGCCAATAGTTTGATAAAATGTAACTTATTTAAAGGTAGTGGAACTTGCTTCTCACAATTAGGTCTTTTAGCAGATGGATATGTGATTCATTATCTTCATGTATTAATCTTAGCTAGAATCCCTGATCAAACTTCAAATAAATGTCCCTAGATTCAATAAATTAACAAACTACAAGTCTTAATAAAAATGGACTAATAATGTATATTTATCTCATCACTAAGTCTATGAAATAATTCAGAATAAAAACCAAAAAATAAAGAGCTAAAAATGTTTATATATTCAACTATAAAAGGCTTAATCTTCCCTGATTTTTAATAAATTCCCAATAACTCCTTTTGACATAATTCTTCTTTTAACTTCTACATATATATATACACACACACATACATATAAGCACACAAAAGTACAAAATAATTTCCACATTGAAATAAATACTTTTAGATATTGAACTGAAAAAGTCATAAAGTCCAACTTCTCGATTGAATTCTCGCTCCATATGCACTTCAAATTCACCAAACTCACTTTAAAGTTTAAGTTATAAAAATATTTGTCCATTGAAGTCATTCCATTAAAATCATAGTTTTTTTTGCAAAATATCAATTTTGGGACCCTTGTTGTATATTGTATATATGTACTAACTTGAAAACAACATTTTATTTATTTATTCTTTCATCAATTTCTTTATTTCATACTATAATAAGTTACATAATTACAAGAATCCTTTTAAATTATTTTATCATTGAAAATAATGCAAAGCATCATTGTATATAGTGTAAATATCGTTCTTTCCTCAATTTGCTTTTGTTTTTTCTTAATTATGAACAATAAAAAATATTTTTGTTTTACTTTATTTCTAGTATTTTTTATTAAAATATTTTCATTAAAAATTCAAAAAAAGTGAAAAGTCATAAAATTTGCGTTTTAATTGTTTAACATGCATTCCATAAAATGTTTTGGACATACTATTTTATTTCGCCTTTGAGGTTTTCATGAAAAATGTAGATCACATTTGGATGTACATTATTCATGTTAATATTTTTTTCTATTTTCTTTTTACATTTTCTTTTGTTATTTAGGAAGCCTACTTTATTTTTTATTTTATTTTTTAACTTTTACCCATTCTCTACACCAACTTCCATTATTCTCCACTAGCCCAATCATTTTGTAACTCTCATTCTTCCGCCTTCTTAGTAATTAATTCTCTCATCCTCCTTAATGTTTTCATCTGCTTGTTGGACATGCGAGCCCACGACAAGCCATTATGCAATAAATGTTATTGCACATATCATTCCCTGATCTGAAATGAAGAATAAATAATTTGCATAATAGGTCCCTCTATACAATTAGGGTTATGTACCATGGCCATCTTGATGATCATATAACTGTTGATTCGTTAAATGAATCATAGAGGTTGGTGTCGGGATGAATATCTAAAGAGTTAGATAGAGGACTCATCAAGCACCGTCAAATGATTATTAAGACCTGATCTCCAGCCTGGGTAGGAGATGGCAATCCTTTCTCACATAGGTTGATATATGGCCGACCTCTTGATGTAGGTCCTATGCATGGGAATAGTGATTCAGAGGTGTCAGATTAGTTTGGTCAATGGGTTGACTTAACGAGATCGGGATAACCTAAGTCCTATGTTGAATGCTGTCACAACATAGGCACACATCCTCTGACCGGAGACAGATGTGTTACTATATGTCTGAGTGTGTACATTTGGCAAACCAATAGGTTGATGACCTAACCAAGGTCTATACACTGGCGCGTTGGTGTGCATGTAAGCGCATATGAGTAATACGATCTCTCAAAGGGATCATACAAGTTCACTTATGAACCGGAAGACATGAGCTCACTCATGAGGTATTGGGACCGATCAAATTCCATGCATGGTCATCGTGCTTTGGAAGCATGACAAGAATTTGAAGGTATGATGTATGCTTTGGGAAAGCATATAATCGATATCGATTCCCAATGATCAAGATTGAGAAACTTGGTGATCAAACCCTGAATAAGATAGTGTAAAATTGATCTTAATCTTCAGGTTGACCACAGGTCTTCCAGTATGCAGGATGTACAGGTAATGGGAGTACCTGAGGGTGATGTGATCATAAACGATTGTATAACCATGACGCTTCCATTCCGAGGGAGTCATGAAACAGGTCTGGATTTTAGTGACTCCTCTCAAAAGAGAAGCAATCTGATCTTGGTCCAAATGTTGGACATTGGTCTGAATGAGATTCAGATGCAATGAGAAGATTAGATTTGCGGTCTTGATTTAATCAAGCATCTGTGGGAGGTATGTAAGATCTGGATTTGAGATGAGATCTCAACATCCAAGTCACTATACGTGGAACAATACAATCGCCCTGTCCTTATCTCCAAGTATCTACGGAGAAAGCACATTATTCTTGAAGGATTTCAAGAATAATTCAATTGATGAATTATGTATCTAAGCAACAAGATGTTGATAATTAAATGAGATTTAATTATCAAGAATAATATGAATAAGATTCATATTATGAGAATGATTATCCAAGATAATTAAATGGGATTTAATTATCAAGGAATACATATTGTGGATAGTGCTATCCATAATATCTGTGTATATATTATAAATATGATTTATAATATATTAGAGAGAGAGCACCTTTGTAAATAAGATTTGTTAGTTGTTAATGTGAATTGGATTCACATTAAGCAATTGATTGGAAATGTAATTTACAATTTAGTTTGGGCTGTGAATATGATTCACATATTTTCAATGGCATGATTGAAATATTCACTAATTAATTGGGAATTAATTTAGTGGATAATTTTGCAATAGATATACACTAATTAATTCAGAATTAATTTAGTATATAATGTTGCAAGATAAATAAGAGATAATGATATAAATTAAAAATAGGATAATCCATCAAACAACAATTATCTTTTTAATTAATAGGTAGATAATTATCTTTTTAAATATCATATCATTATCTTGTGATTACTAATTAATTTTATTGAATTAAATTATGTTTATGATAATGCAACATATATTTATTTAAAATAAATTAAGATGTTGTTGTTTTTGAACAACAATGATCATAGCCATTGATTTAATATACATATAAATCTAACCATTGATTTTGTATATGTCATGGATTGTGATTCATGGACTTCCAAACTAGTATATAAAGAGGGCAACCCTAACCTCTTCAAGCTACAAGATACATTAAGAGTACATGACTGCTCTGTCTCTCTCTCAAAGGTGGCCGACCACCTTGTGCTTTGCGGGAAGAAGCAATCGTCTCCACGCCAGTTCGTTATCTCTTCGATTGCTCGTGGATCTCCATCAATGGATTTTGTTGGACGAAATCAGGAGATTCAAGGCTTGGATCTTCATCGAGGATTGCGGGAGGAACGCGCATCATCATCGTGCCCGTAAGTGCCATCTTCGTAGATCGGACTTGAGTCAGGAGGATCTCTTGCTTTAGAGATCTTGTGTTCGCAACCACACTTCAAGAGGTATTTCTAATACTTTGTGGTTTGATGAAATGATCCTAGAAATGTTGTTGTGATCATTAGGTTTCATCACTTGATTAAAAATTTTAATTTCTACCGCATCTAGCGACTAGTCGCCCTGATCGCATGAGATGCGATCAACGCGCTTCCGTGATGCGCTTGAGGATTCCTCGTATCCTTCACTGCCAACTTCAAGCGGGAGAGCCATATATTCAGAGGAGCTACTTGTCACATACATGAGATTCCTTTTGGAAGGCTGATGAATCTATGATTCATTTACTTTTCTGTCGCATTTTGTCTTAAAACCCTTAACAAATACAAGTAAATATTCATTAATTCCCATCTTTTATAAAAAACTTCATTTATGAATAAATATTCACTTTTGACATCAAAAGTATGTAAATAAATAAAGAACAAAGAAAAAGAAAAGAAGGCAGATTGGAGATATGTATATATATACATATGACTTATAAATATAAATATAACTGCAGGGTATATTTATAACCTAACCCCCGAGACCAAGTCAGCATGGATTGGTCGACAAACTAATAAGTAGGGGGAGATAAGGAAAGAAAACCCTAAAAAGAAATTAAGACACACTTCATGTACTTCTCACTATTTTTCAAATAAATATAAAACTGCAATGATTTTTAATTAATTAATATGTATATATTTTTCACCAAACTCTTTTCCTAATTATTTCTAAAAATGTATATAAAAATATAAAAATAAGTTAAAATTATTACCCTGTACATATACCACGAAATCCTGTTATAAATTGTCAAAATCTCAACTTCCGAACATCATAACTTCTTCATACGAGCTCCAATTTCACTCTACTTGCTTTAAAGTTTATAAAATAATATTCTCTAATTAATAGAGGTGGTTTCATCGAATTCGGAGTCCGTTTGCAAAAAGTCGGTTTTGGGACCAAATGACAAGGGGTTTCTGGGCTATTTATTTTATGTAGAACAAATTATTTATAGTTTTACTATTTTTAGAATTTCTAAATATTTTAATGATCTTGTAATTTAACTTAATTTATTTCAGAGTTTTTGGAGGTTATTTATTATTTTAATAAAATCAAAAACCCTAAATTATAGAAGAAAATGAATTGGTTAAATAATACTTGTATTTATTAATATATATTAATTTATTAAAAAACCTAAAAAATCACAAAATCCTTATTTATTATTCTAAAAACTTATAAAATATAAAATTAATTTTTAATTTATTATTTAGTAATTTAAAAATCCAAAACCTATTTATATATACATATTTATTAATATAATATTTATATTTCGAATAATATTTATTATTTAAAAAAATTAAATATTCCACAATTTATATAATTTAATTATTTACATTTATTATATTTATACCTATTTAAAATAACGTTATTTATTAATTATTATCGAATTTACAAAGAATTACAATATCTGGCCAACCAGGTGCTGACACGTGTCAGCACCTGGTTCATCTTCTCCAAGAAGTCGGTATTGCTTCTGTTCTGACTGGCCTTCTTCACCGAATTATCTAAAGCACCTTTTAACCCTTCTAAACGATCCAAACCGTTGATTTGTCTCTCATAACAACCTTCTTTCTCGCCAACCATTCGATCTAACTTGAATCCCACGAAGTCTCCATATATAAACTTCGAAGTTGACATATCCAACTAACTTTCCTAACCACCTTAAGCTCCAACTTCCAGTGGCCGAACCCCTATCTTCCTCTCTCGCTTCCGCCTCACTCCGGTGGTGTCAACACTCGAAGGCGACTTCGAGTGGAGGAAGGGAGGTCAGAGGAGACGTTCCAAGGCTTTGCTGCCTTGCATCGCTGCCATCGTGCCGCGTAGAGCTCCAAGAAGATCGCTCGTTGAGCTATAATAAGAGGGTCATATACCCTTATCCCATGTCAGTTCATTCACTTTTTATCGAATTTTGTCGTAGTTTCCGTACCTCTATTAGCGTGATTAAGTTGTCATTAGGATGCTTAATCTTCCCTCTTAGACACCCAACCTTCAGATAGCTTTAAGACATTCAAAAAAAATCAAATAACAGTCCAATCCAAATCGTGTCTCCTCTTTCATTGTATATCACACATGGATCATCTATTCTGGAAGCACACTTTTGAGCTTGCAAATTTATCACCATTCGGACGATTCCTTGAGAATCGAGCATACACATATCTTATTTGCAGGTTCATCTATCATTTGGAGCAGTCAAGAGGTTTCTGGAGCCTTAAATCCTCAAAGAAATCGCGATTCAAAAGAGGCGTGACAAACTTCATTAATCTCCAGGAGCAGAGAACGTCCTACTTCATCGAGTTTTCACCGCCCCTCGGTGCAATCACCGCTTGACTTGCACTGCGGGCGAGCTCGAGGGTTAGTGGAGCTAACCCTCTGGCGCCGCCGGAGATCCAAAGTCGCCGCCAGCTGCTCGCGAAAATTCAGAGAAGAGCCCTTCGTTAGCCACACGCGAAGAACTTGAAGAACGACCCAAGAACAGCCAACACATAGGCTGTTGACACGTGTCCTGCAGTAGACGGCTCGGATCACGCCTCGTCTTCTAATCTCAGCCGTTCAAGCCGAAGGGGTGTGAGATTTGCATACTAAACCCACCGACTTTCAGAAATTCCAGAGCGCCCCAAAAGAATTCCAGAATTACATTTAGGTCCCCATACAGGGACCTAAATGTAAATTTCTTTAGTTTTCTTTCAAAAGAACCCCTGCCGAGGACCTTTTTGAAAAACTTTTTACTTCTTTTTCTTGCACTTATACCCCTGGTCTGTAGCGGAGTTTTGGACCTGGTTTTGACATAAGTTTTTGTAGATTTTCTTGGGGTAGTTACACAACTACCTCCGCGAGGTTTTCAGTAGTTTTCATGTATTTTCGACGTGTTTTTTTTCGTGTTTTGATTCGTCACGAATCAACTCCGTCTTGGTTTGTTTTCATGTGTTGATCAAGCCCGTTGCTCGACCGTTCTACCTACTATATAATATCATCTATATTTCTACTATATTTCACCTATTACATAGTAAATAAATTGTATGAAAAATACCACTTCGAAAAATAAATAAAAAATTGGAAAAGAATAAACTGAAATAAAAATTAAAAAATTCCATGAAAATTGTAGCTTTTTCCTTGATCTCTTTAAGAAGAGATAAAATAATCACAAAAATATTTTATCTTAAAAAAATCAAAGTGTCCTATTCTGCCTCCTTGAGTTCGATCCAGGTACACTCATCTGGTCAAATAATTAGTGTAGGTTTTCTCTAAAACCGAATTTATTTGATCTATTAGGATCCTTTCGCAGCTTTTCTACACCGACAACTCTATCACATTAAAAGATGCAAATCGATTTTAGCCGCATCAAAATGGTGCCATTGTCGGGGAGGCGTTAGAGTATTTTGATTTTTTTTACATATTTTGTGATTTTATTTTCTTTCTTCTTATTATTTTTTTCATATCTTTTCCTTCAGTTTTTCTTACGGCTTTTCTCAAATCATCTCTCGAACTTCTTTAGCCACTAACTAGTTTTTGCTGGGCCTGCAGGATCAACCGGTTTCATAGGAAGCTGAGTCAGTTGAAAGAGAAGAGGCTGATTCCTTCGTAACGAGTCGGCTGTAGAGGGCAGAAATTAATTAGTGTAATCTTGTAAACGATAGAGAAAGGGAGAGAAAGCTATATCGAACTCTGGTAGAAGTGGTCCACTAAGGACATCCCGACTAGTAATTCCCCCCCCCCCCATTTTTTCAGGGTCTGATTCGCCGAGTACCGTGTATTCGGCGGATCAGGGCACCACCGTGGTTTTCTCGCCTCGACGGTTTTTCACGGCTTTTCCGATAGATGCTTGCCTAGGAGTACTTTTTATTCTATCTAATTGTGCTTACGTAGTTAGTCTTAGGACTTGCAACATAGGTGCATGATTTTAGGATTTTATAAAAAATGAAAAAATAGGCGTTTATTTGAAAATATTCAAAAAAAAACCCAACATAAAATCAGGACTGTTAATATATCGGATCTAAAATCTACATAAGATTCAATTGATTTGGGAGAGTAATCCCCGCATATTTTTTCAGAGTGCACGAGCGAGAGATGACCCTTAAATATAAAACCGATTTCTTTCAAAATACTACTTAGTTCATACACTTAATCACTGTTTTCAGTGGGTACGCTCGGGTAGTCGGAAACAGTCCGAGTTTACTTAGCAGAGTGGGGGATTTAGAGGACACCGCGTAAGGCTCCGTCCTCAAGCAACACAGGTAGCCAGAAACGGTCCGTATTTGCCACTATACTGGTTGAGAGCAAGTGGTTTTCTGTAAGGACTCGGGACAGTATCGCAGGGAAAACTTGGGCATCTATCAGCTCACACAGCTCACGATAGCTGCTTATACTTGTTTGCTAATTACAACCCTAAAACCAACGAGATAAAAGATCGAACTCTTACGGTCATCATCGGGTTGATTTTGTGAAAACGGGGTTTGCTTTGTGTTTGATTGCGGGGCGTGAGTTACCATGGCTTTACGCATTTTTCCCTCTCTCTTGGATCATGATTCGTGCTCTCCTTTTCTCTTGACATCAAAGATGATGTCTCGACGGCTTTTCTGTTGAGACTCCATGAGCTTTCGACCGTCCACCGTCGTTCGTACATCTTCACAAGCTTGGGATGACTCTCTTCCCAAGCTGGTCCCATCTAATCTGGAGGAGAGTCAGACCCAGACTCCCTCGCCTCCCGGCCAGAATATTGACACAGACCCTCGTTTCAATACATCATCTCCAACCGAATTTTCGCTGAGTTTTTAGGAGAGCTTCTCTTTTCCAGACGATTTGAAGCAGATGGCTCGCGACAAAGGACCAGCAGCAGACGAGAGTCCACAAGCTGAGGAGTATAATGATGAAAGATCGGATCCAGCCGCAGACATTGTGACGGGTATTCTCGAAACTCTCCAACAGATGAACATCCAGATCCGAGATCAGTTTAGAATGTAGAACGAGTTGCAAGCTGAGATAGCCGCACTACGAGCAGGGGCCGGGAACCAATTACCGCCTGCAGTGGTTCCCACTACTTTACGGGAAGAGTATGACTCGGGCACAAGAACGCTCCATCATTGGATTCGGCTACCGCCGAATCAAGGGCCATATGAATTGAGGTCGTCCTTCATCTCACTGCTTCCCAAGTTCTACGAGAATGCTACAGAGGAGCCGTTTACCTTTCTGCAGCAGTTCGAGATGATTTCTGGTATGACTAGTTATCCAGGAGTTACGCAGGAGGTTGTCCGCCTCAAAGCCTTTCCCTTTGCCTTATCCGATAAGGCACTTTACTGGCTGAGTCACCTGGGAAGGGAAATCTCTACATGGGACGGTCTGAAGTCCACATTCTTGTGTAAATATTTTTCTCTGGGGAGGACGAATATGATGAGGAGTCAGATCTCAAACTTTACGCAGCATCCGCATGAATCTTTCCATGAGGCATGGGATAGATTCAAAGATCTTACGGAGAGATGCCCCCATCATGAGATACCGATGAAGGTGCTAGTGCAGAATTATTTTAGAGGACTCCAGCCTGACATCTAGGGGCTAGTGAGTGCTGCATGTGGCGGCAGTTATTTGAACAAGGATGCCGAGTCAGTCTGGGCCATCTTCGAAGGGATGGCTGAGAACTCAAGAGTCGTCCACTCTACTCGGGTATTTCAGAAAGCCCCGCAGCCACCACATCACCGAGAACATCACAAGGTGGCTAATATCACAGAATCTGAATCCAACACCAACATGGGCTTTATTAGTGAGAAATTAACGTTGGTGGATGTGATTCAGAAGCAAGTTCAGGACTTACAGCCGCTGCGAGAGCTGGAGAAACTCTCATTTCTACCTCAGCAGCTGAGTGATCTTTCAAAGAAGGTTTCCAATCTTCAGCTCCAGTACCAGCAGAGCCAATCTTGTTCGACTGCACAACCAGCACGGGGGATCTTACCCACTCCGCCCACCCGTCATATTCACTACGTACAGAGCGAGGCAGAGACTCCGCAGATTAATTGGCATCAGGATCAGTCTCATGCCAATCCAGGCCAGATCATCAACGTTGTAGATATGGAGATGGAGCCACAAGCCACTCTCAAGATTTACGGGATTTGGTATACTCGGTCAGTAACCGAGTATACCGCATCATCAGCAACAGCCGTACGGTCAGTCGTAGCATGGACGTCCACATTTCCAGCACTGGCACAATTACACGCAGCAGTAGTCTCACCAGCATGCTTATCAGAGACCACATTTATATCAATACCCTGCTAACCACTCACAGACATTTCCTTACCAGCAGCAGCAGTCTTCCTTCATACCACATAGATCCTCTCAACCTTCCACCTCACAACATTACATGCCAAGGCAGGAGAGAATAGAAAGCCAGGGCCACCACTCCGAACCTGAGATATCTTCACAGGCCCAAGCACTGAATCAGATCATGGATATGCTGAGTATGCTCCAGATTGCGCATAAGAGCAAGATGGGGCAAGTTAACTGTGGTCTGGATGAGTTAACCACACCGAAGACCACTCTTCCAGCCCAACATCAGATGAACCCGAACAACAAGCGGAGGCATCCATATCAGGTAGACACTACAGGTACGATCTCTTTTCCAGAATTTTTCTCTAACTTTATTCGTCTCAGGAGCGGTAGATCGCCATGAACACCTGCTGGAGTAGAAGAGTGGGCACTTGACGAGAAGCAAGAGCAAATCCATGAGCCGCAAGAATCTGATGCTGAGGAGGAGAACCAGCATATTGATGAGGACAATCCAAGAGGCGGGAGCCATGCTGATACCGTTGTCATGGACACTAGCGAATCAGATGATGACATCACGCCAAATTATGAAGATACTCTCGAGAAAAATATATCTTCCCCTGTCTTAGAGAGTTTTGTACATAATTCTGAAACTCTCGATGTACAAGCTGATTCCAATAGCTATAAAAATTCTGATTTTCTGATCCCTGACATTGTTCCTTTTCTCGATGCTCTGTTTGGAAAAGGAAAGAAAAATAATAAAAAGAATGTTGTGACTCCAGATACTGAGCGTTTGCTTAAAGATCACATCTTTTTGAAGATTCCGCTTTGTGATGCCTTAGATCATTTTCCTACGTTTAAGAATTAATTGAATAACCGATGCACCACGCCTAGGAAAAAGAGATCCCGTACATAGAAACATGTTTTGACTAAGGCTACATCTTGTGCTATTCAGAATAAGTTACCGAAGAAGAAGACGGACTCTGGTGCACATTATGTCAGATGCGAGATTGCAAAAGCTGAATTCGATCGCACTCTCTTAGATAACGGTTCCTCGATCATTTTGATACCCTCTTCTTTACTCGATAGGCTCGAGTTAGGTCCTCTTTACAAATCATGCACGATCCTTCAGTTTGCTGATAGATCCGTAAAGAGACCTAAGGGTATATTATGGAACGTTATCGTAACTGTGCAGGGTCTGCAATTCCCAGTGGACTTTACCGTCTTGGACATGGATTGCCCTACACAGTTACACCTTACCCCGACTATTCTCGAGAGACCTTTTCTATAAACCGCAAAGGCTCTCTTTGATTATGATACAGGAAAGGTATCTTTTTGCGCCGAGGGAGAGAAGGAACATATAGAGATGGCGAGAGATTCCAACACATCCAGTGATGCATCTTCTGATTTCTTGAGTTCTTTAGTCACCTACGACTACACGGATGAGGTCCGTCTTGATGACCTCGAAAGGTATCAAGTAGAGACCCAAGATTTCCTAGCAAAGGATGGGTCCGAGACTATGGTTGGCGGTTCTTCAGACGACACTTTATATTTTAGTCTGGATGACGAGAAGCAAAGGGATCAAACTTCTGAGGAGCTTATTGCAGACCTTTCAGATTCAGAGACTTTACACGATTCCTCTACTTCAGATGATCTAGAGAATGAATTTCATTTAGCTGGTTTGTTTTCCTCTGAATTAGTCTGAGGATGAGCCTTGTAGTGAGTCGGATGATGTTTTGAACATCTTCTGTAGTCCGAATCTAGAGAAAATTGACATGGTGGATAATCAGAATGCCGAAAAATTACAACCGATATAGATCCCAGTACAAATATGGATGAGGTTTCAGCAGATTCAGAATCTACCTTACCAGAATTAAAGACATTGCCACCAAACATAAAATATGATTTCCTTGCGGGTCCACATCAACATCGGTCATTATCAGTTCATCTTTGATCGACGATCAAGAATCTCATCTGATGGAGATTCTCGAAAGAAACCGCAAGGCTATTAGGTAGACTGTATCCGATCTCCGCAGGATTAATCCTGCTTTGTGTTCTCATCATATCTATCTCGATCATGACAACAAACCCTCCAGAGAGTTTCAGCGTAGGCTGAATCCAGTTCTACGAGAAGTTGTCAAGAAAGAGATTATGAAGTTGTGTGACACAGGGTTCATTTATCCCATCTCCAACTTTGAATGGGTCAGCCCATTACATGTTGTCCCGAAAAAGTCGGGAATTCAGATGGTTAAGAATGAGAATGGAGAGGAGATTCCAAAAAGAGTAACCACGTCGTGGCGGGTGTGCGTTGACTATAGGAAATTGAATGCCGCGATGAAGAAGAACCACTTCCTGTTGCCTTTTATAGACCAGGTCAAAGAACGGTTGGCTGGGAAGGAGTACTTTTGTTTCCTTAACGATTACTCCGAATACAACCAGGTATCAATTGCTCCCGAAGACCAGGAGAAACCAACTTTCACATGTCCGTTCGGCACGTATGCCTTTAGATGGATGCCCTTTGGATCGTGCAACGCTCCTGCTACTTTCCAAAGGTGTATGCTTGCTATTTTTGTGGACATGGTCGGTGATTTTCTAGAGGTCTTTATGGATGATTTTTCGGTCTATGGTGAGTCCTTTGACAATTGTTTAGCACACCTAGACCAGGTTCTTAAAAAGTGTTATGAGGTATATCTCGCCCTGTCTTGGGAAAAGAGCCATTTTATGGTTACTCACGGGATCGTGTTGGGGCACGTCATCTCCCCGTGAGGCATGGAGGTTGACCCTACCAAGGTGGATGTCATCAAAAGACTCGAACCACCATCCAACATCAAACAGTTATGGTCATTTCTGGGGCATGTCGGCTTTTACCGACGGTTTATCCAAGACTTATCCAAGATTGCCTGACCATTAACTAAATTATTAGTCAAAGACATCGAGTTCCGATTAGATGATAAATGTCTTAGTTCCATCCTCACACTAAAAGAAAAATTATCAGTGCTCCTGTCCTACAGCCGCCTGATTGGTCTCTGCTCTTCGAGATCATGACGGATGTTTCAGATTTTGCAGTCGGGGTTGTATTAGGACAGAGGAGGAATGGACTTCCCGTTGCCATCCATTATGCCAGCAGAACCTTAGACGATGCTCAGCGTAATTACACAGTGACAGAAAAGGAGATGTTGGCAGTGGTATTCGCTCTAGATAAATTCAGATCCTATCTTCTTGGCTCAAAAATCACAATCTACACAGATCACTTAGCTATACGGTTTCTAATGGAAAAGAAGGATGCTAAGGCACGCCTTCTTCGATGGATTCTTTGACTTCAGGAATTTGATTTGGACATTAAAGATAAACCTGGGGTAAAGAATGTGGAAGCTGATCACCTCTCCCGATTACAGACAGATCATATTTTAGATGAGTACACGCCAGAGATTGCAGAGAGATTTCCTAACGAGAGCATCTTTGCGGTTACCGAACTTCCATGCTATGCAGATATAGTGAATTTTCTGGTCACATAGAAAAGTCCTTAAGGTTGGACAAAGAACCGAGTTGATAAACTAGTTTCTGAGGCACGATATTACCACTGGGAGGATCCAATTCTTTTTCGCGAAGGACCGGATTGTGTTTACAGGAGTTGTATTCCTCAGGAGGAATATAATAGTGTCCTCACTTTGTGTCACTCTTTGGAAGCAGGGGGACATCACTCAGGAAGAGGACAGTGCAGAAGGTACTCCAGAGTGGCTTATGGTGGCCAACTCTTATTAGAGATGCCATCACATCTGTGAAGAGTTGCCCAGATTGTCAGAAAGCAGTACGGACAGTCAGTGCTAGAGATGCAATGCCGATGCGACCCGTTATTATTTGCGAGATTTTTGACGCATGGGGCATAGATTTCATGGGACCATTCCCTTCCAGCAGTGGCTTTGAGTACATTCTTCTCGCTGTAGACTATGTTAGTAGATGGGTGGAGCTATACCCGCACGAACCGCAGACAGTAATATAGTTTGCAAGTTTTTAAGGGAACAAATTATTTCACGATTCGCGATCCCACGTATTCTTATTTCATATGGGGGTAGCCATTTCATTAATAAGGAAGTCAAAAAGCTAGTGAAGCAATACAACATTGATCACATAGTAGCTTCTCCGTACCACCCATAGACGAACGATATGGCTGAAGTTTCAAATAGGGAGGTGAAATCAATTCTCCAGAAACTAGTACGACCAGATAGGAAGAACTGGTCACAGCTTCTAGGTCAGGTTCTTTGGTCGTATCGTACTGCATATAAAACTCCCTTAGGTACTTCACCATTTAGATTGGTTTATGGAAAGCCGTTCCATTTGCTCATAGAGATCATGCACAGATCTGAATGGGCCATTCGAGAAATTTTACTGGATACACAGAAAGCAGGAGCCAAGAGAAAGATAGATCTGAATGAGCTGGTAGAGATTTAAAATCAAGTATACGAGAACACTCTCATTTATAAGGACAAAGTGAAGAAGTGGCATGACAGACACATTCGGCACAAGAGATTTGTCCCTGGGCAGAAAGCCTGGTTGTTCAATGCAAGATTAAGAATTTTTCCCGGTAAATTAAAAAGCAAGTGGGAAGGACCGTACATAGTCAGAACGGTGCACGACAATGGTAGTATAGCAATATCAGATGTGTCACCTGAAGCAGAACCGTTCGTGGTTAACGGGCAGATGCTGAAGCACTTCGTCGAGATTACTGATCATCTAGCCCGTACTGAAGTGATCTATTTTGTACAGGAATCATGATCATTCCTTCACTTCATCTCATCCTGTACAAATGCTTTTGAGCCATTCGATTTCTGGAGATCCGCAATACTTGTATATCCTTCGTAGACCACAATCGTCCCCATTTTTGCTCGTCTTTATGCTAAGGATACCAGATCCTAAGTATAGGCGGGACCGATTGTTCGCTAATTCACGTTTTATATTTTGTTCTGATTCTTTTGTATATCCTTTCTTCTTCACAAATCACTGGTCCCCGATTTTTGGATACATTCTTTTCTATACCTAGGTTGCCTTATCCTAAGTATAAGGGGGACCGAGTGATTTCGATGATCTCGTATTCTTTATTCCATTTGATCTTTCGTTATATATTCTTTTCACTCAGTCATCCCGTTTTTGCTCTCCTGATATACTTACGATTACCTGATCGTAAGTATAGGGGGAGGGTTGACTGACCTGTTTTTGTATATTCTTTTTAACCCACTTTTACTTAGCACGAGTTATGTCCTCCTTTTTCTCTTTTGACGCTATGGGGACATAGCTCAAGCTAAGTATAGGGGGGTGCGTATATATTGTATATATACTTTTGTCCATAACTCGTACTTTTATGTATTTTCTATATCTATAAAATCCGTAAAAAGTGGGTGAGGGTTAATTTAAAATACATTTATATATTTATTTATTACTTATAAAATCCTTGTAAATAAGTAAAATATGTTTAAACTTGTATTTAAAATATGTAATTAAAATACGTATTTAAAATTTGTATAATATTTAGTTAAAATAATATTTATTAAAACATGTGTAAAAATCATTTAATCCTTGTAAAATTTTGTGTAGATAAAATCTGTAAAATACATTAGATATTTAAATCAAGTAAAATACATCTTGTAAAATTCATGTACAAAAACTTGTTTATAAAAATAAGAAAATCCATAAAAATACAAAGTCTCAAAAAGTCATAAAAACTACAAAAGCCGTAAAATCTATAAAAACGAGTAAAATTCAGAAAATATACTTCACAAAAACATGGTTGCATTTGCATTCGCATTTTTCACAGTAAGTTTGATTTCTGGAACTAAGGATTAAGTCTAGTCTAATGATGGGGCTTGATCACGGCTTTTAACTTCCATTGTAAGAGGCCTACTTAGGATCTGGAATTTAGACTCTTCAGGTCTGTGACTTAAAATCTTTGGGTTCCATAAGACCATATTCGGGAAATCAAGTCATATCTGCTTAAGTAGACCATTTGGTGTCATCCGTACAACTCTACACCAGTGAACCAATTTTGAACACATGCACTCTGCACTTAGCTCGACTTGCATAGAGTTGCGAGGGGCAGTACATCTTGGTAGTGCGTTTCTATCCTTGTCTTTGAGGCATTGAAGTCTAAAGACGAGAGAGATTGGGGTTGCGATAGTCGCTTCGGATGAGGGAAGAATCTGCTGACACAATTTTTCTAAGACCTCAAAAAAGGGACGGAACAAAAGATGTTATATCCATCGAGGCACAAAGAGATGAATGCAGTGCAAGCAAATTACAAAGTCAAATCAAAGAAGAAGCCACCAAATACAAATACGACCACAATGGTCCAAGCTTCCATCAAAAATGCCTGCACATCTTAGTGGAGACTTAGCTACACCTGTTGAGCTTCACAAGGAGACGCGTCTACACTGGTCGCACTCCACTTCTTTTCTCATTCTTCTTTCTTCTCTCTATATTCGATTGTGGACATAGCACGAACTGACCTCAAAAGGGAATACTTCCCTCCCCGAGGAAATAGTAGCTGGATGAGGAAGCTGAAGGATATGGTTAGATCCTCAAGCGCATCATGGAAGCGTGAGCGTCGTATCGAATACGAAGAAGAACGACTAGTCACACTAGTTGTTCTATGCATAAGAAATTAAAAATTATTTTATGCGACGAAACCACATAATCCAAGAACACTTCTCGGATCATTTCATCTAAACCACAAACAAGTAATAGGATTACCTCTTGAAGCCTGGCTTCGATCGAGTCTCTAAACGAAGAGACCTCCTGTCTCAAGTCCGATCCGACGGAGGAGACGATTGCGAGCGCGGGGATGAACTGCGTGCTTCTTGCAATCCATGTTGATGATCCAAGCGGTGGATCTTCTGATCTCGACACACGAGATCCATCGTCTTCTGCACGAGTGAGGCGCACCGAAGGAGATGGAGATCCACGAGCAAACGATCGGGCAGCATGACGACGACGCTGCGATGATGGAGAGTCTCTCTAGGGCATCCATGGTGGACGGCCATGAGAGAGGAAGAGAGAGGGTTGAAGTATAGAGAGAAAGAGAGAGAGAGAGAGACTTATGTTCTCTTGTGTGTAAAGAAGAGCAATGGGGTGCCTCTCCTTTTATAATATTTTGGGATCCATGGATCTCAATCCATGGGCAACACAAATCCAATGGCTCTCATTGATTTGTGTTTATTTTAATGGCTAAGATTTGTGTTAGTAAAAACCAACAACAATTAATTTAATTTAGATTAAATCTATATTGATAACTCAATATAAATCAATCTCAAATTAAATCAATCAAGCATGGAGATTTTGGAATGAAGATTGCCTCCTTCCATAATATTGGATTTGGTGGCTATCTTATGCAATCTCACGAGTTCTCATGAGATTACATTATTCCATGGAAAACTCCAAGATTTACAACAATAATTGTTGTAAATTATTCTACAAAAATAATTCATAATTATTTTGTGAATATTGCAATCTTGCCATTGGAAAATTGTGAATCACATTCACAACCCAAAATAAAATGTGAATTACATTTTCAATTAATTGTCCAATGTGAATCCAATTCACATCAACATTTAACTAACAAATGTAAATTACAAATAGATCTCTCTTATATATTATAAATCGCATTCATAATATATATGACTAATATAGATATTGCTATCCACACTATTCATATCCATGATAATTGAATCACAATTAATCATCTTGGATCTCTATTCTCTTGTGCCCAAATAATATGAATCACATTCACATTATTTTCATCTTTGACAATCAGATCACATTTAATTATCTAAGATAGCTCTCTTTATAATATGAATCAAATTCATATTAATCATGATAATTAAATCACATTTAATTATCCTTTTTATCAATGCTCGGATACTCATATCAACAATGAAATTATCCTGAATCCTTTCAAGGATAATGCGCTTTCTCCGCGAATACATGGAGATAAGGACAGGGCGATTGTATTGTTCCACGTATAGTGACTTCGATATTGAGATCATATCTCAAATCCATATCGCGGGACTCCCATAGATGCTTGATTAAATCAAGACCGCAAATATAATCTTCTCATTGCATCTGAATCAGGGATTTTATTAAATAATTATTGAAAAATCATAATTAATTAACTAAACATGAAGAAAAAAATTAAAAAAATAGGCATCGATCGGCACCTGAGGTGCCGATTTGGGGCGCCCCCGCCAAATCGGCACCTGAGGTGCCGATTTGGGATGGGCATTTTAAAAAACACAGCCCCTTAATACTGTAATTCAATTTCAGAATACTACAAATTATTATTATGTTCATTACATGGAAATAATTTAAAAATATTTTGAGGAATTATGTAAATAATTTTACAAAATATTATTCTAGAATTATATTTATGTTCATTGAGGACATTTGAGGAACTATGTAAATAATTTTAAAAAATAAAAAAAAAATTAATAGTCTATCAATATTTTCCTTCATCACAATATTTTTGATCTATCAGTAGAGCTTCGTGGTCTCTTCTTCTTCCTGATAACATTATTGTAAAATGTTAAGTATATCTCTATTTTTTATTATATTCTTCATTATTGATACATACTTAGAATATTTATAATTGACATATCAACAATATTATAGTAAATATAAAGAAATTTCGAGTGTGAACAACATCATTTACCATTGATATAGGTGAACTCAACAAGGTACAACTTGACATGAATTAATTTAAAAAAATTACAAGTATTTTATTAAAATCATAAGAGAAGAAATATGAGTTTACAAATAATAAGAAAATAATTTACAAAAACTTAAACTTTCCATATCTTCAGAAACCCCTTCAGACCTCCTCCTCCACCTCCTGCACCACCTCCCTTGTCGTTTCCTTTCCCTCCATCTCCCAATTTTTTGTGAGTCTCCTCATGTGTTGTCTTCTTCTTCTTCTGCTTGGACATTTGTTCTGAATGCATTGGAACGTGCCCTGGAGGATGAGGTCTAGCTGATGACTTCCGTGGCGGTTCGTACGCTTGTTGAATGGCGAGGTGGCTCTGATGGAGGAGGCTCAATGATCCTTACTTTGGGAGAAGGTCTTCGAGGCAGCTCCGGACGTTGTTGTGGTATCGTGGATATACTAAACAACTGTCTATCAAAATCAGTTACCTCCATTTGCCGAACACTATCAAATATCTACGACTGCAAATCTCCTGAACTATATTGGGTAGACGGTATGAGCTGAGAGGGTCCAGAGTCAAATTGACTCGAAGGTCCCACAAGCGATGGTCCTACAATATTGAGACATTTTCATTGTTATAAGTATCACAAAATTTAAACGTAAGTATTGAAATGAGTTTGTATATTCTATAATATATTTATACCTGAACCTCTAAATCCGGTTTCACCGATTTGAGACCGTCTAAAGCCATACTCGATATAGGTCATACCTGAAAGATGTTAATTACATTATATGCCACATAAATTACTTAATAAATAAGAGGATAATGCAATATAATAAATTAAGTACAATTTACCTGTAGATACGAATCCAGGTTGAATTTGTGGAACTTCCTGCCTGTTGTATCCCTGACTCGAAGGACCAGCAAATAATGATCCTGCAAATTGCGATTGACTGAAAGCTTCTCCATATCCTGTAAGAATGAGATATTCATCTTTTAGAAAATAATACATAAGATAAAAATTAGTTATTTTATTTAGTCATTTTATTACATGAAGCTCCAAATCCGGTTTGGTCATATTGAGATGCGAGTCCTTGATGACCTGATGAGTACCCTTGCCTGCCATATCCCGCAGACGTCATTCCTGAGGTGCCAAATATTGACTCCTCCATTGTCTGACCCTGAGAAAATGCCTTCTCACCAAGTCCTA
The DNA here is from genome assembly GCA_037367405.1 of Ottelia alismoides. Classification (NCBI taxonomy): domain Eukaryota; kingdom Viridiplantae; phylum Streptophyta; class Magnoliopsida; order Alismatales; family Hydrocharitaceae; genus Ottelia; species Ottelia alismoides. Next base: position 443,067 of record JAZKJV010009250.1, read on the forward strand.
CTATATTTTATGAGGAGCTGCATTTATATGTCTAAAAATCGATATATGAATAAGAGTTGACTATACATAAATAAATAACTAAAATCTGAAGTAGCAAACGTCAGTGGTGGTTGCGTCCCCTCCCCACCATATTCCGTGTACTCCCTTCCTGTACAATTTACAACATATAATTTTATAAATTCACTATTTTATGATAAAAAAAATTAGTTTACATTTGTAAGAAAGAAATCACAAAACCTGATGCTCCAGAAGTATGATGCTCCTATGATGGCATGAATTGTTGATGCTCATATTGATGGAATGGATACATCAAGGAGAACATGTTGAGTGTTTCATCGAACATGTTAATTGTATTTTCGACCGTTGTCCTCATGTTGATTCATCATCGTCAATCGGTACTGCAAAGAAAGTGGATCCCTCATACAACCACTTACAAGTTAATGTAAGTATATACTGGTCGAGCGGAAGATTAGTGACTTCAGAGACTCGAGACAGTAAGCCAATGTATGTTAATTGGCATGGTAATGTAACCATCCCTTTCTTGCCCCCAATATATTCTACGTGGTCATCAGAGACATCAATCGATCCTCCCCAATATATTAAGACATGAGCGGTGTTGGAGGCCATCTATACGAATAAAATAATGATTTAATTAGTTTAATTACACAAAACAATTACTTAATAATCGGATGTAACAATTAGTTCAATTAACATTTCAGTCGGATGTTATCTTTAATAATCGATAATTTAATTGATATACTAATCACTCAGAAATGGAATCCAAAAGTCTGGTCTTGGGGGCTCATCGGTGCTCACCACAGTGAGTCCTGCCAACGCTGTATAGAGACCCTCTCGGCGCTCGATTCCAAATCTAAATGACAGTAATTTCAACATGAATATGTGCACTTTTAAATCTAAATGAATGAAATGCTAATGTAATGTCTAATGTCCCCTATTTAATTAATTTCGATTTTGTTAATAATTATTACAAAAATCTCCTAATAAAATGTCTATTGTCCCCTACTTAATTAATTTCGATTATTTAATAATTATTACAAAAATCTCCTAATAAAATGTCTATTGTCCCCTACTTAATTAATTTTGATTTTTTTAATAACTATTACAAAAATCTCTTCTTAAAATGTCTAATCTGAGTGACATTAAAAAAACAATATTACATTTAAAATTACTATTTTTAAACATCTTTAGATTACTTCATAGACAAATGATTTACCATTAAAAATAAACAAGATTTATTTTGAAATATGTTTTAACTAAGTATCAATTTTGCATCTAATTACTTGTTAAATTTTAAAAAACAATCCTAAGTAAAATTACCTGAAAGATGTGTGTCTTCTACAAGAAATGTTATCCAAAAGATAATAATATAATCCGGTATCCGATGTATATAGCGTCCTCACTGATAAAACCCTGCAAAAAACACACAACAAAATCTACAAAAAAATATCTTATTCTTACTTGAATAAGATTAGGTTATCGAGAGAAGCAATCCCACTTCAGAAATCAGAATGAGTGAAATAAGAGAGGATGAATAAGGGGAGATGATGAAGAAGGAGATGGGGAAATTGTGAGAAGAATGGAATGAGGGGGGTATATATAACAAATGGGGGAGGAGGGGACCGTTGGCAAATTTCCAATGGCCCTCTCCCAAATCGGCACCTCAGGTGCTGATTTGGGCCATAGCCGTTGGCGCCCCTAACAAATCGGCATCTGAGGTGCCGATTTGGAGTGGAGGCCAACGGGTATCGCCCAAATCAGCACCTCAGGTGCCGATTTGGAGGGGGCGCCCCAAATCGGCACCTCAGGTGCCGATCGATGCCTATTTTTTTAATTTTTTTCTTCATGTTTATTTAATTAATTATGATTTTTTTAATAATTATTTAAAAAATCCCTCTGAATCACATTCAGATCAATGTCCAACATTTGGACTAAGATCAGATTACTTCTCTACCGAGAGGAGGACTAAGATCAGATTACTTCTCTACCGAGAGGAGTCACTAAAATCCAGACCCGTTTCATCACTCCCTAGGAATGGAAGCGTCATGGTTATACAATCGTTTATGATCACATCACCCTCAGGTATTCCCAATACCTGTACATTCTGCATACTGGAAGACTCACATTAAACCCGAAGTATTAGATCAACTTGATACTGTCTACTTCTGGGTTCTATCAGTAAGTTTCTCATTCGATCATTGGGAGTTGGTATCGATCATACTCTTTCCAAAAGCGTATATCATACCTAGGTCTTGATAATATACTTCCCAAAAGTATATATCAAACCTACAAATTCAGTCAAGCTTCCAAAGCGAGACGAGCATGCGCATGAAATTTGATTCTTCCCAATATCTCATGAGTGAGCTCACGTCTTCCGGTTCAGTAACTGAACCTGTATGATCCCTTTGAGAGATCATATTACTCATACGCCCTTATATGCACACCAGCGCGTCGGTGTATAGACCTTGGTTAGGTCATCAACCTATTGGTCGGCCAAATGTACATACTTAGACATATAGTAACACATTTGTCTTCGGTCAAAGGATGCGTGCCTGTATCGTAACAGCATACGATATAGGACTTTGGTTATCCCGATCTCGTTAAGTCAACTCTTTGACCTAACTAATCTGACATCTCCAAATCTCTATTCCTATGCAGAGGACTTGCATCAAGAGGTCGGTCATATATCAACCTAAATGAGAAAGGATTGTCGTCTCCTACTCAGGCTGGAGATCATCTCTTAACAATCATTTGACGGTGCTTGATGAGTCCTCAATCTAACCCTTTAGATATTCATCCAAGCACCAACCTCTATGATTCAATAGTTGAATCAACAGCTGTGTGATTATTAAGATGGCCACGGTACATAACCCTAATTGTACTTAGGGACCTATTATGCAAATTATTCATTCTTCATTTTAGATCAGGGAATGATATGCAATAACATTTATTGCATAATGGCTCGCCGTGGGCTCGCATGTCCAATAGAAGCAATAGAAGTTTATAGTCGGGATGGACGGTTTCTTCGGTTCTCTAAGAAGGAAGAGCTAAATCAATTCACACACTGTACAAATTGACTTCAAGGATGATAGAGTTTGCGAAACGAATAAGTGAGTCTGAACTAGCCGATGAAGTGATCTTGAATAAGGATTTTTGGAACTTGAGGACTGTTGGGGATAAAATCCTAATCCTAGTTAAGGCTTTGACAAAATGCTTGTTTCAGGCCCGATCGAGCTCTGTCCTTTGTCTGTTCTCATGAATTGGTTTAGGAAAACAAATTCATTCTAACTTTCTACCTTTTTCACTTACTTTCCAAATAAGTGTTTGCTAAGGGACTACCAAAGTTTAAGTATAGGGGGTTGATGAATCCATGATTCATTAACTTTTCTGTCGCATTTTGTCATAAAACCCTTAACAAATGCATGTAAATATTCATTAATTCCCATCTTTTATAAAAACTTCATTTATGAATAAATATTCACTTTTAAGCATCAAAAGTATGTAAATAAATAAAGAACAAAGAAAAATAAAAGAAGGCAGATTGGAGATATGTATATACATAAATTATGACTTATAAGTATAAATATAACAGCAAGGTATATTTATAACCTAACCCCCGAGACCAAGTCAACATGGATTGGTCGACAAACCAATAAGTAGGGGGAGATAAGGAAAGAAAACCCTAAAAAGAAATTAAGTCACACTTCATGTACTTCTCACTATTTATCATATAAATACAAAACTACAATGATTTTTAATTAATTAATATGTACATATTTTTCACCAAACTCTTTTTCTAATTATTTCTAAAAATGTGTACAAAAATATAAAAATAAGTTAAAATTATTACCCTGTACATATACCAAGAAATCCAACTTATAAATTGTCAAAATCTCAACTTCCGAACATCATAACTTCTTCATATGAACTCCAATTTCACTCTACTTACTTTAAAGTTCATAAAATAATATTCTCTAATTAACAAAGGTGGTTTCATCGAGTTCGGCGTCCGCTTGCAAAGAGTCGGTTTTGGGACAAAATGACAACGGGGTTTCTGGGCTATTTATTTTATATACAATACATTATTTATTGTTTTATTAATTTTATAATTTCTCATTATTTTCATGATCTTATAACTTCACCCTAATTTATTTTTGGAGCTTATTTATTATTTTAATAAAATCAAAAACCATAAATTATAGAAGAAAATGAGCTGGTTAAATAATACTTGTATTTATTAATATATATATATATATATATATTATTTTATTAAAATCCCTAAAAATTCACAAAATCCTTTTTTATTATTTTTAAAATTATGAAAGTATAAAATTAATTTTTAATTATTTATTTATTAAATTAAAAATCCAAAACCTATTTATCTATACATATTTATTAATATAATATTTATATTTCGAATAATATTTATTAATTATAAAAAGTAAATATTCCATAATTTAGATAATTTAATTATTTACATTTCTTGTATTTATACCTATTTAAAATAACATTATTTATTAATTATCATCGTATTTACAAAGAATTACAATATCTGGCCAACCAGGTGCTTACACGTGTCAGCACCTGGTTCATCTTCTCCAAGAAGCCGGTATTGCTTCTGTTCTGACTGGCCTTCTTCACCGAGTTATCTAGCACACCTTTTAACCCTTCTAGACGATCCAAACCGTTGATTTGTCACTCCTAACAACCTTCTTTCTCCCAACCATTTGATCTAACTTGAATCCCACAAAATCTCCCTATATAAACCTTCGAAGTTGACAGATCCAACTAACTTTCCTAACCACCTGAAGCTCCAACTTCCAGTGGCCGAACCCCTATCTTCCTCTCTCGATTCCACCTCACTCCGGTGGTGACAACACTCGAAGGCGACTTCGCGTGGAGGAAGGGAGATCGGAGGAGACGTTCCAAGGCTTTGCTACCTTGCATCGCCGCCATCGCGCCGTGTAGAGCTCCGAGAAGACCGCTCGTTGAGCTATCATAAGAGGGTCATATACCCTCTATCCCAGGTGAGTTCATTCACTTTTCATCAAATTTCGTCTCGATTTCTGTACCTCTATTAGCGTGATTAAGTCGTCATTGGGACGCTTAATCTTCCCTCTTAGACGCCCAACCTTCAAATAGCTTTAAGACATTCAAAAAAATCGAATAATAGTCCAATCCAAATCGTGTCTCCTCTTTCATTGTATATCACACACAAATCATCTATTCTGGAAGCACACTTTTGAGCTTGCAAATTTATCACCATTCGGCCGATTCCTTGCGAATCAAGCATATACATATCTTATTTGTAGGTTCATCTGTCATCTGGAGCAGTCACGAGGTTTCTGGAGCCTTAAATCCTCAAAGAACTCGCGATTCAAAAGAGACGTAACAAACTTTATTAATCTCTAGGAGCATAGAACGTCCCACTTCATCGAGTTTTCACCGTCGCTCGGAGCAATCACCGCCTGACTTCCACCGCAGGAGAGCTCGATGGTTAGAGGAGCTAACCCTCTGGCCCCGCCAAAGATCCAAAGTCACCGCCAGTTGCTCACGAAAATTTGAAGAAGAGCCCGTCGTCAGCCACAAGCGAAGAACTTGAAGAACGACCCAAGAACAGCCAACGCATAGGCTGTTGACACGTGTCCTGCAGCAAACGGCTAGGATCGTGCATCGTCTTCTAATCTTAGTCATTGAAGCCGAAGAGGTGTGAGATTTGCATACGAAACCAACCGAATTCCAGAAATTCCAGAGCGCTCCAGCAGAATTCCAGAATTACATTTAGGTCCCCGTGCAGGGACCTAAATGTAAATTTCTTTAGTTTTCTTTCAAAATAGCCCCTATCGGGGACCTTTTTTGTAGAACTTTTTACTTCTTTTTCTTGCACTTATACCCCTAGCCTGTAGGGGAGTTTTGGACCTAGTTTTGACATAATATTTTGGAGATTTTCTTGGGGTAGTTACACAACTACCTCCGCGAGATTTTCAATAGTTTTCATGTATTTTCGACATATTCTTATCGTGTTTTGATTTATCGCGAATCGACTCCGTCTTGGTTTGTTTTCGTGTGTTGATCGAGCTCGTTGCTCGACCGTTCTACCTACTATATAATATCATCTATATTTCTTCTATATTTCACCATTATATAGTAAATAATTTGTGTGAAAAATAACACTTTGAAAAATAAATAAAAAATTGGAAAAGAATAAAATCAAATAAAAATTAAAAATTCTATAAAATTTGTAACTTTTTCCTTGATCGCTTTAAGAAGAGATAAAATAATCACAAAAATATTTTCTCTTAAAAAAATCAAAGTGCCCTATTATGCCTCCTTGAGTTCGACCCTGGCACACTCACCTGGTTAAATAATTAGTGTAGGTTTTCTCTAAAAGCGAACTTGTTTGATCGATTTGGATCCTTTTGCGGCTTTTCTACACCGACAACTCTATCACATTAAAAGCTGCATACCGATTTTAGCCGCATCAAAGGTGATGACCGACATCTTCCAATAGATCTTGCCCAATCTATACAATTTCCAATATCAGTTGGATCGAGGTGAGTATTGCTACGCTCAGTCGAGTACGACAGAGTTCAATCCGAGGAAAAAACCCATCACGTACAGTCCTATCCACTTCCCTTACTGTTTCCTTGAGATTCTCTTCTGCTACCTTTTCCTTTTAACAGAGACCAGACTTCATCATTTCCTTCTTCTTGATCTCAATATGAAATCCAACTACACCTATAATAGACTCTCCCCACATTCGAATCTCTCTGCTTCACATTCTTTCTAACGCATCTCGTCACGAAATAAATGTTCCTTTACCCTACACAGACGATAGGAGCACCATCCACTCTTACGTTTGTTGTGATTTATTGCTATTACTAAGCATCTGCTTGAGCAAATATTCCACCATGTAGGTCGATAGCCCTCGGGACATCATCTGGATGGTGCATGTATCTAAAGAAAAGTGACCAGACCAAAAAATATATATTCATCCACTATTTCACCACCGCCAAGAGCCACATCCACCATTCAGATCTGTGCAGTAGTTCACATGAAGTCGTGCTCCATCGCCGCTCCTTTCGAACACTTCCCAACTTCTGGTGCAATTCGTGCTTCTCCACGGCCACATCACCGAGCGAATGGGGGGGGAGATTGGGGGTGCTCTCAATGCCACCGACCTCTCTTTCCCCCACGTACATATCCACGGGCCTGGATCTCCTCGCCTCTTTTCTTCTCTCCCATCATAGATCCAAAAGCGACAGGACAATGGAGGAGGAGGATCATCGGCCAACATCTCCGTTGTGCCATGAAGAGTTGGGTTCCAACTCCATTACCTTCCCTGGAAATCCACATTTCATTGGGAAAGAAGATGGAGAAACCCATAACCTCATCACATGGGATCACAACTCCATTTTATGGAGAAAATGCATGATGTACCCATGCACTAGTGGTAATTAAAGATGTTTTCTTAAGCACAATGTTTTCGGGTTGAATCCTTATTTCAATAACTGCAAAGAGAACCTTGTCTTTGAGCTTAATTTCAAAACAATTTTTCTCATCATTTTTAAATTCTATAATATGCATGTTATAGAGTAATAATAGTCTATCTTGTTATTAGTTAGTTGTTTTCCTTCTTAGCATGCATGGATTTATTTCAATTTAAGTGGTGAAAATCAATATATTTTACCCATTCTTTGTTAATCTATTCATAGCACTACATATTCCAAATTTCACTGGAATTGCATGCTTCATGTTCCTATAATAAATCATTGAGTAATTTTTTAATTAATTTTAAATAGGTCCTCGAAAATCTTTTTGCCAAAATTTTAAATCCCATATATTGTACATTAAAATATCTATTTGAGATAATTTTGGTTTTGGGTAATAAATTGATGTAGATTAATTAAGGATTAGTTTAGAAATTCTACTTCGTTTCAGTATAAAATTTGTTAAAAATCATATTATTTCAAAAAATTACAAAAAGTTACATTAGATGTATTTCATCACAATTAAGCATTTATCCAATTTTCATTGATTCTGCATATTGTTTGTATTATAAAATACATAAAAGCCACTAAAAAGTGTTCATTTTTCATCCATGAGACCTCCATTAAAATACTTTTTGCATGCATCATTGAATTATGTTTTCATGAAAATTATGACTTGTTTAATTTGATTTGATTTTGAATGAAAAATTAATTGGGCTAAATTACTTGTTTTGCTTAACAACTTAATTCAATCACATTTTTCCTTTTCATCCTTTCACATATAAAATACCAAAGAAACCCTCTTTGGAAACCATGCATTAAGTTTGATAAAATTGAACCCTATGTTGTTCAGGATGGTAGATATGATTGCTTGTGTTAGATTAATTACCATTGACAACTAATCTCTAAAAGTCAGACTGCTAATGAATTGGATAAAAAATCGAATCTTAGTGGTGGTGAGAAAGACCAAGAGTCACAGAGTAAAGCGGTTGCCTAGGGTTGAATGTGAAATCAGAGACACTACCTTCACCTATGCTAGAATCGATGATCATCCATCGATAAATATCCTCTGAGCATCCGTGTTTTTCAAGCTCAAACTCAAGCCAATCAAATAGTCGAGATAGATCATTAAGTTGGATGATCGATCTATAAAATGGTTGAGAGGAACCATTTCAGTCATCATTGTTTACCAGTGTGCTCTACTCCAAGTAAACTTCATGATCATTAACATTGAGTACCGATGAGAGTTCACTCAGTCTCCAGTCATTCTCGAGAAGTCATTCTTAGCCTTGGCTAAGGTGACTATAGACTACAAGACTCGGGATATTGATTTTACAACATTGAGAGCACTCTGACCTCACCCACTCTTTAAGGAACCATGATACTCTAAGGTAACCCTCAAATCCATAGAGAATCATAATCGTCGAGTGGTAAATAAGTCGTACCCCTCTGTTACTCTTGAGATGATGACTATTGAGCAGATCTATGGTATTGAGACCTCCCATACCAAGGAGATTCCACTCGAAGCTTGCTCCACCTCCTCATCAAGAACTCTTGTGATTGACTCACAAACATGAGATTCTCCTGATTTTAAACCGAACTTTGTCGAATATCTTTATCATTTCAGTTATTTGAATACTGAGCATACATTTCACAACTACCACCCAGAGAAACGGCCAACATTTCACAAAATCACTCCAAAAAAGAAGGCATTTCTTCTAGCCAATATTCTAGTGCTAAGATGAAAAACATTGATTCCATGATGCATCCCTCTGAACCCCTCAAGGTGCATCACTTTCATCATCCTTTCCATACTTCACATTCTAGACATTGACTACGATGGTATCCTTTGATGATTTCTCTTTGGATTCCAATGATGTGATCATCGTGAATGGTTTGACAAGGTTGTCTTTCGACCATACTCGACCAAGCAACCCTGTATCGATCATCATCAGACATTCCATCCTCCTCATTGCTATTCTTCTGGGGATGAATTCAACAATGACACATGTCCACACTTCATTTTCCCACTCCGTTCTCGCAAGAAGATCTATCACAAATCTTTTTTATCGTTATATATTCCAATTCCATCTCGTATTGGTTTTCTTTCTTTCTTTCTTGTTTCCTCCCTCTCCTGTGATTCGCATCACTTACCATAGTTTCATATCATTTTCATTTTGTGGCTAAACATAGGATTACTAGATCCTAAGTATAAGCTGTTGAAAGACCTGAGTTGCTCTTTCTTTTCTTTTTTCATTTTCCTATTACACATTCTCCAGACTCCATCAGATCCCAACATCTCCTTCTTCCTTTTCTCCTATCCTCTGATAACTCATTTTTGTATTCTTCTATACTTAGACCTTAAAACCCCTATGTATTGGAGGCGATTGACTTCTATACTCATATTCTTTGCACTTCTATGCTTCGCCCGAGTTATGTCTTATTTCTCTCCATGCTTTAAGGACATAACATGAGCTAAGTATAAGGGGGTGACATATACCAATGTATATATACTTTACCCGTAGTGAAATCTAGAACACTTTATTTTTAAGGTTCTGTAATTCAGAGTTAAACAGCCTTAATAATTAGGATTATGATGACTTAGTTATTCACATTTCTATAGTCTGAAATATATATTTGCTATATTGCATACTTAGTCTCTACCTTAAAGAATATGATCATTACCTCAATTGCACAACTGTAGTTATGATAATATGAGTTTATCATTCACTTGAGGAACTGGGATGAGGGATTTGAGTCTGGATCTAATTTAATGATACAAGAGTATGGGATGAAATCGATGAGGGGATCATGAAACCATATAGTTAGAAACTTCAACCAGTATGAGAACATGGTTCTCATGCTATATCTTGATATTCATCTAAGTGATAGGGTTTGATGAAAACTAATAAATTATATATCAGTGTGCGCCAACTTGAAAAAATAGTGGAGCTATCCAAATGAAAAGAAATAAAATAAAGTTATTGTTGAAAATCTCTCACATGAAAAAGTCAAATTCAAAGAGTTTTCACCAAAGGCGAGCGTTCCAACCTTTCACGTGTCCACTTGGACCACCATCTTAGGCTTTTATGAGTTAGGCTAGCACTAAAGAAGGCTTTGCATCATATAGTGATACATGTGTAGGTGTTAAAGGTGTGATAAATACTCAAAAGAGGTACACCTTGGTGCATTCTCAGGAAAACATATACAAACGACTCAATGATCTCTTGACGGATGCACTGATTAACACCAAAAAATACATGTATTACATAATAAGGCATCTGAGAGGATCCTTGTTCCAATGAGAAGGAGAGAAGAAAAGACACCATACTATGCCCTTCATCAATTGGCTCTCCATATTCACTTATTAGAGTGACAACTAAAGAGACGATGAAATTGGATGCAAGAAATGATTTATTCCCTAGTGTTTAGGAGTAGGTTTTTAGGAGTGCCTCTTGGACTAGATCTTTGGGTAACGCTTTGACTCTACTCATGCAATTGCAGTCCACACTATTGTCATATCCTTATTCTATATGTATTTAGAGAGAATCTCATGATTAGTACAGCTAGATACCTATTGACTAGAGCTTGGTTAAGCTTGGAATTTTAGGATAACTAAAATCAAGAGTTCTTCAACTGATCAAGTCTTGTATTTCACGTGTATAGTCAGAGATTAATCCAGCTTATTCATTCTTTATTTACTCGAGGGCTAAAACGTTTAAGTATAAGGGGGTAATGAATCTATGACTCATCATCTTAGTACATTATTCTTAGCCAGAATCCCTGAGAAAACATTACATAAATGTCTATAAATTAAAAAAACTAACAAAATACAACTCGATAAAAATGGACTAATAATGTACATTTATGTTGTAAATAAGTCCATGAAGTAATTAAGAACAAACAACAAAAATAAGGAGTTGAAAATATGTATATATTCACTTGTAAAAAGCTCAAACTTCTCTAATTTTTAATAAATTCATAATACCTCATTTTTAATTATTTCTTAAGTTGAACATAAAAATGTATATAATTTTCATATTGAATAAATACTTTTAGATTTCCACCAAAAAAACAGTGAAGTCAAACTTCTCGGCTGAATTCTCGTTACATATGAACTCCAAATTCGCCCACTTTTAAAGTTCAAGTTATAAAATTATCTATCCAATGAAAGTAATTCCATTAAAATAGGAGCTTGTTTGTAAATGTTGGTTTTGGGACATAGATGTATGATTTTACATGTACTAACTTGATTTTAATATTTTATGTACGAATTTAACCCATTTGATTTTTTTCTTCTTCTATCAAATTCTTTATTTTATATACTAAAAATTTACATAATTGTCTAATTCAAATAAATTATTCTACCTTTGACAATAAGGCAAAGTGTCTTTGTATATAGTATAAATATTGTCTTTCCTCTATTTTCTTTTCTTTTTTTCTTAATTATTAAAAATAAATAAAATATATATATGTGTTTTTTTGTTTATAGTATTTATGTTTTATTTTGTAAATACTTTTTAATTAAAAAATCAAAAAATAGAAAAGTCATAAAATTTGCATTTTAATTATTTAAAATGCATTCAAAAAATATTTCGATGAACAAACTATTTTATCTTGCATTTGAGATATACATGAAAAATGTAGATCCCATTTGGATTTACAATATTCACGTTGACATTTTTTCTATTTACTTTTAATTTTTATTTTATTATTATAAGTAGACTACTTTATTTTTATTTATTTTTTTCTTTTACCCATTCTCTACACCAACTTCCATTCTTCTCCACTACCCCCCATTCATTTTCCAACTCCCATTCTTCCTTCCTCTTCCTTCTTAATACTCTCATACTTCATTTTTTTTCGTTCACCAACTTCAAGCATGACAGCCATAGCTTCGGAGGAGCAACCTGTGTCAGACGTGGGCTCCTTTGGAAGCTGACGACATACATCTTAGATCTTCAATCAAACGTGATCAAGGAACAATAACGCCCCCTTGTTGCAAGCTCCAAACAAAGCTTGACTAGCTTCTCTTATTTCCATCGCCAATTGGATCGAGGTGACGACCTCTATGCATAGTTAAGCACGACACAATTCTAGGCGAGGAAAAAGACCCCTTAGGTATGGTCCTCTCAACTTCACCTTGTTCATTCTTCAAGATTCTCTTCTGCTGCTTTTTCCTTTTAGCAGAGACCCAAGTTCATCATCTTCTTCTTCTTGATCTCAATATAAAATCCAACTACACCTATGATCGATTCACCCCACCATCGATTCCATCTACTTTGCGTTCTTTCTCACACATCCAAACACCAAAGATCCTCTGCTTTGCCATCCACAAACGATAGGAGCACCATCCACTCTTCACGTTTGTTGCTATTCATTGTTACCGTAGAACTTCTAATCAAGCAAATATTCCACCTTGTAGTTCTGTGGCCCTCGGGACATCATCTGGATAGCAACACATGGTCATGAATCTAACGTAAAAGCAATTGGACTCCAAGAAATATATATTCAACCACCATTTCACCACCGCCAAGAGCTACAACCACGATTCAATCCGCACAACAGTCCATGTGCAACCGTGCTCCACTACCGCCCCCTCAGAGCAACTCCAACCGTGGACGCACTCTGTGCCTCTCCACAACAACCTCGTTATATTGGGGTTGGGGGGGGGAGGTCTCAACATCACCGATCTCCCTTTCCCGTGCATCCAAATCCACGGTCCTTGACCTCCCCGCCTCTATGCTCCTCAGCCATGGGAGATACAACAATGACATGATTGTAGCGGAGGAGGATCTTTTTCCACCATCTCTGTAGTGCTACCAAGAGTTGGGTTTCAACTCCATCGCCTTCCCTGGAAACCCACGTTTCGTAGGGAAGAAGGAGAAACCAAAAGCCCAATCACGTAGGAGTAGAAGTCCATCTTTATTGAGAAATTACATGATGCTCGAATGCACTAATGGTAATTAAAGGTGTGCCCTTAAGCACATCTTTTTTTTGCGTTGAGTTCTTATTTCATTAATTGCAAATAGAACCTTCTCTTTGAGCTTAATTTCACAACACTATTTCTCATCATTTTTGAATTCTAAAAATTACAAGTTAGAGAGTAACTAATTTGCTATCTTTTGATTGATCGGTTGTTTTTTTCTAAGCTTGTGAGGATTTAGTTCAATTTAATTGATGAAAATTGATATATTTTACCCATTCTATGACATTCTATTCAAGTACTTCCTATTTTGCTCTAAATTTCTTCAAAAAAATTACAGTAGCAATAACTAGTTGCACTATAACATGTTTCTTATTCCAACAATAAATAATTGAGTGATTTTTGTAATTGATTTTTAGTTAGGTCCACTCAACTATTTTTGGCCAAGAATTTGTTTTTCACTTGAATTGCATGCTTCTCGTTTGTACAATAAATCAATGAGTGATTTTTAGTTAGGTCCACTGAGCTCTTTTTGCCAAGATTTCAAATATTACACATTAAAACGTATATTTGATATAATTTTGTTAATTAATTTATTGATATTGATTAATATGAAATTAATTACAAATTCTACTCAGTTCTAGTATAAAATTATTTAAAAATTGTATTATTTTAGAAAATTTCCAAAAAAAACTTTAATAGGTGCATTTCATCATATTTAAGCATCTTTCCGATGTTCATTGGTTTTGCTTATTATTTGCATGACAAATTGCACATAAACCACTTTAAAATGTTCATTTTTCATTATTGCATCTTAACCCCGAAAAATCCATAAAACACTTTTTGCATGCATCATTGAATTAGGTTTTCAGGAAAATTACGACTTGCCTAATTTGATCTGATTTTGAATTGAAAATTAATTGATATAATTTACTCTTTTTAGCTTAACAACCTAATTCGATCATATTTTTCATTTGTATCCATTAGCATATAAAATACCAAAAAATCCCTCCTCAAAAAACGTGCATTAAGTTTGGTGAACCCAAAGTTATCTCTTTGCCTCCTTGAGTCGACCTTGTGGTTTGGCTAGGTTAAAAACTCATAGAACGACATTCACTTATACTTCGATTTATTAATAGTGTGGTCTTTTTTATTTATCATGATTTCCTCAGTACAACACAATTCAATAAATTATAATAGGGTAATTCGACGATTATCAAATATCAAGGTCCCGCATCCCTAAGGTGATGTTGATCCGTTGTTAATTGAATCAATTGTCAACAGTAATAGAACTCTTTATATACAATCCAATACCACCTCAATTATATGAGGAACAATATTATGGTCACTACAAAAACGTCCTTACTCTTACGAGAAGCAAAGAGTTTAATCCATGTGCGCTTGCACGTCGGAGATCTAACTTCTCATAGGCATCTCTAGCGTACAGTCCATGGCAATAGAACCCTTCATAACGGAAAACCATGGATGTTTTTATATGATCCTCCATATATCATTCACATTTTAATTAATCATAATGATACATATTCTTCTGATTAATTCTTCCAATGAAATTCCATCTCTATGTATAATAAAATTTTTATTTTTATTGGATCTAATTATTTTGATAATATTTAATTAATTATCAATCCAACGCACCAACAAATAATTAGGGTTTGCTTGACACTACTATACACTATTAGCACTCACATGTACTCATTAATTTGATTTTTTTTGTAATTGGAGTACATCTTGACTTACTTATATTACCCTTTCCTCGAAATGGATCATGTCAAACTCTTGATTTATGTTGTGAGGGAGTATTTCCCTAGCATGCAAAGTGCTAATTAAAAGACCAAGCCAACATACCTAGTCTAAACAAAAACAAATCAAATAAGTGTACTTACAATTTTATCGATTATTCCATTTATGACCGGTACTATACTATATAGTATTCACTTAGAAATCTTAGGCATCTTAAAATAGTTTGAAAGATCCTAAATTTCTATTCATATCAAGCAAACATGTTGAGTTTTGCATGTAAAAGTTGAACTGCATCTTTTCTAAGCTAGACTAGGGTTTTGTCATGAAAAATTCATTCAATGGTGATTGTTGTTCTTAGCAAATATTTTCATGAACATGTAAAGCATCAATTAATCATTATAAATTGATAATTTACTTTATTGACATTGAATGGTAAACACATTAATAAAGTTATTGTGATGTTCTAATCATCTTCCACCCATCTCCACTAAATATTGAATATCGCAGAAACATCTGAAATAAATTAGAGTAGTTTGATGTTTTAATTATCTACAAAAATAATGTGTTTCTAAAATGTTTCGTGACTATAAAATAGTGACCAAAAAACAATTTGTTACAAATTCGTGAGTACATGAGAAAATAATTTCACTACAAAATCTTTTTGAATCTAAAAGAATTCACCTTTGATGGCAACCTTTGGCAAATATTCTAGGAACATATTTATACATTCTAAATACATTAAAATACCTAAAATAATCATTCAAATAGTTCATAAACAATATCTTTTCCTTTTAAAGAAAATGACTTGAAAAGCATCATATGCATGACAAACGAGACCCCACACATCCGATATACAATACCTTGATTCCATAAGGTTTGGATCAAACTTTGTTGATCATGACTTTTGTGTGATTTAATTAATAAGTAATGCAATGTCATTGCAACCCTAGAAATCATTCAACAAAAAAATTTTGATTATTCAAGTTGAAATAAAATAAAGAAATGTCAGCAAGAGAAATTTTCTATTTAATTTACATGTATCACCTACAGGATCAAACTTAGGGAAGCTAAAAATTCCAAAATGTTTTTAGTAAAATGAATAACAATGAAATGAAAGAGGAAATTCTATGAACACCACTCTTAGTTTTTTGTGAAATTTTCGTATTTTCAATATTTTATGAATTTTAATTTTAATTTTTTTACTTTTTTTATTTTGGTAAATTTTAATAATTTTTAATGTTTTGAAATTGTCTTTTGAATTTTTAAAATAAAAGAAAATAAAAAATTAGATATAGAAGTAGGAAAAAAGCTAATTTTTTGAATCTTAAAATTTAGTAAAAATAGATAGAATGATAAAATAATTTTATTTTTATGTTTTTAATATTTTCAATGTTTTTTAAATAATTTTTAGAGTTTTCTAAGTTTACAAATAAAGAAAAACACTAAATAATGCAAAGATAAAACAATGCCATTGTTTTTGGATTTTTGAAAAAAAGAAAATGACATTAAGAATTAGGAAATCATGCGCAGAGAGAATATTTTTCAAAATTTTCAGATAGCATTTTTGCATTTTTTTTCGATTTTATTTGATTTAAAATGATTTTTTAGTATTTTCACTGTTTTTTATAATTTTTTGGTTTATATGAAGAGTTAGCAAATGAAAATTTGTCAGAAAATAAAATAAACAAGAGAAACAACTATGATTTTTTAGAATTTTTGAAAACATTTTTATATTTTTATTTATTTTCTAATATAGATAGTCAATGTTTTTGTGACTTTTGATTTATTAAAAAATAGAAATGATAAAAATGGAAAAAATAAAAATATACATGAATAGATGAGATTAACATGAGGTTAAGGTTTTTTTTATTTTTAATGAGTTATCTAATTAGTCCTTATAATTATTAAATAAAATAAATCTTTGATTCATAGGGGCATGGATGTATTTATTTTTAATTTTATAGATCGATGGTAACAAATAAATAAGTGCGAGGCCAAATATGCAAATTACCCAATAAAACGCATGTTGATGCTCATGATATGCACCGGATTGGACCTAATTGTATTAACTTTAATTCCAAGGTCCAAATAATAACATATAAGTGCACGTTATTTTTTTGCAAAAGGACCAGAACTCACGTGTGTCACATACTAATGTTCAAACATGACCAAAAAGTAAATAAACAGTGGAGTCTTATATGTAAATATTCAATTCATATAATAAAGACATGAGTCCCTAGAGGGACTTATTTGCAAAACAATTAAATAATTGGGAGCACAATTTTACCCTCAATCTACGTGTAGAAGCGACCGACTGTGATTGCTTGATTGCCTGATTGAACAACGATGATTGAGGCACGCATGTATGGATTGGATCATATATGGAGGTGCAATCCACGGCTTGGAATTAGGCGAGAATGTGCAATTGTAACAAAAACTAGAGTTGATGTTCTTGATTGGACAGACGTGGAGGCCACTCGAATAACTCAGAAGAATGGACGAGAACTCGAGCTTTGGTTAATCTCCATTCGAATCGGCATCATGGAGTGGTTGCACGTTTATGCTGGGTTTCTCTCTCGATCCAGTAGCTCAACAGCGCTTAAAGGTGGCAGGGATTCTATTTGAAGGTCGGAAGGTTCTACAACCTTAAATAGACCTCTAGGTATTATTTATGCGCTCAAGACTACTCCTAATACATTTAGATAACTTAGTGCTCGGAGGGGGTTCTTTGGCCTACATTATTAGCAAAAAATAAAGGAAATGGTGAAGGGAATGGGGACCTCCGATGTAGGTGATCGAAGAAGATGTCTAACCAAAGATCTATAGTGATATAAGGGGGTTTAGATATAGAGGACTATTGAGAAAGGTCGTGTGAGGATGAAGGATGAGATGGTTTACTTTAAAGTGATCAGAGCACCTCCGATCAAGCAGATCAGAGGGAGATGATAGCATATTTGATTTTTCTAAATACAAAATTAAATCAAAAATAAAATCATAAGAGAAAAGGAAATGAACTTTAACATACGTGTAGTGAATTTAGGAAGAAAATAATATCGATCTACTACAGGGAGTAGAGACTCAGAATGCAACGTCGGAGAGCTCCAGCCACATGCTAGATCATGAATTATAGCCTTCGTCTCATGCTCCTGATTGGAAAGCTCAAGCTGTCATCTTAAGCTTGCTCTAAGAATCGATCTCGGGGAGAAATGACGGCCAAAAACAGATACGCGGGGATGGGGCACGAATGAGATGCGTAAATAGGGAATAGGTCTGGCCAGATTTTGAATTCAAAACCCATGCAATCCGAGGTGAGGATGAGGGAATTGATGAGATTACGATGGAGATGGTCGATCGAGCGAAAATATTAGAGTAGAAAGAGGGGAGCAATGATGATCAGAACGTGCAGGAAAATGGGAAGAATAACAGCCAACACACAAGAAACATGGAAAGTGGCGAGGATTCGGGAGTTAACCCAAGTAAATAGACCCAGTATTGAGCAATCAGAATGCGTGCAAAATTTGACAAATTACGCAACACGATAAAAAGATAAGAAAATAAGAAATAAATAGAAATAAAATTGAAAATGAATTTAAAATAAAAAATTTAAATATAAAATGTCAAGGGTATAAATAAATAAAAGGTATTATTTATAGGTATATATACCTATATTTACAACACCTGGATTTTTAATATATTTTCTATTAATATATACATAATTTAGTAATTTATTAATTTACAATATATTACAAGGATTTTATTTATATTTTTTATTTATTTTTCTGAATAAATTTATTAAGGTAGATAAATAGTAGTATTCTATAATATACATAGTGGTACATATATAGAATATATACAAAATTTTATTTTTGTTCATTATTGATTATGGGAATTTTATTTTTTTAGTTATATACAATATTTATAGATAGTTAAAAATACAAATTATATAAAAATACAAGGAAAAGGAGAACATGAATTATATACATATAATCTACATATGTATAATATACATTAGTACCCCCAAAAGGCCACATTTCACACCTTATCTCTAATTTTTATGAAACCATCTACATTTTAAAGATTATTTAGTTTGGAGCACAATGAATGTGAGTTTGATTAATTCTGGTTTTGGTAGGAAAACATGTTGATCTGACAAGTTGAGCTTTGCAGTTTTTTATGGTGTTGTAATTTACACAAGGAACAATTATTGTTTTGGCAATTAATTTTATTTATAACATAAGATTTCTACGTACAAGTTTCAAGAATAAATAATTTTATTTGAGGTGAATTTGGGTATCAATAAATTAGTGTAAATAATAAGTATTATATACAGTAGTATACAAGTGAGAGATATACACACATGGATATTGATTTTCTTGATTTTAGGCCTTATCTCCCCTACTATATTCCTGGTCGATCAGGTCAAGTCTTGACCTTCTCTTGGGGTTAGAGTTAGCTTATATCTATTACCTTTATACAATATTTTATTTTCTTTTTTTTCACTTGTTTTCTTTTTTGTCTATTTTAGGTTAAAATAGTGATAAATAGGGAATAGATTTATTTAAACAAGAATCAGGGTTAGTAAAAGAATAGATTTATTGATATTTATAGGTGGTTCATAAGGTATTTTAAGCTGAAATAAATAAAGACGATGAAGTGGAGATTAATCATCCCTCTATGCTTTACCTTTGCTAGTCCCTTAGCAAACATTTATTTGTAGAATAAGTGACTAAAAGAAAAAGAAAAATTATAAAGGAAAAATAAAGAACGTAGAACTATATTGATTATTAAACTTATCTCCATAGAATAAAAATATGGAGCTCGGTCAGACCATTGTATTATTAGTTTTGGTAGA
Source organism: Ottelia alismoides (assembly GCA_037367405.1). Lineage (NCBI taxonomy): Eukaryota > Viridiplantae > Streptophyta > Magnoliopsida > Alismatales > Hydrocharitaceae > Ottelia > Ottelia alismoides. The sequence goes on from JAZKJV010009250.1 coordinate 463,114, forward strand.
ACCTTAATGGGATACATACTTGACACTCTACAACCTCTAGAAACCACTCAACGTCGATCAAGTCTCATCAATAGCTACATCAGAATAAGTTACCTCATACACAAACCCTTTAGACTTTGAATCTTTCTTGTATAGTGTAAGTGATATGTAACTCTCCTTGGCTAAAGCGATAAAAGTCAATCTTCTCCAACATGGTGACCCTAATTCCCCACTTCAATGACTCTTTCCTTGAGAAATGGGGTATTCCTTTCTATGTTCAAGTGCAACCATCTCAAGAGAAGGAAGTGGAGAGAAGAATGGACGATAACCAATGTAGTTACATATCATAGGATGCTTGACCAGTACAACCAAGTCATCTGTTGTAGGCTCACAAATGTCTGACTTTGAGGTATATGCCTTATGATGAGAGAGAGCTTTTTATCTCTCCCTTTTTTAAATATATATAAAGGTGCAGCATGTACATAAAGAGTTTTTCTTCTTAAGTTAGTATACTATACCCTTTTTGAAGCTTTATTTCAACCCACAACATTATGTCATTAGACCTCATCGCGAATGGATCGGGTTGGAGTACAATGGCCACAAATGTGTGACTTCCGATATTTCCATTGGCTTGTGTCTCATGCCGGAAAATCCAATCCTTTACTACTTCAAGTGAGGTGAGAAAAGTGTAAGTATAGGTGTGCAAGCTATGTTATTCTCAACAAGAGTCATGCGTGTGTTCCAAAGTATTTTACAAATGAAATGCAAGACGACAATGAACTAAATCTCGTGGTTTCTAAAGAATTAATTCTATCGACATGAAGAATCTTAATTCCAATTCCAAATAAGGTTCCAATGTCTAAGTATATTAAGGTCCAACTAAGCTCCATTCTTCGGTTTTATTCCAGAATAGTTTAAATATTAACAGTATTCTGAAAAATGCACATGCAAAAACAAGAAATATAGAAAACTAATTTTTTTGAATGAAAAAAAGAACAATATTTTTGAAAAAAATAAAACATATTTACAAATTTTATGGATTTTAATCTTTTTTAGAAAGAAAAGGATTAGTAAATTGAATATGTTTACTAGGATACAAAAGAGTTTTATATACAATAATGAATTTTATTCACAAAAGAGGAATTGATTAAGATTTTTATACACACATGGATATTATAACAAACATATACATGCCATAATTTTATTTCCTACATGAGAAAGTAATTTTACAACCTTTCAAAACATTTTACAAAAAGATTTTACAATATTTTACAAAATATTTTACGAAAATTTACTAAGCATTATATAAATGTGTTTTTACAAATGATTTTTCAAACATTTTTACAAATAATCTTACAAATACTTTTATAAACAGTTTTTTGCAAACATTTTACAAAATATTTTTTGCAAACAATTTTACAAAATATTTTTGCAAACAATTTTACAAATCAATTTACAAATCATTTTTCAAAATGTTTTTTTAACATCAATATTATTAATAAAAGTACGAGTTATGGCTAAAGTATATATACAATATATACAACACCCCCTATACATAGCTTGAACTATGTCCTCACAGGGACCAATAAGCTACAAAGGAAGATATAACTCGTGTTCAGTATAGAAAAGTGAAAAGAATCTATAGAACAATGACTCAAAGAATATAAAGAAAAGAATAGAAGTCGGTGATCCCGCTATACTTAGGATCAAATACTCGTAAGTATAGAAGACTGTACAAAAAGGGAAAACCGAGGAAACGAATGAACAAACTCAATGACTCAACTTGTCCTCCCATATACTTTGGTAAGACATCCCTAAGTATAGAAATAGAATGTCAATAACATGAAGGACAAGTGAGACAATAGAAGAAATAAAATAAAAAACATGAAAGAAAATGAAATAAACGACATCACTCCCATTATATTTAGTTTAAACGATCCCTAATTATAAGCAATAAGAGGAATGAGGAAACATGATGAAAATGGAAAAAACTCAACTCTTTCACCTCTCCTATACTTAGGATAAAGTATTTACTTAGTATATCACACATACACGGAAAAGAGGTGAACACTAAAAATAGAAGAAGAAAGAATGAGGCAAAAGAAAGAGAAAATCAATTCATGTATCTAACATAGAGGATGTCAAAAGTTCATCGTCTGATATTGCAGATATGGAACAAACCATAGTCAGGAATGTATTATGATCTAGATATGGCTTCAACAATTGTCCATATACAACAAATGATTATGCGTTAGATGACAACCCAAATATGATAATACTACCATTGTCACGCACAACTCTCACAATGAATGATCTTAACCATTTGCTTTTTAATTTATCGATAAACAACTTCCATTTCACATAAAACAATCAAACTTTCTGATAAGGGGAGAAAGTCTTCCCTCTAATGTATCTATCATGCCAACGATTGACGTTCTCCTTATACATGAGTCAGTTGTCATATGTAAAGTCTCAATATTCCAGCAATCTATTCAGATCCAGCTTCCTACTATACTCTGCTTTCTCATAGTCCAAATTGCTTACACGAAGTGCCCAAAATGATTTGGAAATAATTTAACGGGTAAGTGGCAAGATTTTCTAAAAGCAATATGTAGGGAGACATTCCCAATAGAGACTTGTACTCCATCCGATAAGTCCATAGAATTGAGTCAAGCATCTTAGACCAGTTGTTACTATCTGGACGTACAAGTTTCTACAATATCATCTTTATTTCCCTATTTGAAATCTCATCCAAGCTGTTAGTCTGTGAGTGGTAAGGAGACACTACTCTATGCTCAATGGCATATTCGTTTACAAGCTTCTTGACTTGTCGATTAATGAAATGGCTTCCCCCATCTGAAATGTGTATCTTGGGGATGCCGAAGCATGCAATAGTGTGGTGCTTGAGAAGTGAAAAAACTGTACGACTATCTGCGGCTCAGGTGGGGTATGCCTCCACCCAATGATTAACATAATCCATGGCAAGCATGATGTACTCAAATCTCTTATTGATAGGAAATTGGCCCATGAAGTCTATAACCCGAGCATCAAAAACATATGAAATCTTGATATATCTCAAGGGCATGGTATCTTTGGAACCAACAGTTCCACCCATTTTTGATAGTTAGTTCAACCTCGAACTTGATCCGTAGCATCCCTAAATAAAGTTGGCTCGCTCTGTAAAACCTTTGTTGTTGTGAGCTTCCCGAAATAATGCCCACCAGACTCTACTTTGTGACAATGCTCAAGTATGCTAGTGTATTCCTCCTGCGGATTGCACCTTCTCCAGATACAATCCCCACCCTCAGGAAAAAGGTATGCTTCCTCCCACTAGAAAAATGTATATCTGACAGGAATCTGTCTACCTTGTGCTTCGGCCAATCTTGTGGAACTTTCTTGGAGACAAGATAGTTAACAATATCAACATCTCGTGGGAGTGAGGCCACATATAAAATGGTCTCATATGGAAAGGTCTCTGATATGGGAAGCATTGTCTGATCTGAAGTCTCTACATCTGTGATACAAGAAAGGTGATCTGCCACAACACTACTGCATGTTTATCTCTAATCTATAAATCAAACTCCTAGAGAAGATGGATCCATCTAATAAGATGTGGTTTGGCATCTTTCTTTGCCTATTGGTACCGTATGGCAGTGTGATCCATGTATACAATAACATGTGAACCAAGGAGAAAAGATCTGAATTTCTCTAATGCAAACACCACTGATAACATCTCCTTCTCTGTGACCGTGTAATTATGTTGTACCTCATCCAAAGTCTTGATATCATAATGTATATCAAACGATATCCCATCCCTTCTCTACTCCGAAACAACTCCAACTACAAAATCTGACGTGTCCGTCATGATCTCAAAGGGGAGAGACCAATTAGGTGGTTGTAGGACAGGAACACTAGTAACCATGTCTTTCATCAAGTGAAATGCAAGGAGAACTTTCTCATCAATAATAAACTCACTCTCCTTGTGTTGGACACGCGAGCCTACGATAAGCCATTATGCAATAAATGCTATTGCAAATACCATTCCCATATCTGAAATGAAGATTAACTGCTTTGCATAATAGGTCCCTTAGTAAGGGTTATGTATCATGTCCATCTTAATGGTCATACAATTGTTGATTCAATTGTTGATTCATAGAGGTTGGTGCTTGGATGAATATGAAAAGAGTTAGATTGATGACTCATCAGACACCGTCAAATGATTATTAAGAGATGATCTCCAACTTGAGAAGGAGACGACAATCCTTTCTCTAAAGGTCGATATCTAACTGACCTTTTGATGTAGGTACTCTACATAGGAATAAAGATTCGTAGGTGTCAGATTAGTTAGGTCAAAGAGTTGACTTAACGAGATCGAGATAACTAAAGACCTATGTCATATGCTATCATGATATAGGCATGCATCCTCTGACCGGAGATAGAGGTGTTACAATATGTGTGAGTATATACATTTGGTAGACCAATAGGTAGATGACCAAACAAAGGTCTATACACTAGCGCTGGTGCGCATGCAAGGGCATACGAGTAATACGATATCTCAATGGGATCATACATGTTCATTTACTGAATGGAAGACATGAACTCACTCATGAGATATTGGCAATGATAAAAACCCTGGAGGGGACAATCTAAATAAATCTAAAACCTCGAATTTGTTCTTGATCTTCCATTATGCACGATATATAGGTATTAGGAATACCTGAGGGTGATGCGATCATAAACAATTGCATAACTATGATGCTTCCATTCCTAGGGAGTGATGAAACAGGTATAGATTTTAGTGACTCCTATTAGTAGAGAAGTAATATGATCTTAGTTCAAATGTTGGACATTAATCTAAATGTGATTCAGATGCATTGAGAAGATTAGATTTGCGGTCTTGATTTGATCAAGCATCTACGAGAGGACTGCAAGATATGAATTTGAGGTGTCAACTGAATATCCAAGTCACTATACGTGGAACATTACAATCACCCTTTCATTATCTCCAAGTATCTGCGGAGAAAGCATATTATCCTTGAAAGATTTCATGGATAATTTCACTATTGATATATGTATGCAAGCATTGAGAAAAATGAACTATTAAATGTTATTTAATGATCATGAATAATATGAATTTGATTCTTATTATAAGAAGAGTTATTTGAGATAATTAAATGTGATTTAATTATCAAAGGTGTGAATAATGTGAATGTGATTCATATTATTTAGGCACATGAGAATAGAGATCCAAGATGATTAAATGTGATTTAATTATCATGGATATTAATAATGTGGATATTACTATCCATATTAATCAGGTATATTATAAATGTGATTTATATATATTAGAGAGAGCCCATTGTGATTTATATTTGTTAATTAATTATTGATGTGAGCTGTATTCACATTGAATAAATAATTGAAAATATAATTTACATTTATAATGAGTTGTGAATATGATTCACAAATTTCCAATGGCATGATTGCAATGTCATCAAGATAATTGAGAATTATCATGATATAATGTTGGAAATGAGATAATGTAATCTCATTGGAAAAGAGATTACCATCCACCAAAAGTTGGTGGACGACCACCAAGTCCTAGTGGGATTGGGTTCCCCTTGATTAATGGATAATTATCTTTTTTTCAATTATCCCACGATATTTATTCAATATATATTTATTTTAATCAAATTAATTGTTGTTGTGTTTTCAGAAAATGACCATGGACATTGAAAGAAACACAAAATCATTCTTATCCATTATTTTTTATTGTCCACGGATTGAGATCCATGGATCCGAAAATACTATATAAGAAGAGGCACCCCTTTCTCTTCAAGTTACATCAATCACTAAGCTCTCTCTCTCTCTCTCTCCATACGTCAAAGGTTATCTTTTTCTCTATCCCTCTCATTGTGGCCATCCATCATGGAGCCCTTGAGAGAGTCGCCATCGTCGTAACATCGTCATTATGCTGCCGGATTGCTTGCTCTTGGATCTCTGTCTCCTTCGATGCACTTTGCTCGTGAAGAAGACGTCGAATCTCATGTGACGAGATCAGGAATTTCGTCGTTTGGATCATCAACATGAATTGTGAGGAGCACACGTCTCAGCAATGTGCTCACAAGCATATCTCTATCGGATCAGACTTGAGACAGTAGGTCTATTCGTTTAGAGACTTGATCGCAACCACACTTCAAGAGGTAACCCTAGCACTTGTTTGTGGTTTAGGTGAGATGATATTAGAAATATCCTTGGATCATGTGGTTTCATCGGATTAGAAATTTTAAATTACGCAGCCTAGAGGAACTAGTGCGACTAGTCGCTCCCAATCGCATTCGATGTGATCCTCACGCTTCATTGATGTGATTAAGGATTTTTACCATATATTTCAAGTGGTATCAGAGCCTTAGGTCAGGTTTTGGATACGATCAATAGACTTAGGAAGACTTGGGCTCATTAGGGCTTGTGAAAATTTTATCGCATTTCATTGTCGCAACCCTGTTTTGTAATTATTTTTCGGATCTTTTTAAAATTTTAAACACAGATCCCTCATTAAATAAGGAAAACTTGGGAATTGATTTTACGTGATTTGGAATTCGGTAACTCCTATTATGATCTTTTTAATGAACATATATCCATTGTTTTGGGGATGTCGAATCATGACGTAATTAAGGAGTTAGTTACTGTTTTGAAGCATTTGGAAATACGTGGTAATCACTTTGTTTCTATTATAAATCAAATTATCAAACTTTGGAAACTTATTTTCCATGATTTGGATTTAAATTGATTGAGATATGATAATTCTAGTGAGTGAGGATCACTGCTGGAAATTACATCCCTAATCAAGAAACTTGTGATTGCCATTTAAGAAATTAATGAAATTAATGGTTAATTTCCAAGAATAATTATGTGTAAATGTTTGAAAAATATTTGATGATAATTATTTAATTAAATGACAATGCCTTAACCAATAATTGATTAGATATGATTTAGATCTCAAATTGGTTACCCAATCTACTTTCCAACAAGCAAAGTTGCTTGAATAGCATTGGGAAATTATTTAGAAATTTTTCTTATAAACAAAATGGTTTTGATTATTACTATATTGTATAACTTCAGTTGAAAAATCGATTACAAGTACAGAGTGATCATTTTGATATTATCCTTTCTTAAGCTGATATGGTGTCTAGTCGGGACGTGTTAGGGTAGCAGGTTGCACCATGTGCGGTCTGTCCCAGTCCCGTCGGTACTGGTCATGACAACGAGTAGTGAAGGTATAATGCTTGAGAGACCATAATGTATCTTTCTAATTATTGAAATTCTAATAATACGTATATAATACCATATTTCATGTAATAATGAAGAATGTTTGTTGGATATTAATTGGATCATTGATTTAATGTGACTAGATTGATTGGAATCCAATAAAAAATTAAAACACTCTATTATGAATAGATTTGTATTTCTATTGGAAGAATTAATCGTAATGAACATGATTCATAATGATTAATTAGAATTTGAACAAGATATAGAGGATCACATAAGTGACATCCATGGTCTGTCCGTCAAGGTGAAGGGTTCCGTTGCTATGGATTATATATGGGAGATGCATGTCGGAAGTGACATATCCTGCATACAAGCGCATATGGATCGGGGTCTTTGCTTCTCGGAAGAGTATGTTCGTATGCGTAGTGATCCCAATATAGGGTCCTCATATAATTATTGGGACGATATTGGATTGCACATAGAGAGTACTAATCCTATTGACGGTTGGTTGAATTAATAACGGGTCAACATCACTTAGGGGTGGTGGGCCCATGTGTTAAAGATCGAATTAGGAATGCAAGTTAGACATGCAAGGTGGAATGTGTTCCCTCTTATTCTTATCTGAGTTACGAGTTCTGATATTATTGAGATGTGACAATGATAAGAAAGGAGATTCTGGATCTTGCTTGAGATATAATGTTAAGTATATCTCATACATTGAAAGTTATTAAGACAATGAACTTTCAGTATTGACAAGGCAAGATAACTTTGATATGAAAAATCCCTAAATCAAAGTAAAATATATATTAATGTAAATTTCTTATTTCAGATAATCCTTCATTAAACCCACTCAATGCTATACTCAGTAATAACCAGTAAAATATCATGGATTGGATCCATGAGCAAGATATTGTACTTCTAGTTGGACTCATATTGTATGTGGTTGCAATGTGCAAGTTTCCTAATAATAATGGGGAATGACAATTAAATAGACAATAGGACAACAACCTAGGGTTTGTGTATCTCTATAGTCCTGATGTCTCATCAAATGTACTTTGGAAATGACATGTCGATGATAATCCTAATTGTCAAATAATCCTTATAAAAATCGAAGAAGATGTTATGGCATACATATGTGCTATCAACATTTAATCATGAATGACATAGTTCACTACATTGTGCATAATGGTGGCTATATAACAGATGATGTATTCAAAATATTTTATTACCTACCTGAACCTAAGTCTTTAAGAGTTAAGATATATGTAGGTTTAACTATACTCTAGTCATTCATGAAGCTTCGTAATATTCATATTGTATGAATTGAATGAAGCATGTATAAATGTTGAAATACTCTTACGTTGAATTCTTTTGAGTTCAACATAAGAGATCCTTTGTCTTAAGCAATGGTTGTTTATAGATAAAGAGAACGTAAAGGAATCATGGATCTGACCCAAATAAGAAGGAAAGTCAATGTGTTGACTGTACTTCTGTGACTTCTATATGAAATCCAAGGAGTTGGATGAATGCCAATACTACAATAGGTTGATGTGCTAATAATATGGCTATCTGGATTATCTAGGCTCCTTAAAGAAGGGCTCGGATAGTGCATCAAAATAATCTATATCTACATGTCATCATTGAAATTGAGTTACTTATTGGATAAGATTAAAAGTATAATAATTGCATCCCATTCTTCTAATAACACTTGCAATTGGTTGCATATGTATATAAAGACTAAAAAATTTGATTTTACTGTTTAATAGTCATCTACATTGATGTTGATGCAATTGTTGAAACAATCTCTATTTTATAGATAGACTATATTTTCAGTGGGAGAGACCATAGTCTTGGAGAATGTTTCTATGACCTAGGTATTATAATACACTCATTTTTTATTTCTAAATGTTGGAAATAAACATGAATTCTGGAATAAACCAATCATAAAGAGTTATGATGGATTCATTTCAGATAATAATCTGACATCTGGAGGACTCTGCTAAACTAGAATATTAATGAATGGTTCATTAACTTTTCTAATACTGAAAATTTAAAATCTTAAAAGATCAATAGGAGGATGAAGACCATTTGACAATGATCTAGCATCAAGCCTTGGACATATGTATGTTGATGACATCAATAGACAAGTAAGAGATAAAACTTTAGAATATATGAAATTTCAAATCTTACATACTTGTGAATATTGTATTCAAAGTAAAATGTACAATACACCCTTCATTGAGATTTGTGTAAGATGTCAAGGTATTCCAGATCTCATTCATAGTGATGTATGTGGATCAATTATATCATGATAAACATCAATGATATGTGATATCATTCAATGATTATTTGTGATATGAAATTTCTTTCCTTCACCTTAGAACCTTTAAAATGTTCAGAGATTTCACAATTTTGGTTTAGAACCAAAGTTTGAAGGAAGATCAAATGAAAGTGATCTAACTTAGGTAGCCTATACCTATTAGATGAATTCATGAAATACCTTAATGGAGGAATATCATTCCAATCTCAATTCTCCTAATACACCTAAAATCAACAGAGTTGTAGGGAGATACATTGGATTATGTGTGACATGATATGGTTAATGATGAATCTTAGCAAATTACCTCATAGTTTCCTTGTATATATATGTAGTATAGACTACAATATATATCCTTAATAATATTCTATGCAAATCTAAACCCAAACATCCTCATAAGCTATGTTTGGAACCTAACATAGTGTTGGACACTTGAGGATTTAGGGTTGCTTGGTTCATAACTTTGTCATGGATGGAAGTAAGCTTGAATCCAGCACATTAGGCTGCTACTTCATTAGGAAAATAAAGGATGGTATTGGATACCTACTTTATGACCTTGAGATTATTAAAATATATCATTTCTCAGAATGTGATTCTTAGAGGATCAGACTCTTGAGAATTAAGATGAAAATGAAGGGAAGGAACTTATTGAATCTTGAGAAGATAACGAAGCTCCTAAAATCAGAAACTAAATGAACCATTAATGATGAAAAACTAATACCTCTCCAAATGAGTTTGAGGATGTATTCCATGTGTCAACTAAGTTTGACAATGATCTGACTTCATGTGATGAATCTTATGAGGATAATGACATGGAAAGATGGATGTTAGTAATAAATTCTAAAGTATACTTCATATACAAGGGTTGTACAAGTGTCTTGATGAACCATATGAAGCTTAGTGGGAGTGCCATTGTGTTCATCATGCTAAATGTAGATGATATCCTAATCATTTGGAATGATATAATGATGATAATAAGTGTTTTACAGACTACCTATTCCATACATTGAGATATGATCTCAAGGATACCTCTTATATCTTAGTTTTGAAGTTGTTCAAATCATAGAGATGAGGGTATTGGGACCGTCACATTAGTGGTACACCTTGGACATTACATTTTATGAAAAATTCCAAGAAAGGATTCCATCATTTAAAATATGGTACCGATCTATATGAAGGGATAGAACCTCAAAGAGTTGAGGAAGTGAATGTTAAACTACTTGCTTTTGTGCATCTGTTATGAGAAGTCAAGTGTTTGCAAGATGTATACAAATGTAAAATGTCTACCATGTCGTGGGAGTAGTAAACTATTAGTAATCCTACTATGGAAATAAAGCACTTGATTACAGTGATTAAAATATCTACAAAGAGGACAAGACTTTCAAGATAGTGATCTCTAAGTCTTATCATCAATAACTTAAGACTTATAGATATTGATCTAAAAGCTCTAAACTGCGGATACTTTAAGATATAGAGATCTTCGAGAATAAGGGAATTCTGATAAGGATAATAGAAAATACATACTGGTTGTAATAATTATTGAGCAATAGTGTCAAGGACACTATAACTGCTTTAACAAGATTGAGTATTCGTAGCATAAGATGCAACATTCACATTGGATGTGAGTACTGTTACTAGGAGATATGCAAGTGTCGTAAAAGGACTTGATGTAGTCTCTAGGGAATAGAGTGACTGATCATCTTACTTAGCTATTTTTCGAAATAGCTTGTGATTGTCACATGGGTATGGGTTTAAATACTAGCCCATTAATGACTCTTTGAGCTAGTGGGAGATTGTTGGATATGTGAGCCCATGATGATCCATTATGCAATAAATGTTATTGCAAATATCATTCTCAGATCAGAAATGAAGATTAACTAATTTGCATAATAGGCCCCATAGTACAATTAGGATTATGTACCATGGTCATCTTAAAGATCATACAACTGTTGATTCAGTTGTTGAATAATAGAGGTTGGTGCTTGGATGAATATCTATAGAGTTAGATTGAGGACTCATCAAGCACTATTAAATGATTATTAAGAGAAGATCTCCATCCTGAGAATGAGATGAGAATCCTTACTCTAAAGGTTGATATTTGACCAACATCTTTATGCATGTCCTCTGCATAGGAATAGAGATTCGGAGGTGTCAGATTATTTAGGTCAAAGAGTTGACTTAACAAGATCAAGATAACCAAAGACCTATACCGTATGCTATCATGATATAAGCATGCATCCTCTGACCGGAGACAAATGTGTTACTTTATGTGTGAGTATGTACATTTGATAGACTAATATGTTGCTGACCTAACCAAGTTCTATACAGTGGCATTTTGGTGTGCATGCAAGGGCAAATGAGTAATACGATCTCTCAAAGGGATCATGCTTGTTCATTTACTAACCGGAAGACATGAGCTCATTCATGAGATATTGGGAAGGATAGAATTTTGTGTACGATAGTATTACTTTGGAAGCTTTATTGAATTTGTAGGTTTGATATATTCTTTTGGAAAGTACATGATCAAGGCCTAGGTATGATATATGCTTTTGGAAAGTATATGGTTGATACCGACTCCAAATGATCGAATGAGAAACTTAATGATAAAGACCCTGAAGGAGACAATATAAATACACTCAAACTTCAGGTTTGTTCTTGGTCTTCCATTATGCAGGATGTACATGTGTTAGGAATACCTGAGGGTGATGTGATCATAAACGATCGTATAACCATGGCACTTCCAATCCTAGGGAGTGATAAAACAGGTCTGGATTTTAGTGACTCCTCTCAGTAGAGAAGTGATCTGATCTTGGTCCAAATGTTGGACATTATTCTCAATGTGATTCAAATGCAATGAAAAGATTAGATTTGCGGTTGATTTAATCAAGCATCTATGAGAGGTCCTCAAGATCTAGATTTGAGATGTGATCTCAATATCAAAGTCACTATATGTGGAACAATACAATCGCCCTGTCCTTATCTCCAAGTATCCATGAAGAAAGTGCATTATCCTTGAAAGAGTTCGTGGATAATTTCACTATTGATATATGTATCCGAGCATTGAGAAATATAGATTGTTAAATGTGATTTAATTATCATGAATAATGTGAATTTGATCCATATTCCAAGGAGAGTTATCTGCGATAATAAAATGTGAATTAATTATCAAAAGGTGTGAATAATGTGGATGTGAATCATATTATTTGGGTACATGAGAATAGAGATCCAAGATGATTATATGTGATTTAATTATCATGGATATGAATAATGTGGATAGTACTATACATATTAATCAGATATTATATATATATATATGGTTTATAATATATTAGAGAGAGCCTGTTGTGATTTGTATTTGTTAATTAATTATTGGTATAAATTGGATTCACATTGGATGATTAATTGAAAGTATAATTTACATTTTATTTTTGGTTGTGAATATGATTCACAAATTTCCAATGGCATGATTGCGACATTATTAAGATAATTGAGATTTATCATGCTAATATAATATTGGAAATGAGATAATATAATCTCATTGGAAAAGATATTACCATCCACCAAAAGGTGGTGGATAACCACCAAGTCCTAATGGGAGTGGGTGGCCATCCCCCTTGATTAATGGATAATTTTCTTTTTTTCAACTATCTCCAAGATAATTGATTTGACTTGAAATTAATTTATACTGATTATTCAATATATATTTAATTTAATGCAATTAAATGTTGTTGTGTTTTCACAACAAGATAATGGCCATTGAAAGAAACACAAATCAATCTCATCCATTGATTTTGTATTGTCCATGGATTGAGATCAATGGATCTCAAAATAGTATAAAAGAAGAGGCACCCTTTTTCTTCAAGTTACATCAATCCATAATCTTTCTCTCCACACGCTAAAGGTTCTCTCTCTCTATCCCTCTCACTGTGGCCATCCACCATGGAGCCCTTGAGAGAGTCGCTATCGCCGCATCATCATCATTATGTTGCCAGATTGCTTGCTCATGGATCTCTGTCTCATTAGATGTGCTTCTCTCGTGAAGAAGATATCAGATCTCGTATGATGAGATCAAGAGATTTATCGCTTAGATCATCAACATGAATTGTGAGGAGCACATGTCTCATCAATGTGCTCGCAAGCGTCTCCTCCATCGGATCATACTTGAGACAGGAGGTCTCTTCGTTTAGAGACTCGATCGCAACGATGCTTTAAGAGGTAACCCTAGCACTTGTTTGTGGTTTAGATGAAATGATATGAGAAATGTTCTTCGATCATGTGGTTTCATCGGATTTAAAATTTTAAATTTCGCTGCCTCGTGCAAATAGTGTGACTAGTCTCTCCCTGTCACATATGATGTGGTCCTCATGATTATGCGATGCGCTTAGGATTTTCCCTTTTTATTCACCTTGCACAAAAGCTTTGTCAAAGGTCTGACATTTTTGTTGAAGTCCTTAAAAAATCTCCTATAAATTCCAACAAATCCAAGAAATGACCTTAACTACTTCAAATTATGTGATGGCTCTAGCTTGGAGATCCCATAAATCCTTGGCAAGACAACCTCCATATAATGTTTGGAAATCATGTGGACCAATAAAATTCCATTAATCGCCATAATGTGACTCTTCTCCCACGAGAGCACTAAGTTTACCTTGCAACAACCTTGAAGTACTCAGTCTAAATAAGCAAGATATGTATAAAAAATATACCTATAGATCGAGAAAGCATTCATGAAGACCTCTAGAAAACTACCTACCATGTCAGAAAAAACGAACAACATGCACCTCTGGAATGTAGCGATGGTGTTACATAATCCAAAGAGCATCTGTCAAAAGGAGTAGGTGCCAAATGAACAAGTAAAAGTAGATTAGTCCTGATTCTCAAGAGCGATTTCAACTTGGTTATACCCTGAGTACCCATACAAGAAACAAAAGAACTCTTTCCCTACCATCCTCTCAATAATCTGATCAGTAAAGGGTAGTGGAAAGTGATCTTTCTTGTTAGCTATTTTTGTGTTTTTATCTATGCAAACATGTCATGAAGTAGGTACACAGGTTGGAATCTCCTCACCACAGTCATTCTTTACAATAGTAATCATAGATTTCTTCAGGACCATATGTAAAGGACCGACCCACTAGGAATCTGAGATGGGATACATAAATCCAGCATCACACCATTTCCTAATCTCTTACGATGACATCCCAGAGGTTTTGACTTAGATGACACTGACACTCACGAGAAGATTTGTTGTCATCCTCTAAGTAGATATGATGCGAGCATATAGTTGGACTAATCCCATGGAAATATGAAACGTTCCTTCCAATAGCCTTGCAATTTCTCCCAAGAACCTCGAGCACATGAGATTCTTATTCATCGGTCAAGTGCGAACTGAGGATGATCGGAAACATTTGGGGGGGACCCGCAATGAAAGCATACTTCAATGTTGATGGTAAAGCCTTTAGCTTAGGTGAGGTCTGAATCTTCTTTGTGACAATCTCTACAACTGCACTTGTAGATGGTATATGATCTATATCGTGTGTATTTTCCACCATGGCTACTGTAGGTTCAACGTGTAAAATCTCAGAAAGGTTTGCAATGAATGGTCTCTTCTCATAAAGGAATGACCCATCAGGATGTACAAAAATCACAACTAATATCTCACAAATCTCCAAAGGAGGTGTCTCATCAATAATCTAAGAAAAAGAATGTATCTCAGGAATCTCAGAATGTACATCTAAAAATTCGAAATGATCCTTAGAATACAGCTTAAACTATCCATTAGTTGACAACTTAGAATGATCAACAAGGGAACTCAAGGTGTGCTTTCCGGAAGGTCCTTTTCAAAAAAAGGAACTCCTATGTGTCCATGAAATCAGTAAATAGATTAGTGTCTAAAAACTCAACAAGAAAATCCAATCCTCAGAATATGGTGTAACTATCTATTTCTCATATGTTGTTGTTGGTGGCAGTAATTGCCTAGGATCGGGGAATATATCAATTTTCACCTTATCACACCTAGAGTGGAAGATAACCTCTCCAGTACCATAGTCAACTAACCTTTGGTCATTCGAAGGAATCGTCAACAAGTATGATCGGGGTATGGAGTAACAGTGCAGAGGTATCCATATTTATAACATCAAAATCAACTAGAAATCTCATTCCTTGCACAGTTACAATAACATCCTCCAAAATGCATCTCGATCTCTTGATCGATCTATTAGTAAACTAAAGGATCATCCTAGTGAATCTAAGAGGCCCCTACCTAGAGTAAGTGAGTTGCGAGGATACCATGAGATTAATGGAGTAACCACTATTGATAAGTACGATCAAACTCTTGATCAAAGATGTGGCAACAGATGTGAGGTGCTCCCTTATATTTCTTTTTGGGCAGGAGGTTGCTAATGGCATGAACTATGGCCATGGTTAATATGTGCTTATATGTTTTCTTTCATCTGTTCTGCTTTGTTTGACACTTTTGAGTACATGATTCTTTTCGTCCCTTTTTTACTGTAGGTACGTACTCCATGGCCTCAAGGAGTGGAATATCTAAAAAGATATTCTAAAAGATCCCTACCACTACAGGATCAGATAGTGTTGTTTTTAATTTGGATTTTTCTAGTTTATTCAAGTCTATAGGAAATGGCACAGAATCAGAAGAAGCATTAAGCTTCTCATTTATCTTATTCAAAATAGAGCTACCATGTACATGTGGACAACCATATTCAATGTCTACAATGTTATCCACTATAGGAATAGAAGGAACAAAAGGAAAAATATGACGTTATGCTTGGTCTGCTAGTGTAGAAGAAGAATCCACGACGGGTTTGTTCTCCTTCATGGATAACTCGACAATACATCTTTCTTTATTCTCTTTCTGGCTTTTTATGAATAATGATGCTGGATAAGGTGGTGGAATGGTGAAGAAGAAGATGGTGAAACTCCAAGATCTGGGTCTGCTACATAAGATTATTGCTCAACTGGTGAAGAAGATGTTGAAGTCAGTGAAGCTTTCTTAGCATATCTCTCCAATCCCAACTGATGTGCAAGCGGCTACAATCTCCTACCGCTCCTCAGATGAATGGCATCAGATAAACATGTAAAATCAAGGGCTATACTTGGCCCAAGTAGTGGATTGGTCATGGTCTACCTGCTCCCAGCATTTGAAATTGTTGGGATTGGCTTCAACCTGGGCTAGAATCAATGTCTTTGTGGTGGTTAGGTCGTGAAGACTTTGAGTTAGGTCATTCATATTCTTCATCAGTAGTGCAAGTTGATCTAATGCATAATTCACCGAAGGTGCCTCTGGATTCTCAATGACTGGTTGTCATGGAGATTGGTAGTGTGGAGGCTGCTAGTATACAAAATAGGGTTGCTGATAATGAGGAGGAGGAGGATGCGAAAACTTTCTATAATATGCAAACTTTTGCTGATTGTAAGGCTGGTCAGGATATGCAGATTGCACATGCTACTGTCCATGTCTCCTTTTCTGGAAGTGTGGTGGAAACGAGAAGTGAGGTTGTAATTGTTGGTGCTTGTGGTATGATCTCCCTCCCTAAAAATGGTGGATGGGTCTCCGACTCTATTGGGAACCAAACATACCTTGACCTGATCTACGGAATGGTTGTGCTCTCCATCAAACCAAATGTCATTCATTCTTGAATGAGAGGTGGAGGTGGAGACTACTACTCAGGAAGGTAAGGATACTCGTGCTAGTATGCTACAATCTGATATGACTGCTACTGAACCTTGTCTTGCGTCTGAATGTAATAAACATGTTGAATCGTAGACAGTCCTCTGGTACTCTGCTGTGCTAAAGTGGAAGAAGTCTGCTCACGAGTAAATATATCAGTTGTGGCACTCACACTCTAACATGCACTAATCGTACTGATAAGAAGCTCCATATGCTTCATGATATCATCTAGCTTATCCATGTTCTTTGTCATCTGTTTGATGACTTGTAGCTTTTCATGTTCCTTGAATCGTTTCTCTATTATGTACACTTTGGATTGGTAATTTTCTATGATGGTCTGATTTGCACTGTCCACCCTATCCACATCATATGATGTCATTATGTTGATAGCCTTGTGGGGTACTGAAGGAGAGGAAACAAAATGCTTCTGTAAATCACGTGAAGAAGAAAGAGTTGTGGTGCTCTACACCTTCTCCTAAAAACTATGATAAGGGACATCCTCGTCCTTGTTGAAATGGAACCCCCCACAATGATGACAAGCTTAGGGTGACTCAGGTTAAGGAATTAATTACAATGTCATTGTCCCTAAATTAACCAAATTGATATCGAGAAAATTTTATTCGACCACGAAACAAATCAAGAAAGTATGGTCTAAGATACTTTTACTAACCTGGTATAGCAACAAGGGTCGAACACAAGGAGCAAAATTAAACCTAGGTAGGCAAAGCAAGAGAATCAAAAGATTTTAATTTTTCTTTTTATTATTTTTAGTGGTTTTAAATTTGAAAGTTTTAAATTTTCCAAATAAAGCACCAATAAACAATGAAATAAAAGAAAAATATCCTATTTTTATATTTTTCAAATATAGTGAAAATACTCAAAAATCCCAAACAAAAATATTTTTTGTTTTATGTATCTTACGCTATTTGTTTTTAGTTTTTATGTAATTTTTAAAATGGTTATGGATTTTATAAAAAAAATAAAAAAATTAAGAAATGAGCAATTAGTGAACAATTGGGATTATTTTTCAAACTAAAAATATTAAAAAATTCAAAAAAATCCTAAAAATCAATTTTATCAAAAAGTATATTTAAATATTTATAAATAAAGAGAATAAACACATGTTTTGGTTTTTTAAAGATTTCATATGATTTTTAAGGTTCTTTAGGGTTATGTAGATGTTTAGAGTTTTATAAAAGAAAATAAGACAAAAATTGAAAAGAAAATAAAACAATAAAAAAATAATTTATTTTTTAGATTTTTAAAGCATTTTTTGATTTTCAAATTTTCTAAGGTAAACAAATATTTTTGTTCTATATTTAAATTTTTAATAATATCAAATAAATAAAAATTATCGTTTAAAGAAAACACTAGAAAGGACTACAAGTAATTTTTTATTTATTTTAATTAATAAAATAACAAAAAATAGTAAACAAAGTACCCGAATGGAATTAGTTTATGCTCCTAGGAAAATTAATAACACACTATAAGAATATAGGGGCCAAAATGCAAATAATCTAAAAAAATATACAACACATGTGATTCATATTCATAGGGTAATATATGAAAATACTAAAAATTTTCCTATATTTCATTAACACTTAAAAACACAGTGGAAACCTCGCAATTAACCCTAAAAGCACGTAAAGTGGTACGTGAGTTCAACTCGGTTGGACTAAAATGCAAATAAGGAAACTATGATTTCCTAAATGCAATGGTTTATAAATATTTTTACAAATTATTATAATAAAATTAAATAAAAGAGAGAGTAGGGAAAAAGATGCACCATACCCAAAGTCTGGTGTGGCGCACGTGGGGTTGGCGTTCGACTCAGATCTGATGCATGGGTCTGATCAGACAATGAGGAATAGTAGCGCTAAAGAATGGTCTGGATCTACCCTAGATTGGATCAAAGTACCTACATTTGGGTGTGAATGGACAACCCTTATCAGAACTGAGGTGGAGATCTTGGAGGTTTGCATCGGGCGTGGATTAGTGATCTGTGCCTTCCAATCGGAGCGGAAGAATGGAGGACTCCATCAAGTTGTGTCAGAAGAAACGGAAGAAATTAGGTCGAACATATTCCGCGGAATAAAAAGGAAGGGGGGATCAGTTGATTGCAATCAACAATCTGAGGTAGTCCAATAGGAAATGGAGGAGGAAATATCCAAAATAGGGAAAACAACAAAGTAGAGAAATAAGTAAAAAAATGTTGATAAATTAGTAAAGCCTTTTAGGTGATTTTTAACGAATTAAATAAATCAATTTACTGGGTTATTTATATAGAAACCAAATATTTGAATGTATGTTAAACCAATGTATACTATAAAAATATTTTAATATTTTTAAATATAAATAGAATTTTATATTTTATTTATTTACAATATATTATAATGATTTAAATATATTTTTCTTAGATTTTTTATGGAATGACTACAATTGTTAATTAATTAGCTATTTGTACAATTTATACATAATTGGTACTATTATTCAAAGGAGTTTTTAATTTATTTTTATTCTATGTTGTTTTTATGCATTTTACATTATTTTAATTAATTAATTGGAGATATTTACAAGACTTTAAAAAAATACAAAATATACAATTTATTCACAAAAAAATAAATAGATACCTAGATACAAGTATATGTATTGTACCATTGTACACCATTTGTAAATTTTTATTGTTTAAGACACCTTTTTATTTGCAGGTTTTATTAAGGAAATAAATTATGTTGAGATCTTTTTATTGATGAATAAAATAGTACAAGGTTTATAGAGAATGAACATTGAGAGATATTTACAGACTAAATAAAAAATAAATAATATCAACAAGATTTTTCTTTGGATTTTATGAATAAATAGAGACCCTATCTCTCCCTACTTTATTCATTGTCAATCAGGTAAATATTTGACCTTCTCTCAGGGTTCATGTCAGTTTGTACTTATTACATAATTACAACCTTCTTTTTTTCTTTCTTTTTCTTTTCTTCTTTACTATTTGATTTTGGGTAAATAAGTGCAGACTACATGATATTAAAAAAACATGCACAATGCCAATTTATTGGATTTAATATATATTTACAGGTATTTTACAAAGGGATTTCTGGTAAAATAAAAGAATAAAGAATGTGAATCAAGGATTTATTATTCCCCTATAGTTTACCTTTACTAGTCCCTTAGCATAAACTTACTTTAAAAATAGTGAAAAGAAATAAAGAATAGAAAAGGCAAAGAAATTAGACCTATATTCATTATTAAACTTATCTTCATAAAATTGTAGTATGGAGCTCGATCAAACCTTTGGATTACAAGATTGGCAGAACCTTCTTGGAAAATGGAATTAAGACCTAACAGCCCTCAATTCCACAAGACTCCTATTCAGGTCGCCTCAATAGTCATGTTCAGAACAAGTCTACATACACAAACTCTTATGAATATGGTTCTTTACATGTACGGTGTAAGTGATATATAGCTCCTCACCTCAAAAGTTGCAAAGAAATAGCTTCCCTCAACAAGGTAACATTAGTCCTCCGACCTAGAAACTCTTTCCTCGAGGAGCGAGGCCTTCCCTTCTAAGTTCAAGTGCAACCATCTCAAGAAGTGGGGCAAGGAAGAGAATTGACCATGTCCAGTGTAGTTATGTTTCCCTTGGAGCTTGACTAGTGTAGCCAAATCTCCAGCTTCAAGCTTCTGTGAGATTAGATAATGAATCACATAATCTTTGCTTATTCAACTATATACACTCCGACATGAATTTTATTTTCAATCAGTTATGTCCCCTTTTTTGGAGTTTTTTAAATATATACAACATATGCAAGATGCACATAAGGACTTTGTCTTCTTGAGCGAGTAGACTATTCAACTTTATAAGCATTATTGCAACCTACAACATCCTATCATTAGACCTCAATGCTACTAGACCAGGTCGAGATGCACTATCCACCCTAGTGGTAGACAGATGTTCCCACTAGTTGTTACACACATGTGTGCTACCCCAAGCCAAAGGATTCTGCTACCTCATCCATAAAGAGGTACGTGTAGAGTGCACTTGTCCAAGTTATGCCACTGTATAGAAGAATCATGTGTGTGTGTGTTGTGAAATATTCTACTAAAACCAATCAAGGTGACATGTAAACAAGTCTTGTGGACTCAAAGAATTAAGTTGCTAGGAACTGAAATGTCTTAATTGCACTTTTTTTAATGTTCTAATGAAATTAACTGGATTAAGATCTTGACCAAGCTCCAATCTTCAATTTTATTCCAGACTTTTTTAAATGTCAATATTATTCAGAAAAATGCAATATAGAATAAAATATTTACAAAATAGTTTTTAATAAAAAAACAAAAGAAAAGAATAAAAAGACAAAATCATTTTGAAAAGTTTTTCAAATATTTGTTTGCATCTTTTTGGATTTTACATTTATAAATTTTTATGTCATTTTTAATAAAGAAGGAAAAGAATTTATAAACATTTAAAAAAATATGTACATATTTACAAGGGTTTTATTTAGAAGTTTGATTTAGAGTCTTTACAAGTGGATTTTATCTAAACATATTATATATATAGATTTTAATTTACCAAAGAATTTTAACTTACACATAATTACAAATAATATACAAGTTCAAAAAATAATTTTTATACCCATAATTTATAACCCATGTGACAAAATATTTTACAAAAATTTTACAAAAATGTTTTTCAAACATTTTCCAAGCATTTTCAAAACTAGTTTTACAAATAATTGAAAAATTCATTTTATAAACAAATTTTCAATAAGGTTTGAAAACATTTTATTTTCACACATTTTTTACAATATACATAATTTTGATACAAAAATAATATACAAACATTCTACAAACAAAACATTTTACAAAAATGTACAAAATATATTTACAAAGGTTTTTATAAACATTTTACAAAAAGTTTGGAAATTTTTTTACAAACAAATTTACAAACATTTTGCAAATATGTTTAAAAACAATTATATTGCAGACAAATAATAGCCATATTATTAAACTCAAAGTATGAGTTATGGCTAAAGTATATATACAATTTATACGACATCCCCTATACTTAGATCTATGTATGTCCTCATAGTAATCAAAGAGTGAGAAAGGAAGACATAGCTCATGCTAAGTATTGAAAAGTGAAAAGAATCCTATAATACAATCACTCATAGAACGGCGAATGAATTTAATAGAAGTCTGTGATCCCCCCATACTAAGGATCAAATAATCCTAAGTAAAGGGGAAAACAGAGGAAGAGAATGTTTACGAAATCAATGACTTCACTTGTACCCCCAAATTTTAGGATAAAATATCACTAAGTATAGAAAAGAATATCAACAGTTGAGGGGCAAGTGAGAGAACATAAGAAACTAATACAAAAATAAAATAGACAAAAGATATGACATCACTCCATCTATACTTGGGATGAAATATCCCTAAATATAGGCAACAATAGGAGTAATGAAACAAAATGAAAATGAACAACTCGGTGTTTACACACCCTTATACTTAGGATATTATACATCCTAAGTATAGTGAGAATAATCCTAAATGAGATATGGGATGTAAAACATAAATGGAAGAAATAAGGAACAAATCTAGATGAAACACGTGTATACGAAGTGGACAGTGTTAAGGTGCCTCTTAACCAGCACTAGAGTTTGCACCCCTAACTGAGAGCAAAGGGTTATACAATGCAGTATTGAGGTTTAAGATGGCATTTGTAATGCGAATATTGTACTATCATTGTAATCTCTGGGTGAGAACAATAATGAAGTCAACAGAGTAAACGATGACACCCAAATAATCAATAAGGCGGGTGTCTTCTACCTAGAATATAGATGTGAAAATAAAATCAGGATCTGGTAACACAAATGAAATCATTAGTTCAAGATCAGAAAGAAGTGAAATGGTTCAGACTAAGACATCAAACGTGGAGAAAGAATGATCAGTCATGGAGTCCTCCACGTTAGACATCATCTCAAAAAGGTACGGAAAGTCATGATCAGAAGACTCATTAAGAAAAACGATATATGATGCATATAATAGGGACATATCAAATAGATCGTCAAATATCTCAAAGATTGGCTCATCCCCTTGAGAGTCATTGAGGAGAGATAACTTAAACTCATAAGAAGCCGAAGATTCGGTCTCGTGATCTGACAGATCGGATGCACTCTCAGAAAGTGAAAACGAGTACAAAGAACAATGGGCATCCTCCCACAGATAACACTCAGGGAGTAATGCAAACTCATCAGTAAAACAGAGGAATCATAGTCGAACTAGGAATCTGTGTTGCTGTCGAATATCCACTCCACACACCAAAGATACTCATCAGATATGAACACCCTCTAAACAATATGGACACATGAGATGGTACTGGTCAAGAACGTGGATGCGGTAGAAATCTTTTAATTTTATCCTCGAACTAAGGCAATGCTGGCACTCGGTTCCTCCAAAAATGTATCAATGTCGTTAAATAGAAGGACATAAGACTCAAAGACAAGACTAACTATATCTGGCATCTCTAAATGGCGCACCTCATCGATATCTTTCTTTTCAGATGAATTAAGATATCCATCAGAAGCTAAGAAGATCCTCTAAAGAGTAGAGGTTGAGTGATCTGGACATGGAAACTGAAATGGTTATAATGAAGATTGAAACAACATGGGTTCCTACTCCATTTCTTGTCATATTAGCAAATCTGGTGTCCGAGACTCCTGAACTGAAAAGTGAGGAACTTACTCAAACTCTGGCTAGAAGAGCAACAGGAACTCGAGAAGTGTTTGGGGCTGGAAACTCACAGTGGTAGTCACCTCATCCATCATCTGAACCGTAGTAGAATTCACGTCCTCTACATGGTTTGTAATCTCTAGATCAACATGAAGTGTAGCACACCTAACTGGCACTATACCTCCCTTGTGTGTTGTCTCAACGAAATCATCTTGTGAAGATGAGATGTCTGGAAGCTCTTCAAAGATGGTCCATAGTGAATCCATGTTGAGAATGCGGTGTGAAAAAACACGCAAGACATTGACCAATACAATCTGCTCTGCAGTCATCCCCCTAATAATGATATGAACAAGGTCAATCCTCAAGATTTTGTGGTTCGGAAATCTCCTCAAGAGGTCAAGAAACCTCAACCATGAATCATGCAATGACTCTTGGGTATCTGAAGTGAAATCTTTGATAAACAATTGCATCATATCTGCTCTACGATGGGTACAGAATCCCTGTAAAAACTCTAATCCTAAAACTCCCTATGTAGAAAGTTTCATTCCCAACCATATGTGCCATCTCATGGCTCTGCCTGAAGTGAAAATGGGAACGTCTTCAAAATCGACACCTTATAAGTTATATCTGAATATACTCGAGTCACATAAAACTCCTCAAACTAAGAAAGATGGAAATACGTCTCCTCATGCACCTCTCTAGAAAATATCAGCAGTGTCTGAATGAACTCTAAATCCAGAATGAACGGTCTCAAGTTAGAAACAGACGGAGCTCCTAAGAATGGTTGCTCGTCTCCTAGTGAATGTCATGTTATCCTAGAGAAGATATTGTATGAGGCTCGCAACTGCTCACTCTAGTCATCACAGGAGGAATGCGCAATCATCTCATCAAAGTAACCGCCCGAGTCTCTCATCAACATGTATGAACTTGATGGGCATCAACTAGTCGCACAACATGCCCAGTATACAAGACTGGAGAAGAATGAGAAGAGAAATACGAGAGGCCGGTCGGAGTTCTGATCTCACAAGAGAGTGAACATGGATTATGGGAATGAAAAGAAGATGCAGCTAAAACAAAGTATGACACATCATTACGATTTAGATAGACAAGAAAATACAAGATGAGTCAAATGTGGGAGGGTGGGAAAAACAAAAGGAAAATAGAAGGAACGAGAAAAGAAGATGATTGCTAACGACTTGGGGAAGGAACACAACCAACTCATGCCAAAGACAAACAAACACAAAGCACACTCCTGATTCACCTACTCAACACAATGATGACAATAAAAGCTCGACTGTTAATAGTTTCAATTTTAGAGTTAAGTGATCAAGCAAATTATTTATCAGAATCTCATAGGTGAATTCTCATAAATATGGCCTAAGTCAAGGGCTTTGGGCTCTAATAATTAGGTGTATGCTCCTTTCTCTATAGTGCATACGTCGAAGAGAGGGGATTGCTCTCCCAAATCAAGGAATGAGTCAATTACGTTTGATTTTAGTTGTCTATTTCAATTAGCAATCCTAATTTTTAATTTCCAGTTTTCATTTTTTTGATTTTTTTGAATAAGACCACATCTAACGAATATTTTTATTTTCGTTTTTCCTAATTCATAGAAAACAAGGGGAGGAAGACGGAAAAGCCGATGTACGAGAAAACTATGAATGCATGCACAAGATAGAAGGCATACCTTGCTCCAGCAATCTACATGCAATATGATCCAAACATAAATTAAAACTAAGCTATATGATGCAAAGTCAAGAACCGTCCTAAACATAAACTTCTATTTCGTGAAGCACTGATTATTTTGGTTAAGTCCAAACGTGTCTATTGGAACAGATATTATATTAGGCCTATGGACCTAATCATTACTAGCCTCAACAAAAGCCTAGGGGCTCAAGCACACGAAATCCATGATAAAAACAAATAAAAATAAAGGTGAAAAAACCAAAATCTAGTTGGGTCCCCAAGCGCACCTGCACTTGGAGAAATAGACCTCGCATTCCAGGGTATATAATGGCCTAAAAAATAGAAAAAGGGCACGTGCCAAAAATTAATTACAGCTTAATTACAAGAATAATATACAGAAATATAAAATCCTAATCTAGAAG
Source organism: Ottelia alismoides (assembly GCA_037367405.1). Lineage (NCBI taxonomy): Eukaryota > Viridiplantae > Streptophyta > Magnoliopsida > Alismatales > Hydrocharitaceae > Ottelia > Ottelia alismoides. The sequence goes on from JAZKJV010009250.1 coordinate 489,215, forward strand.
TGAAAAAAACTTCTCTTAAACCATCTCCCGTTTCTCCTCGAAGCTCTCTCCTGTCGGGTTGTCTAGAACATTTGGCTTTCACTTCACTCAAGTGCGTCAGTGATCCTAAGATATCCTCCCTCGCTCCATAGGCCCTCGCAACAAAGAGAATCAAGAGAATGCATCGAAACAGATTTTATGAAAATTAAGATAGGAAATAAAATTACTAAAATTAAATAAGCTAGTAAGAAAATAAATCCTAAGCTACCTAGCCTTGATCTCCAGCAACGACGCCATTCTGATGACAATCTTAGGCTAACTCAGGTTAAGAAATTAATTACATTGTCAATGTCCCTAAACTAACCAGGATGTTATCGAGAAAATTTTAATCAACTATGAAACAAATCAAGCAAGTAAACACAGGTGGTATAAGCTACTTTCATTAACCATGTATAGTAACCATGACTGAACATAAGTACCACAATTAAACTTAGGTAGGCAATTTAAGAGAATCAAAGATTTTTATTTTTATTATTTTTAGTGATTTTTAGCATTGCAAGTTTTTATTTTTTGAAATAAAGCGCCAATAAACAATGCAATAAATGATAAATAACCTATTTTTGTATTATTCAAATATAGTGAAAATACCCAAAAATCGAAAACAAAAATAATTTTTTATGTATTTTATATTATTTTCATAAATTTTGTGTGATTTTAGTAATTTTTATGTAATTTATAAAATCAAAGTAAGAAATGAGCAAACAGTGAATAACCAGGGGTATTTTTCAAATTAAAAATATCGAAAAAAACTCAAAACTTCTAGAGATCAATTTTACCAAAAAGTATATTTAAATATCTGTAAATAGAGATAAGAAACACATTTTTTGGGTTTTCAAAGAGTTTATATGATTTTTATTTTGTTATTAGGGTTTTCTATATTTTTAAAGTTTTATAAAAGCAAATAAGATAAAATATGTATAGGAAATCAAAAAAATAAAATAAATCTAATCTATTTTTTAAGAATTTGAAAGCATTTGAATTTTTATGATTTTTTTAAGGAAAATAGAGTGATTTTGTTCTATTTTTGAATTTTTAATAAAATCAACTAAATGAAAATAATTAAAATTATTGCTTAAAGAAAACAATAGCAGGAAGTACAGATAAATTTTAAGGAACTTTTGGGATTAATTTGTTATTTAATTAGATTAATAAAAGAATAGAAAAACAAATAGTGAACAAACGATCCAAATGCAATTATTGTACGTTCCTAGGCCAAACAATAACACACTAGAAGAATCCATTGGATAAAGTGCAATTAATCCAGAAAAAGTGTGCAACACACATGATTCAGATTCAAAGGGTCATATATGCAAATACTTAAAAACTTCCTCTCTTTCATTAACACATAAAAGCATAGAGGAAACCACATGATTAATCGAAAAAGCACCTGAAGTAGCACATGAGTTCAACTCAACTGGACTAAAATGCAAATAAGGAAACTATGAGTTCTTAACTGCAAATTTTTATAACTACTTTTACAGATTATTGGAATAAAATAAAACAAAAGAAAGAGCAGCGAAAAGATGCAATATACCTAGGGTCTCGTGCAGCGTACATGCAATCAACGTATGGATCAGATCTGATGTCTAGGTTAGATCAGGCGGTGAGGAATAACATTGCTGAAGAACAGTCCGGATCTCCCCTACATCTGATCTAAGTGCCTATATATGGGTGTAAAGGGATGACCCTGATCAAAATAGGTTGCATCTCCTAATACAACAGATGGAGGAATCCACTTATACTGAATAGTTTGGATCAGAGTATACCCCTTCGATGATGAGCACTGCTGAAGCGATCCTCTGATGGATCGAACAGTCTGAGAACCTCGGGAGTGAATGGTGAAAATTATACATGGGAGGAGACCAGATCCAACGATTGGAATATCATCTAGATGAACTGGCAATGAACTCACCTCCGGCAAGCTTCGATCTGTAAATACACACGACTCAGACGTTTCTCGGAGCTTCTCTAATGGGAGAAAGATTGTTGATGGAGTTCTGCAGTGGTGGAGGCTCTCAAAAGGGTCTAAGACCAAGGGAAAGGTCCTAAAGAGTCATGGTGATCTTGAGCAACTTGGGGTGTGTTTCTCTCTTGAATTAGACCTCCTGATATGGTTCTTTCCTCTGTTTCATGCACACAAAACATGCTATGTTGAAAGAAAAAAGCCTCGACCCATTAAATGGTGGAAATGGATGGGGGTGCGTCACTACATGGGTCTACGATGAAACGAAGGAAATAGAGGCCTAGTGGCTCGACTCTGGTGGACTCGAGGAGAATGGATAAGTGGAGAAGGTGGAAGGAGGTCTGGTGAAGGTGGACAGATGTTCGTAACATGGAAACGGAATTTTGATCGAGGCGAAAGGAGCTGGAGAGGGTGGTTCTGCTAGAGATCAAAAAATATAATAAAATAAAAAGAAAACCTAAGAATCTAAGCTACTTGGTGTATGAAGTCGCCTGGGTGGAGATCAAGGACCTTCAAGGGTTATGGCCTCAATGGGTTGGCATGGCTAGAAGTTGAGCTCCTTGTAGCAGGGCATGACATAGAAGCTAAAAGAACTAGGGCTAAAATCGACTCCAATCCTCTCTACGCAACACCCTCACATGTTGTCACTCATGGGGAGTTATTGCATATCATCAGATAAGGAGGAGGGACCAAAAAGTACCGAAAAGATGGTATTGTGGAGCTTTTATATGAAATGTAGGGTTCGAGAAGATTCAACAGTTATCACGTGAACTGAGCCATGGATTCTGAAGGTTGGCATCGAGCGTCGTTGGGATCATCGCCTTCCAATTAGGGCGGAAGAACGGAGGAGAACTCCGTCGGATCCGGTCAGAGGAAATGGAAGAAATCATGTTGAATCTGGTTTGCAGAATAAAATGGATGGGGGGAACCAGTTGACTACGGTCAAAAATCCAAGTGGTCCAATAGGAAGCGATGGAGGAAATAGGGAAAATGACAAAATTGAGAAATAAATAACGATAATTAGAAATAAATTAGTAAATGAATTTAATTTTAAAAATTAAATAAAAAGGAAAATATTTATAAATTAATAAACTATTTTAAATGATTTCTAATGAATTAAATGAAATAATTCATTGGGTTATTTATATAGAAACCAAATATTTACAGGTATGTTATACCTATATAAACTTTAAACATATTTTTATTTTATTATTTTTACAAAAATACATAATATTTTATATTTTATTTATTTACCATATATATTAACGCCTTTAAATATATATATTTCTCTTAGACTTTTTACGGAATGATTATGGATGTTAATTAATTAGCTATTTGTGCATTATATACATAATTGCAACTATTATTCAGTAAAGTATTGAATTTGTTTTTATTAAATTTTGTATTTTATGCTTTTTAATTTAAAGTAACTAATTGGAGTCATTTATTAGTATTTTAAAAAATTACAAAATATACAATTTATAGACAAAATAAATAAATAGATACATAGATACCGGTATAGGTGTTGTAAAAATGTAAACCATTTGCAATTTGTTATTATTTAAGAAACCTTTTTATTTACAAATTTTATTAAAGAAATAAATTTTTTAAATATCTTTTCATTTATGAATAAAATAGTACAAGGTTAATACAAAATGAATAATGAGAGATATTTACAAAATAAATAGATTACATAATATCAACAAGATTTTTTTTATTTTATGAATAAATAGAGGCCCTATCTCTCCCTACTTTATTCCTTCTCGACCAGGTCAATATTTTACCTTCTCTCAGGGTTCGAGTCAGTCTGTACTTATTACATAATTATAGCCTTCTTTATTTTCGTTCTTTATCTTTTCTTCTTTATTCTTTTATTTTGGTTAATAAATGCTAATTATAGAATATTAACAAAATTACAAACAATGATAGTTTATTGGATTTAATATATATCTATTGTTATTTTACAAAGGGATTTCTGCTAAAATAAAGGAATAAAGGATGGGAATCATGGATTTATAATGCATCCACCAACTTTTGGTTCTTAATGTTCTACCCCTAAAAGAAGTTATGCACAAGGCTCATCTTTGAAATATCATGATTGAGGAACTTCTCAATTAAATCCATAAATCTTTCCCTCACCTCATGATTAGGCTCATGGGGGAGAAGTTGGCAATCATGGATCACATTTAGTTGAGACGTCCAAGTGGATGATATGTGCTTAGAAAAGTGAACCTCAACTCTTCCCAAGTTGTGAAAATCATTCCCAAATGGTGAATCTAATATAACGCTTTATCTATGAGACTGAACAGGAAAGAAAATCTTCACTACCTCTGATGGGACATTCGGGTAGTGTATAATGCCACATATGCATATAAATTGTTGGAGATGTACATGCAGTTCTTCATTAATGTGCCCATGGAATATTGGGAGTAGAGGTAAAATCGTGGGCTCAAGCACAAAATTCCCATGAATCGTAGGGATATTAATCCATGAATTAGTATGTCCTTCCCTTTGATTATAGGCATCCTTTAGTGTAAGCATTGACACTAGTTCAATGAGTGGATCTTCTCCTCCCCTATTCTTACCTTCATTCTCATGCTCATCTTCCTCGCTCATATCTTGTCTTTCATTCCTCAACTCAAAGATTATGTCTCTTAATCCATCCTAGATGTTAGCTTCTTCAAGCAACTACGCCTGAATGGCCTGAATGGAAGCTAACATCATATTGTTGAACTCACTTTGCTCAGCCATGGAACCTTTTCCCTTTTGTAGCATCAAGTGCCACGTTTTTTATTCTGAAAATGTATACAACATTATAATAGTCCATAAAAATTATGGATTCTCAAATGGTAGTTTAAGATTAGAGTCAGTCTCAAATAATGGATTGAATGAGTATATGGGTGATGTGGAAGAAGAGGAAAACTCAGAAATTGAGTTTTCCCGAATAGAAGACGACCAAACTGGAGTGTGAAATGAGATCACAGAGTCTGAACATGAAATACTCCAATTTGACACCTCTGATGTCAATAAGAATGATGCGAGAACATGATTCAACATAATAAAAAAAGAAGAAAAGGCGTGAAGGGCACGGAAGGTTGTTTACATCAACAAACAAACACAATACAAGGCACCGATTCACCAACTGGACAGAAGTGGAAACCATGAGAGTTTGGCATTTTATCTTCTCAATTTTACTTTAATGAACCTACAAGAAGTTACTTACTACCAAGCACATAGGGTGAGTCAGAGCTATCACCCAACATACATTCTCAATCCTCCACAATCAATGAAACTATCTACCCGGGCTGCCAGGTTCAATATCAAGACCAAAGGGAGAAAGGAGAATGAGCACACCAAAATTGTTTTCTAATGTCTGAGGCAAGTGCTTGCATCTCAACCATACACCACAAAGTTGTCTACATTTGCAAAGGGCACAAGTCCAGGAATTTAGGCTCTATCCTTAAGGCTGCATCTTCACACACTCTGTTTAGATGTAAGTACCTGCAAATAATGAGGGGTGGTACTCTCCCCAAAACAATAACTTTGTCCTTACATTCTGTTAGGGTTGGGTTTTCTTTAGTAGTCCAAATTTTACATAATTATCACTTTTTTGAGTTTTTTCAAGTAAGCGATCTAACAAAATTTCCAATTCCTTTTTTTATTTATGTGAGTGAAAACAAGGATGGGAATCGGAAAAGTTGATGTGTGATGAAATCAATGAAGGATGCAAAGAAAGGAATGAGTATCTTTCACCAACACTCTACATGCAAAGTGATCCGTGCATAGATTAAATACAAAAATAAAACTAAACTACATGATGCACAGAAACTAACCTAGTAGTAACTTCTATTAGCAGGCAAGAATCAATTAATTTGATTTAGTCCAATCCTATGATCTAGTCTATAGGAACATATATTATTTTAAGGTACGTGGACCTAATTGATTACCTGGATTAAAAAAGATAATAAAATGTACTTCTAAGAGATCAAGCACATAATGTTGTGATAAAACAAGCAAAAATAAAGTCGATGAAAACAAAAACCGATGAGATCCCACAAGTGCACCGACACTTGGTGAAACTGACCCCACACACACAAGGTATATAATGGCCTTTTAGAAAACAGAAAAAGAGGCAAGCACCAAATCAATAATTACAATTTTTTACAAAAATAACGACGAGAATATTAAACTAAAAGTAAACAAAAATTCCATTAGCAAGAATCTCCTCAAAAATCATCCAAGTTTTTTGCTTCTTCCTCAGATGCTCTCCTTCAGATCTATGAAGAAACGAGTCGCTTTTGCTTCACTAGGGTGTGTCGACGCTCCTAGGACAGATGCCCTTGCTCGTCGAAACCTCTCAAGAAAGAGAGAAATAAAAGAGATGCCAGAAGTGGATAAGAGGCAAAATGAGAAGATAAAGTGAAATGGATTTCAAATGAATCTCTAAGTCTGATCTCGGGTAGCTTTCGGTGTCCAAAAAATCAGATCATGCAAGAGTTGTGTAAGCTCCCTGATGGCATGCGGAATTCGAAGTTAGTTCTCACTCCTCAACAAGATGCAATCCACATAATATATATATATATATACATGAAAATATAGGCAAATAATAAAATGAATAAATGACAAGAAAGAAAAGAGACACAAGATATGAACATGTGACATGAAATATGAATAAGAGATATGTGACTAAAATGAGGATAAAAAATAAAAAGACAACAAATAGGTTTCTACATCTAGAATAGTAAGCTATAAGAAGAGAAACCTAGCAACCCTTGCCGTGCCTGCCCAGTAATGGTGCCATTTGTTGATAATGAACTTTGCAGGTTTTAATTAAGAAGATTAATGCAACATTGTTGCAACCATAAAAATCATTCAACAAATATTTTATTGATTTCTCAAACTAAACTAAAATAAAAAAATGTCCGCAAGAGATTTTTCCTATTTAATTTACCCATATAGCATATAGGATTGAACTTAAGGCGGCTACAAAAATCTCGAGGGTTATTTAATTCAATGACAACCAATGACATAAAAGAGGAAATTATATGCACATTGTTCTTGGCTTTTGTGAATTTTTTATCTTTTCATTTTTTTATGAATTTTTAATTTTTATTTTTTCTAATTTTGTAATTTTTATTGATTTTTAAAGTTATGAAAATGTTTTTAATTTTTGCAAATAAAAGAAAATAAAAACAAATAAAAGAACTATAGAAAGAAGTAGGAAAACAACAACTTTTTAGAATTTCAAAGTGTAGAAAAAACAAATAGAAACCTAAAACAAATTTTTTTAATATTTTTCGATTTTTTGTGATTTTTATAGAATTTTAGATTTTTTAGGTTTTCAAATTAAGCAAAATAGGAAATAATGCAAAAAAATCAATGCCAATGTATTTGGATTTTAAACAAAAAAAGAAAATGAGATTAAAAATTAGGGAAGCATGCATAATGAGAGCGAATGTTTTTAAAATTTTCCAAAAAACATTTTTGCAACTTTTTTTTCGATTTTCTATGATTTAAAATGATTTTTTATTCTTTTCAATATTTTTCCATTTTTGGTTTTTATGAAGAGATAGCAAATTAAAACTTGTCAAAAAATAAAATTAATAAAAAAGAAACAACCAAGATTTTTGATATTTTTAAAAAGTTTTTATATTTTTTATTGATTTTCAATTATAGATAATGAATATTTTTGTGATTTTCTTTAAAAAATAAAAAGTATATAAATGCAAAATAAAAAATAGCGTGAATAGATGAGATTAGCAAGAGGTTGAGATAATTGTTATTATATTTAATGAGGGTTAGATAATTAATCCAGGTTCACATGGGCGTGTATCTAATTATTTATATTTAAAGTACTGATGGATAACAAATAAATAATTACGAGGCCAAAACTCCAAATTACCTAGAAAAATGCATGCTAATGCACGTGACTTGCACTAGACTGGACCTATTTGTAATAAATTTAATTCCATGGTCCAAATAATAACAAATAAGTGCGCATTCTTTTATTGCAAAAGCACAATAACGCACGTGCTTTCACGTACTTTAGATCAAACATGACCAAAAAGTAAATAAACTAAATAGTAAAGTCTTGTATGTAAATATTCAGTCCATAAAATAATGACACGTGTACCTAAAGGGACTTATTTACAAAACATTTATACAACATGGTCAGAATGTAATTTGACCCTTAATCCATGTGGCGAAGCGAATGACTATGATGGCTTGAATCAAGCGGTGACAATTGAGGCACTCGTGTGTGGATCGGATCAAATCTGGAGGTGCAATACATAGCTTGGAATTGGGCAAGAATGGAGGGTTGTTATGAAAACTGGAGTTGATGTTCATGATCAGATGGATATGGAGGCCACTGGAAGAACTATGAAGAATGGACAAGAACTCGAGCTTTGGTCAACTAGAAATCTATTGATCTCCACTTAAATTAAAGTCATGGATAGGCATCACGTTCATGTAGGGTTTCTCTCTCGATCCAGTAGCTCCACAATGGTCGAATGTGGATGAGATGTTATTTGAAGGTTGGAAGGTTCTACAAGTTTAAATGGACCACCATGTGTTGTTTATGTTCTCCAAACTACTCCAAGTACATGCAGATAATTCAGAGCTTGGTGGGGTTCTCTAGCCTACTTTATGAGCAAAAAATAAGTGAAATGGTGAAGGGAATGGGTCTCTCCGACGATGCTGGTCGGAGAGAAGGTTGAACCTCATATATGGAGTAATTTGAGGGGTTTCAGATGTAGAGGACAAAGGAGAAAGGTCATGCAAAGGTGAAGTTGGGACGTGTGTACATGAAAGTGATTGGAGCGTTTCCTATAAAGCTGATAAGAGGAAGATGGTGGTAGATCTAATTTTGCTAAATATGGAATTAAATCACAAAATAAAAGCATAAAAGAAAAGAAACAAACCAAAGTATACCTACGTCGAATTGTGGATGAAAAATATAGTTGCGGGGAGCAGAGAGTTAAAACGTGGAGGCGAAGAACTATGACCATGTGTTGGATCATGAATTCTAGCCTCTGTCACATGCTCCTGATTGTGGGAAACTCAAGCTGTCACCTTATTCTTGATCTAAGAGTCTATCTCAAGGAGAAATGAGATATAAAAATAGATCGACGACGACTGGGCATGGATGAGATGTTTGAACAGGGAACATGTTTGTCCACATTTTGAATTCAAAACCTACAATCCGAGGCGAGGAGGAGGGAATTAATGAGCTACCGATGGAGAGGGTTGATCTAGCTGAAATATTGGAGAAGGAAGAGGGGAGCGTTGATGATCAAAACATACATGAAAATAAGAACAAGAACAACCGATGCACAAGAAACGTGGAAAGTGGCAAGGATTGGGGAGTTGACCTCGGTCAACAGACCCATGATTGACAAATAAGATTGCACACAGAATGAGACAAATTATGCTACTTGACAAAAAGAGAAAAATATGAAATAAATGTAAATAAAATATAAAATGAATAAAAATGAAAATGTAAAGATAAAATGTTGGTAATTTAATTAACTTATTTTTAGTGATATTTAATTAATTAAATAAAATATGTACAAGGGTATATATGAATAAAATGAATTATTTTCACGTATATATACCTATATTTACAACACCTAGATTTTTAGTATGTTATTTATATAAATATATATACATAATATATTAATTTATTAATTTAAAATATTTGTAAGGATTCTAATGATATTTTTATTTTATTTTCGAATTAAATTATTAGGCTAGATAAATAGTACTATTCTACAATATGCATAATGGTACATAAAATATATACATGATTTTATTTTATTGATTGTTGATTTTGTGACTTTTTCTATTTTATAAAATTTAAATACATATTTATAAATGGTTATAAATACTAATTGTACAAAAATACAAGGAAAATGAGTACACAAATTATATACATATAATATACATAGGTATAATATACAATAATACCCCCAAAAAACAACATTTCTCATTTTAATTCTTATTTTTATGAAACCACCTTCATTAAAAATTATTTAATTTGAATTACAATGAAAGTGAGTTTGATTATTTCTTAGATTTGCTGGAGAAGATATTAATATGACAAGTTGAGCTTTAAGGCTTTTTAAGAGTGTTGTAATTTACACAAGATACATCGATTATTTTTGCAATTAATTTTTATTATTTATTAAAGATTTCTATGTACAAGTTTCAAGAATAAAATAATTTTACTTAAGGAGAATTTTGGGTATAAATAAATAAGTGTAAAGAATAAGTATTATATACAATAGTATACAAGTCAGAAATACACACACATGCATATTGATTTTCTTGATTTTAGGACTTATCCCCCCCTACTATATTCCTGGTCAATCAGGCCATGCCTTGACCTTCTCTTAGGGTTTGAGTTAGCCTCTATCTATTACATATACACTTTTTTATTTTTCTTTATTTTTCTGTGTTTATTTATTTATTTATTTTAGATTAAAATAGTGATTAATATACATTATCTACACAACTATAAAGGTTTGTAAAATAATAGATTTATTGTTATCTACTAGTAGTTTATATGGGAATTGAAGCAAAAATAATTGAATAAAGATGATCTTGAATACAAATTATGTTGTGCTTCCAAAGCAAGATTATCATGCATGTAATGTGGTTGGTCCCAATATCTCATGAGTGAGCTCATGTCTTCCGGTGTAGTAGTGAACACGTATAATATCTTTGAGAGATTATATTACTTATATGACTTAGTATGCACACCAACTGGCTGATTTAGACCATGATTAGGTTGTCAAACTAATTATCTGCCAAATGTACATACTTATTTATATTTTATACATCTATCTCCTATCAAAGGATGCATGCATATATAGTGAAAACAAAAGATACAGATATTTGTTATCTCCATCTAATTACATGATGAATCACCAATTCATCACCTTTATTCATCTATTTTGGTTTAAAATCTCTTACAAAACACCGGTAAATAGTATTACTTTTCACTTCTTAATTATCCAATCTCTACTATTTATAGTGTACAATTATCATTATTTTTAACCAAAATAAATAAATAACAAAAGAAAAAAGAAAAAAGAAAAAAAGGAAGACTGCATAACTGAAATAAATTATTGTTGATCCTAACCTCGAGATTAGGTTAAGACTTGACCTAATGGATGAGGAATAAATTATGGGAGAGAGAGTCATTAATATATATAAATTAACAAAATCAATTTCATATGTATATATTCATTACACTTTTATGTATATAGCTTATACTATTTATTTATCAGTAATTCCATCTTTAATAAAAAAATATTTCTTCTTGAAACTTGACCAAGTAAAGGTGTTCTAAATAATAAAAATAATTTAAAATTAAAGCTTGTACAAAATAAAAGGGATAACACTCTGAAAAAGCCATAAAGTCGGAATTAAAAGATCAATATCTACACCATAAAAAACTAAAAATAAAGAAAACTAACTTTCATTATGTTCAAAATTAAATACACTTTAAAATAAAATAGTTTCATAAGAAATGGAGTTAAGATTTGAAAGTCAGTTTTTTAATGTGATGTTGTACATATAGATATATATTATACTCATTTGTTGAAATGTTTATTCATTTATCTCTCTGTATTTTTGCACATATTATATTTTTCATATTTTTTACATATTTTATGTTACTTATATAAAATAAAAATAACCAAAAATCTGTTTGTATTTAAACTATAGATAAAATGTACCAAGTACATATGTATATTTCTTTAACCCATTAAATAATTCCTAAAAATAAAATGTATACATATATAATCCTCTATTTATTTTGTAAATAAATAAAATTTTAAAATAATGTATATTTTTTAAAAAATAAATAAATAAAAATATGTATATAGTATATATAGGTATTTTACACCAAATAAATAAGGGTTTTTTTCTTTTAACCTTGCAAATTAACTTATTTAATATATTAAAAATCACTAAAATTTTTGTTAATTTATAAACAATACTTATTTTGAAAATGTTTTAATATAAAATCATTTTATATTTACTTACTAGTTATTTCTCTTTATTTTTTTAGCTTTTGACTTTTTCTATTTTCCCATATTCAGACCTCCTTCCTACTAGGCTGCCTCGTGCTTGTTGACATCGGGTCAACTACCCCATCTGCCTTAAAAACCACATTAAAATCCGGACATGTCTTCATCTCAAATTTTTCGCACCTAGCTCTTCCACCTTTTAGACCCAACTAATTAAACAAGATCAATGATCAAATTAGTTTTCATATCTTAAATCCTCGGTTCAAGAGCATTTGTCTTTTAAAGTTGAACACTCTCCAACTCTATAAATAATCAAATCCGACATCCTTTTCCATTTTGATTCGGTTTTTATCGTCGTTTTTCCTAAGATCGATCCTAAGAGCATACCCTTCGTGATAGTGAGGTCTACCCTTGGTTAGTAGTGCGAACTGGAGCATGAATCACAAGATCCAGCTGTCGATCAGAGATCCATCATGCAGAGGTTTCTTCGGTCGATCCATAGTAAAATTGAGGCTAGAATGACCACTGTCCACTATAGATAATCATAGATTAGTTTTTTAATTTTGCATTTAATTCATAGAATTTTCATTGATTTTAATTCCATCTCTTAGATTTGTAGTCTCTCCTTAGATTTGCAAAATTAGAGGTCTGATTCATTTGATTTCATTATCATCTCACTCTAATCACCTAACTTGAACACTTACGTTTGTCCATCTATCCTCTTCAAGAATCTAACAACCTTATATCCATGTATCTAAGATTAATCTCCAACACCTCATTTCATAGGAGAAAGCCCTTTGATCCCTGGCTCTTTTTGCTTTGTCTATGCATAATAGTCCTGACCGAAGGAGACCCTTCGAGTTTTGAATAATTTGCAAGAAGTTGAGCATTCATCTTAATCTTCAATTAGTTTCTAGAGGTCGACGTTCATATGTTTAGAAGCTTTTTATCATGGTCTTTAATCAACGACACTTGTATCTGATCTTCACCTTAGATAGATGTGCAACCATCTCAGTAGTTAACTGGAGCGACCAAAGTCAAGATCAAACCTAGATTGACTGAGCTCTGGATAAATGAAATTCATCTGCAATGACCCTCATCCATGTTCGTCTAAAGGTATTATCTTCTGTTAAATTAGGAACAACTGCATCAGATGCAATCTAGATCATCCATTCGTGCCTAAAAGGAGACCTCCAGACTATATCCATTAGTAGCGCCTCACAGCCATTCTAGCTCAATGTTGAGCACGTTTTTCTCGAGGATGGTAATTGATGAATATGTCGGTCGTTGCTATCCCCAAAAAATCTGTGACAGACAAACATTTTTTTTAATTTTTTACGACTTATTAACGTGTATAGCTGACAGGGTCGAACTCAGGGAGGCTACATATCCCGATAGTTATTCAATTAATCGAAAATCAATCAAGAGAAAATAAGAATCTCAAAGGACAACTATCCTTGGTTTTGTGAATTTTTTATCTTTATAATTTTTTTAATTTTTAAAAATAACACGAAGCAATATTCCTAAGATCAAAAATACGCACACCAACTATTTTTGTAATTTTTCAATTTATCCAAAATGTTCAGAAAAATCCAGAGAAAATATTTTTGGGTTTTAAAAGTTTTGAAATGTTTTTGACAATTTTTGTGGAATTTTTAGATTTTTTTGTATTTTTCTAAAAATCAAAAAGTGAGAAAATGTGAAAATGTGCACAACCTGGAGTACTTTGCACCTTAAAAATATTTTAATTACCCAAAACTCCTGACAATTATTTTTATGACAAAATAGTAATTATGTACAAACAGGAACTGAAATCATTATTTTTGGTTTTTCTAATAATTTTCTGTGATTTTTATAAGATTTTTGATGTTTTCCAATTTTTTGGGGTTTTATAAATAATTAATGAGTGAAAATAAGTGAGAAACTGAAAGACAATGAAATAAAACTATTCTATTTTTTTGAATTTTGTGGAGTTATTTTCAAATTTTTATGAATTTTCAAATTTCAGGGAAATATAAAATGACATCGTTTTTTATTTTTTAAATATATCAAATAGTAGTAAAAATTCATATAAAAATTACACAATGAAAAAGACATAGCAGGAGCAAACATGAATTTTCTCAGATTTTTTGGAACCAAAAAAATATTTATTTCATCAAAAAGAGAATGCAAAGTTCATATCTGAAATGTAGGGTCCAAAGTACAATTATGGGAAGTTTTTGCAACTATCTATAATAAAAGTAAAGTTCAAGATGAATTTCGTAAATTAGCCAAAATATCTGGAGAGGAGGGATCTTCTACAATTTTCAAAATTTTCACGAGGTTCTCTGTAATTTCGCAAAATTTTTTTCACTATTAGAAGTCATACAACAAGCCACAATAGAATACCGTCGTTAAATGGTCAATTACCGTGGTTGCAACTCATAAGCCACGATAAAGATAGCGTGGCTTAAACCTCCATGGCCAAAGCATTACCGTGGCTAAATCACCAAGGCATATGCCACGGTTAAATACCGTGACTTAAAACCGTAAGCCACAGTGATTTACCATGGCAAAAACCTATAAGCCACAATACACTATTGTGGCCTAAAATATTAAGCTACGGTAATTTAGCGTGGCATAAAACTATATGTCACGAAAACCATCCCATTGTCTAAACGCAGTTGCAACGTTAAGTTACCGTGGCATAAATAATAAGCCATGATACTTTACCATGGCTTACATCTATTTGTCATAGTAAATTACCATGGCCAAAACTATATGCGACAATACATAACTATGGTAAAAAAACTTGGACCACGATGAATTTCCATGACAAAAAAAGTGGAGAGAACTAAAAAAAATAGAATTCATAGATTTATTGACCGTTTCTTTCAATGCTCAATATTCTTTCATTTAAACATTAGATATAAACACACTTGTTCAATATTCATATTGAAAACACACATTAATATGCACATACCAACAACAACATAATAATAAAATACGTCCATGATGACAAACATCAATATGATTGATCTTCAATGTAAAAATTAATAAAAACTAAATACCATCATCCAACCAACATCAAAATAGTTAACTAAAAATGTTATAACTAAACAGAAATAATGTTATAAGTAAAAAACAATCCCAAAAAAGCGAACACTACTCATCTAATGCAAAGTCATCAAACTCCATATCATCATCTTCCATATTGTACATTCCAACTCTTCCACTCCTTCCTTCAGATGAAGAAAACTCTCTTTTGATCGACTTGTTGCTTCAGATAAGGAGGTTCCATGTTGTGCTCGACTCAATCTCTCCACTGCTAGTGCCAATTGTGCCATAGTTTGTGACTGCATCCCTATTGCTTTTGTCTGCTCTACCATCATGGCCTCCAAACTCTTCACTCGATCATGTAACTCACGATCAGATTGGCCTCCGCGTCCATAAAACCTAGTGGGGTTAACACCTCCACCAATTCCTCTCACGCGTCCAGGATGTTCAGGTCCGGTTGCTTCAAGATAAGCTGCATCTTGAAAGATTCCAAGAGATCCATCTAGAGGGTGTTGAAGAATTGTCATATGATCCTGAAAATATGAAAATAAAAGAATTTCAATGTGATTTTGAACAAATTATAAGAATTTCAAATAAAGTTTTATTTAATGAAAGAATAACTCACATGTTGCTTCTTAAGCTCTTTATCAATCCATACCCTACAACCATCTTTTCCTTCTCTAGTCTTGAAGTATATGAAAAGATTGCATCGATTGGAATCTATCCCCTTCTTCTCCTGAATGTAATGGTACATACATACATATAGGATAAGAATGACTGATTATTTAGATTTAAAAATTATTCAAATACTACCAAGTCATGTCCTAATTGTCGCATGCTTTTTATTCCCATACGATGAGACACTTCCTCTAATTTCTCTCGATTATTCTTGTTCTTAAGTTGCATGGCCTAAAAAAATCATAAATTTGCAATACATGCAAATGAAAGATATAAATGTCACATTGATAATGATTTATAAAATAAAATTAGTATATTTTTATACCTTATATTCTCTGGACATCCAATAATCCATCAATGTCCTCCATTGCTCTGTCGTTATACCTTCAGGTACATTATCAAGTAAATGTGATATCAGAATTTCCTCATTGAAGTGCTGCAAACATAGATAGTAGAAGTTATTCATAACTCTAAATTGCATTAAATGACAAATATATAATGTTTAAAGCAATTATCATTTCTTACATCTCTCTTGATCCTGAATCTCCAGCTACGGTGTAACTCTGCAGCATGAGAAAGAATTAATCACTCCAAGTCAGCACGATTCTCCCATGAAAAAGATTCATATAAAAAATCATAAATAAAAGTTCAAATAAAACTATTTTTCAATATTACCATATCTTTTGCAAGAAACTCACTCTTAATCTTTTTAAAAGCAAATTACGCATCTCCTGTGTAAATCGAAAATCTCGAATAGTTATTGGGATGATGTTGCATGTCAGTATCCCTAATTGACTCTGAAAAAGATCGCTATTGATGCCAATAGCATATCCATCAACAACATCGACAAAAAAAGACTCCCCCGGTCGAAGACGACCAAGAGCTCCTCCTCGAGCTGCTCCTCGAACTCCCATTCCCCTAGACTTTTGTGCACTTGAAGCCTCTATATCGTCCTCGATGCGATTAATAGAAGAAGGTGAGGGTATTGAAGGTGGAGTAGGTGAACGCTCCACCTCTAATGTATTATGATGTTGTACTCTACGCTTGATATTTGGATGACGAGCCATCTGCATTAAAACAATTAAAGATTAGCAAATATATTGATAAAACTAATGAAAGAAGAAAAATGTGTATATGAGACGTTGTTTCAAAAAGCTTACCATTCATTCAAATAATTCTTCTTGATATGCTTCATTTTCATTATCAAAATCATGTGTGTCCTTCTCTTGAACATTATAATAAGCTCTTGGTATTGTTCTTATTGGGATTATCCATCCAGGTCTTCTTATATCATCAACAAAAAATACTTGTTCAACTTGACTTGCAAGGGCGAAAGGTTCTTCTATCCCCAATCTGTGATTTCTATTTATGCTGACATAACCATCTTTATTTTTTATAAAACCTCTATCCTTATTGAATACATCAAACCACTCACATTTGAAAATGACGACTTGCTTCTCATGTGTGAAACTGATGTTAATGATTTCAATTACCTCTCCATAGTAACCATCCAAGACAGATTCAAGTTCAGATTTTACAATCACACCACACATCTGTGTTTTTTTAGATGAATCGACAGATTTGATTCGAAATCTATACCCATTCACAAAATAGCTAGTATATGTATGCACATAAGAAAATGGCCATTCTTGTAAAATATCCAAATCAGGGATCCATATATTATCTTGGCATTCCTTAAGATGCTTAACTTTAGCTCTAAACCAATATAGAAATTTTTTTGCTCGAATGGAGTTTTGTCGTTCAATATTCGGAAATAAATCAGTAAACTCTTTGAAAAATATATCCAACTGGTCAATTTGTATTAATATATAATATTGAGCTAAATACATCTCATCTTCATCTAATAACTTTCGAGTAGTTCCACTTGTTGGTTTTCCACAATCCGAAAGAATGGATAAAATTCCATCAGATACAGTAACATTTTCGTCATTATCTGCATTTTTTTCAAAAGCACTAAATGTGTTGCTTTCATCATCAAGATACATTGACGAGAAGTTGATACATTCTTCAAATAGATAACCTTCTACTATAGACCCTTCTGGATGTGCCATATTAAACACATGATCTTTTAGCCTTTTAAGAAATCTCTCAACAGGGTACATCCATCGGTATTGTACTGGTCCAGCAATCTTGGCTTCATTAACTAAGTGGACTAATAGGTGAACCATCACATCAAAGAATGATGGTGGGAAAATCTGTTCCAACTTGCATAATGTCTCTACGATATCGGTCTCCCACCTTGCCAAAAGATTCCGATCAAGAACTTTAGAACAAATATTTCTGAATTAAGAACTCAACTCCTTCAATGGCTCCAATACATTATCTGGGAGATTTCCACGTAAAGCCAATGGCATAAATACTTGCATAAAAACATGACTATCGTGGCTCTTTAAGACTGAGACTTTTCTCTCTGCCACGTTAACACATCTTGATAAATTCGATGAATAACCATCAGACCCGAATTGATTTCAGAAACTCTAAAATGTTTTCACGTTTTGCAGTTGATAATGTGTAACAAGCATCTGGTAGTTCAAATCTATTCTCATCAACCTCAATAGGATGTAGGTCACTTCGAATATGCAATTGTTGAAGATCTTGTCTACTTTTAAGTGTATCTTTTGTTGTTCCTGATAAGTTTAAAATACATAAAATATTGTCCATAACATTTTTTTCAGTATGCATCACATCTAAATTATATCTAATCTGTAAATCTTTCCAATATGGTAATTCTTGAAAGAATATACTTTTTTTTCTCCAGCCACCAGTTCCAGATTGTTTAAAAAGACGACCAAGCGGAATATCTTGCAAACAATTTTGTTGTTGACACATTTCTGATCCATTGTAACGAATGCTACTCAAGTCCAAACACTCTCCAGCTGAACTCCCATCAAATTTCTTGTTAAACGATGATCCCTCCATTTGTGATTTTCCGGAAGAAATCGACGGTGACCCATGTAACATTGTTTTGAGCTTTTACTTAGTCGCAAACTATGTGTTCGATCCATACAGATAGGACATGCAGTATATCCTTTCGTACTCCATCCTGACAAATTTGCATATGCGGGAAAATCATTAATGGTCCATAAACCTGCTGCTCACATCAAAAAAGTTTTTCCTTCATTTGCATCATATGTTTCTACTCCATTGGCCCATAATACCTTCAACTCTTCAATTAATGGTTGCAAATATACATCAAGGGCATTACCGAGACCTTTACTACCCGGTATTAGTAATGGCATCATTGTAAATGATGATTTCATATACATCCATGGTGGTAAATTGTATGTAAATACAACAACCGGCCATATAGAGTAACTATTACTCATATTACCAAACGGATTGAACCCATCACTTGCCATACGAAGCCTAATATTACGCATGTCACTTGCAAAATCTGGATGAATTAAATCTAATCTTTTCCATTCTTCAGTATCAGCTGGATGAACCATGACTCCATCGCAGTCATCTTTTCTTATATTCTCATGCCGAGACATCATTTTTCCTATCTTTGGTGATTGATAGAGGCGTTGTAGCCTAGGAATCAAAGGAAAGTATCGCAAGATCTTTGCAGATTTTTTCTTCTTCTTGCGAATCATATAGCCTCCATTGTCTTTATATCAAGAACTGTTACACTTCGGACAATATTCAAGTCCACTATTCTCTTGCCAAAATAATACACAGTCATTTGGACATGCATCTATCTTCACATAATCCATTCCTAGTGTGTGAGGGCATTTTTTAGCTTCATACCAACTTCGTGGATAATTTGTTGGTTGCTCTAATACCTCACCAAAAAAGTCAAGTATATCAGACATCAGTGCAGTTGTAGCTCGATGCTTGACTTTCAACTTAAATAGTTTTAAAATAAATTTGAATCGAGACATCTTCAATCCATCAGCGATAGGTTCTTCAGCTGCCGCAAGAGCCTTATAAAACTTATCGAAGTCTTTGATTTCCTCTTCAACATTAGTAGAGCTATTTAGATGACCTCCTAAATCATGCAACTTGTCAACAACGTCTTCACATGAATTTTCAACTTCTAAAATATTTGGTGTTGGTTGTTGTCCTTCCTCCTCTCCATGTAAATTCCATATAACGTATCTCTGCCACCACCCATTCAAGATAATATGCTCATATACCTCTTTCTGTCCATATTTTTTAGTATTCATACACTTTCGACACGGGCAATAAATCCAGTCCCTATTAGATCCATATCTGTAACCTTCTCTACCAGCATGAAATGCCCATTTTATAAAACTACGTGCTCCTATATCATATGCTTGAATATTTGACAAGCGTTTGCTCAACCACGTCTTATCCATCTACATAAAGTGTAACGATCAATTAATTATTTGCAACTATATGTGTATGATACTATTTATATATACAAGTGGATAAATGAATTGTCTTAATATAATTAATTACACCATAGAATAGAAAACATTGGAAAATAAATATTCACATTCTGCTCACGTAAAGCTAATGATGGGAACGTATTGTTTTAACTCAAATGATGCATACTAAGCTCAACATAGTGCAACGGTCAAGAATCCTCAGAAATTAACTTCGACAATCCATATAATTTAATAATGTAGTGACAGTAATATGACTCATATATAATAAGGGTTGACCTACTAATATTCTCCTCTTCTTCAATTCTTCTGTTTAAAACAGAGGATCACTGGAGTATAGTGGTCATCCAAATTCACCCACACACATATAAAGCACTATAGTAACTTAGTGTTACAATAAAACCTATGAACTGAAACCACAATGCCCCAAATTACCAAAGTAGCGCAACACTTTTGCCTCATAATTTGACCACAATACTTACTGTATATGTTTTACTTTTACCCCTTGACTTACTATATAGTGGTCAATCGTATAACTAATACAAAGATACCAACGGAATATTTTAGTTGACCACTGTATATTCTTCAATTTTATATCCACAATACTCATTGTATATTCTTCAACACTTTTGCTCCCATGACTTACTATATAGTGGACAATCATAAAATTAATAAAAAGATACAAATTGACCACAATACTCACTATAAACCACAACTTAATGATCCCCACCCTTCACCCACACACAACAAGGAAATGTTTTAGTTTTCTTGTTTGGCTCTATCTTGGTTAATTCATCAATATCAACTATATACCAATATTCTTTTTGTGGAGGAGAGAAACTATAATGGGTCCAATGTCCTAAACAATCTTCTAGCTGAACTATTGTTATCGAGCTAAATTATGATACTGACCCTTACATTCAGACAGACAGTTATCTCCCCACTAGACATTTCTTTTATAAGTTCCAAACTTTTTAGAATCACTACTGGTTATACTTCCTTCTCGGAGGATGTTGTAATTTGCAAAGGAAACTCACAATAGTAACCATAAACAAACATAAGATACAATACTTTTACTGGTTTCCGAAATCGGGCTAACAAGAAAATCGCTCATCTGTTTTTTTACCAATCACTCATCTGAAGTAAAACTCTAATTTAATGTGAGCAAAGAATATTACCAATCCAAATTAATTGATTTTTATCATTATGAGTAACTTGTTGAAATAATCCATGTACCAGTAGCCTCTCTAACGCGTGAGAAAAATATCTCGACGTTAAAAAGAAAGCAGAGACGAGTCATGATTGGGGTTGGTCTATGGAATCATTGAATTAGTCGACCTCTTAGAAATCTTCTCGGGTCTACAAAATCGCTCCTTCCCAAAGATCATGGTTCTACCATCCATCTCTTCTTCCCACCAAATGTTTCCTACGACATCATGTTATCTACAACCAAGGGGTGGTAGGTTCTGTTACATGATTTGCAGGACCATAACATGTAGATTAATGAGGATATGGAGGTTCCATCAAATTGAATGTGAATTTTAAAATCTTATAATCCCTGAGATTTCATATGGTTGTAGGTATTGCCTTACATCTAACTTCTACCAGAGGGGAAAATAGGTCTAGACATGAAAATATAAGGAAATTTTAATAAACAAATTAAACATTTACCTCAAAGAAAAGGAATGCAGAGAAAACACAAATACACACGACGCGATCTCAAGTAGCCTCCTCTTGCACGAAGATTGTCATACACGCGCACAGAGAAAAGATCCTGAAGGCTTTGGTCGGGGACTGCGGAGACGAAGAAAAGGAGAGCAATGAGGATAAATGGGATTGGTCGAGTGTGGCAACGGAAGAGGAAAGGGAAGACGATAGTGGAGGAAAGGAGAATCATTATGGATTTGGGGGGATTATTTTATTGTTAAATTTGAGAGAGGATATGGATTATATTTCAGATTTGGGAGGGAATAATGGGATTTGGGAGGAACCGAGAATTTGGGATTTGATCGGAAGGGTAATCGGGAGGGATTAACATTGGATTGCATTTTTTGGGAATGATGGAGGGTTTAATTTTAGAATTTGGGAGGGAATGGTGGAATTTCGGAGGGAGTGTGGCCATTTGGCCATAGTCATATTATTTGTCTCTTAAAATAATCAGCCACGGGAGGAAAACGTAGCTTGAACATATTGTCCATGATAGAGTGCTGTCACCGAAATTTATTAACCATGATATATTTCCGTGGTCTAATTTTATTGGCTACAGAAATTCACGATGTTATTGCATTTAGGGTATGGTAATTTATTGTGGCATAAAATTTTTTGTGACGGTAATATTACCATGGCTTTAAAAAGCGTGGCTAATATACCATTTTCTAGTAGTGTTTATTGAAAAATCTTTTTGGGTTCTTTGCACTTCGTTTCATCACAACCTAAGCAAAAGGGGAGGGCACCACCTACACTTTCTTCTTCAATAGTCGATGAGCAGCAACGTGGAGGGCGACGCTCACAGCAGGGCCGCGCGTCGCTCGATGGCACGGAGGATGGTGCTCACAGCGGGGCTGCGCGTCGCTCAATGGCGTGGAGGATGGCCGAAGGTGGTAGGGGCTGCGGCGCGGTGGCGGTAACGTTCAAGCATGGTGGATGGCACTGAGGGGGGCGCTTGGGCGAGAGGGGAGGCGGCGTTGCGGCCTCGCTCTGGGAGGTCGACGGGCGGAGGACACCGACGGGGACTGCGGACCGCGGGGGCACGCACGGTAGTCTGGAGGGCGACCGCTGCTCAAAGGTCGGTGGCACGCCGCTCGATGGTGCAACCTGCTCACGATGGTGGTGCAGCTCTGCGCCGCCTCACGTGGGAGGAGGCGGCTTGGAGGACATTGTGGGAAGCGTCGAGGCGGTGGATCTGGTCGCGTGCGGAGGGCGACCGCGCGCCGCCTTGGCGGTAGCGATGTAGTTGGTGGGCGACAGGGGGGGGGGGTGACGACCCCGCGGCCTTTTGTAAAATTATTTTTTTTTTATTTTTTTGTGACATAAGGTAAAAAACTTTTTTTATTGTAAATAAGAAATAATAAATAAAACAGAAAATGATAAATAATTCTTTTGTTGTTTTCTTTTGAATGTTCCTGCAGAACAAATGTTAGAGGAAAAGAAACAAATAAATTTGTTTATTTATTTATTTACAAATCAGAAAATGAACGGGGATCCGGCGAAAATGAAAGGATCGAATCCGATTCTTCGACCACCATGGGTGGTCAGATTTGATAGATCGTGGGATGAAGAAATTGAAGGCGGAGAGATCGAGAAAGTGAGATGAAAAATCGAGCCGAAGCGGATCAAAATCATGATGGAAAATTTTATTTTTTTAAGAGTTAGAGAAATAAAATGACGATGGAATTAAAATGCAATGAAATAAACTACGATTAACCTAAGATATAGAAACTGAGAAAAATGAAGGACCTCACCTTAGGAGCGTAAATGGATCGTGATCGCCTCTACAAGGCCGACTCGCTGTCACCGGACGGCTTGGAGGCTAGGCTCTTTTTCTCGACGAAATTTTTCTCTCGGAGATCGGGCTCCTCTCTCTAAAGATTGATCCTGTTGGAATGAGGGAGAAGGAGCCAAATAAATAATATAGATAGAATGAAATTTAATTTTCGAATTTTTTTGGATAAAGAGATAAGAGATGAAATTGAAATCAATTTTTGAATTTTTTGGTGGAAGAGATAAGAGAGTTGACATGAGAAAAAGTAAAAGAGATAAAACTATTTACAAACTTATCTATTTTTAAAATTTTCATTAATTTATTTATTTGAATTTAAACATGTTATTTTTTTATTTTTTATGGTGGTTAATTAAAAATAGCAACTATATACATATACTATATACATATATGACATTATATACAAAGGTAAATGAGGAAATTAGCTCTTTTTTGTCAATTTTTTTAGTTTTTTTTATTTTAAATAATTAGTAAGAATAATTTACAAATATATAGAAATACTATATTTACAAAATACTTGGGAAAATTGCACAAACCACCCCGGAAAATCAACTTTTTACTCGTAACTCCTAAAATTATGAAATCACATCCATTTTAAAGATAATTTCATTTAGAATCCAATGGAAGTGAGATTGGTTCAATTTGAGTTCATATGGAGTTAGAATTGATTTTTCAGTTAGTGCTTAGTGGCTTTTCCAAGTGTGGTTGCTTTTGTTATGTACATGATTTAATTGTGCAATTATTTTTATTAATTAGGACACATTTTTATTTACAACTTTGATTTTGAAAGTTATTTCATTTGAGGTCAATTAAGGTACAAATAAATTAGTGTAAGTTTTATACAGATATACACAGAATAAGTGAGAAGTATTTACAACAACGCACATACAATTTTTTTGGATTTTCTACTGAGGACCCTATCTCCCCCTACTTTATTCCTGGTTGATCAGATCAAGTCTTGACCTTCTCTCAGGGTTCAGGTCAGCCTGTATACAATCTTTCTTTTTTTATTTTATTTTCTTTATTTTTCCTTTATTTTTTTTGTATTTATTTTAGGTTAAAGTTAGTAATAAGTGTACACTATTTCCACACAGATGCAAGTTAGTAAGAAGATGGAGTTAGTGTTACGTGCAGGTGTTTTATTAGGGATTTTAAGCTAAAATAAATGAATAAAGATGACGAATCGTAGATTCATCATCCCCCTATGCTTTACCTTTGTTAGTCCCTTAGCAAACATTTATTTGAAAGAGTAAGTGAAGAAAAAGAAAAAGAAAGGGACAATAATGAAAGTAGGACAATATTGAGTATTAAACTTATCTTCATAAAATTGTAGTTTGGAGCTCTGTCAGACCTTTAGATTATTAGTGTGTCGGAAGTTCTGTGAGACTTAGAATTTTAAAATCGACAGCCTTCAAGTTATACACATCATTGTCACAGTTTCGGCCCAGAATCCATCTTAAATCAATTCTCTTCCCAAAGTATACCCTATGAACATTGAACAATCGAGTCATGTGTGTGAAAGGTTTTAGCTCTTCCCATCCAGAATGCCGGA
The DNA here is from genome assembly GCA_037367405.1 of Ottelia alismoides. Classification (NCBI taxonomy): domain Eukaryota; kingdom Viridiplantae; phylum Streptophyta; class Magnoliopsida; order Alismatales; family Hydrocharitaceae; genus Ottelia; species Ottelia alismoides. The sequence goes on from JAZKJV010009250.1 coordinate 514,392, forward strand.
CTACCATGCAAATCTCCTCTCCAATAACCCGTCCTCGGGAAGTCAGATATTTCCTTCTAAGGTCTGTCGCTCTGTGTTCACAATCTAATTGGGGAGAAGTTAGAAGAAGGAGAAAAGAACTGGAGGGTGGTCAGTGCAGTCACCTCTCCTTGTGAAGTTGGCCAGTGTAGCCGAGTCTCCACCAAGATCAACAGGTTTTCTGGAAGTTTGGACCTTTTTGGTCAGTTATTTATTTGGTAGTGGCTTCTTTGTATTTGGATTTTTGGTGGTTCTTCTTGGATCTTGTTATGCCCCTACGGATATAGAATCTTTTGTTTCCATACATGTTTTGGGTGAAGGATATGGTTAGATCCTCAAGCGCATCACAGAAGCGTGATCGTCGTATCGAATACGACGAAGAACGACTAGTCGCACTAGTTGTTCTATGCAGCGGAAATTAAAAAATTTTCATGTGACGAAACCACATGATCCAAGAACACTTCTCGGATCGTTTCGTCTAAACCACAACCAAGTATTAGGTTTACCTCTTGAAGCGTGGTTGCGATCAAGTCTCTAAACGAAGAGACCTCCTGTCTCAAGTCCGATCCGTCGGAGGAGACGCTTGCGAGCGCGGGGATGAACCGCGTGCTTCTCGCAATCCGTGTTGATGATCCAAGCGGCGGATCTCCTGATCTCGACACACGAGATCCGATGTCTTCTTCACGAGCGGGGCGCACCGAAGGAGACGGAGATCCACGAGCAAACCATCGGGCAACATAACGACGATGCCGCGGCGATGGAGAACCTCTCTAGGGCATCCATGGTGGACGACCACATGAGAGAGATGGAGAGAGGATGTGTAGAGAGAATGAGAGAGAGAGAGAGAGATTTGTTGCCTCAACTTATGTGTTAAGAAGAGCAATGGGGTGCCTCTCCTTTTATAGGGTTTTGGGATCCATGGATCTCAATCCATGTGTCAACACAAATCCAATGGTCCACATCAATTTGTGTTTCTTTCAATGGTCATGATTTGTTGCTAAAAACACAACAACAATTAATTTAATTTAAATTAAATATATGTTGATAAATCAACACAATTTAATTACAAAATTAAATCATCAATACATGGAGATAATGAAAGGAGAGAAAGCCTCCTTCCATGTGGAGAGGGGGGACAGCCTCCCTTTCCTAATGGGAGTGGTGGCCGTCCACCCTCCTCCATTAGGAAGGTGGCTATTTCACCTTTTATGTAATCTCCATTATTTGCAACAACTTTTGTTGCAAATTATTTCACAAAAAATAAATCCAATTTATTTTGTGAACATTGCAATCATGCCATTGAAAAATTGTGAATCACATTCACAACCCAAAACAAAATGTAAATTACATTTTCAATTTGTTGTCCAATGTGAATCCAATTCACATTAACATTTAATTAACAAATGTAAATTACAAATAGCTCTCTCTTATATATTATAAATCACATTTATAATATATATGACTAATATGGATATTGCTATCCATATTATTCATATCCATGATAATTAAATCATATTTAATCATCTTGGATCTCTATTCTCTTGTGTCCAAATAATATGAATCACATTCACATTATTTACATCTTTGATAATTAAATCTCATTTAATTATCTAAGATAACTCTCTTTATAATATGAATCAAATTCATATTACTCATGATAATTAAATCACATTTAATTATCCATTTTCTCAATGCTCGGATACATATATCAACAATAGAATTATCCATGAACTCCTTCAAGGATAATGCGCTTTCTCCGCAGATACTTGGAGATAAGGACAGGGCGATTGTATTGTTCCACGTATAGTGACATGGATATTGAGATCGTATCTCAAATCCAGATCGTGGGCCTCCCATAGATGCTTGATTAAATCAAGACCGTAAATCTAATCTTCTCATTGTATCTGAATCACATTCAGATCAATGTCCAATACTTGGACCAAGATCAGATCACTTCTCTACTGAGAGGAGTCACTAAAATCCAGACCCGTTTCATCACTCCCTAGGAATGGAAGTGTCATGGTTATACAATCGTTTATGATCACATCACCCTCAGGTATTCCCAATACCTGTACATCCTGCATACTGGAAGACTCAGACTAAACCCGAAGTATTCGATCAACTTTATACTGTCTACTTCATGGTTTTATCAGTAAGTTTCTCATTCGATCATTGGGAGTCGGTATCGATCATATACTTTCCAAAAGCATATATCATACCTAGGTCTTGATCATATACTTTCCAAAAGTATATATCAAACCTACAAATTCAGTCAAGCTTCCAAAGCGAGACAACCGTGCGCACGGAATTTGATTCTTCCCAATATCTCATGAGTGAGCTCATGTCTTCCGGTTCAATAACTGAACCTGTATGATCCCTTTGAGAGATCGTATTACTCATATGCCCTTATATGCACACCAGCGCGCCGGTGTGTAGACCTTGATTAGGTCATCAACCTATTGGTCTGCCAAATGTACATACTTAGACATATAGCAACACATCTGTCTCCGGTCAGAGGATGCGTGCCTATATCCTGACAGCATACGATATATGACTTTGGTTATCTCGATCTCGTTAAGTCAACTCTTTGACCTAACTAATCTGACACCTCCGAATCTCTATTCCTATGCAGAGGACCAGCATCAAGAGGTCAGTCAGATATCAGCCTTCAGAGATAAGGATTGCCATCTCCTACTCATGCTGGAGATCATCTCTTAACAATCATCTGACAGTGCTTGATGAGTCCTCAATCTAACTCTTTAGATATTCATTCAAGCACCAGCCTCTATGATTCAATAGTTGAATCAACAGCTGTATGATCATCAAGATGGCCATGGTACATAACCCTAATTGTACTAAGGGACCTATTATGCAAATTATGTATTCTTCATTTCAGATTAAGGAGTGAATTGCAATAACATTTATTGCATAATGGCTCGCCGTGGGCTCGCATTTCCAACAATCTCCCACTATCCCAAAGAGCCATTAATGGGCTAATCATTTAAACCCGCACTCATGTGACAATTATAGGCTATTTAGAAAATAGCTAGGTAAGCTGATCAGTCACTCTGTTCCCGCGAGACTATGCCATGTCCTTTTACGGCACTTGCATATCCCCAGTAACAGTGCTCACATCTAATGAGAATGTTGCATCTCATGCAACCAATACTCAATCTAGTTGGTTACATTGTCCCTGACATCATAACCAGTATCCCCATAATCCTTATTAGAATACCTTCATTCCCGGAGATCTCTATCTCCTAAGGTATCTAAAGTTTAGACCTTTATAGATCACTATCTACATGGTCTAAAACTTTTGAATATAAGACTTTGAGATTACTATCTCAAAAATCTCCTCATCTATGAAGATTTTGTTATTACTGCAATCAAGTGTTTTATCTCTACAGTAGGATTAGTAACAATTTACTACTCCCACTGCATGACAGACATCTGGTATTTGTACACTCTAGCATACACTCAGCTTCTCGTAACTAATGCACAAGTGCAAGTAGTTGTAGCATTTACTTCCTCAACTCTTTGAGGTGCTATCCCTTAAGATAGGTCAGTACCATATCTTAAGGGTTGGAAGCCTTTCTTGGAATTTCTATGAATAGAATATGTCCAAGGTATACTATAAATGTGACAGTCCAATTATCCTCTTCTCTTGGATTTTGAACAACTTCAGAACTAAGATCTAAGAGGTATCTTTGAAATCATATTTTAAGATATGGAATAACCAGATTATAAAACACTTATTATTATCCTTATATCATTTTAAATGATCAGGATATCATCTATATTTAGCGCAATGAACACATAGGCACTCCCACTAAGCTTCGCATGGCTCATCAAGATTTTATTTGAAATCATAACATTTATAATTTCATCAAATCTTATGGTCCATCTCAAAGAAGCTTATTTGAGTCCTTAGATGGATTCCTTATCTTGCACACCTTGCTTTCCTCAACCATGAAGCCCTGGGGCTACTTCATGTGAATATCGTCAGAGAGATATTCATAGAGGAATGCAATCTGGACTTACATCTCGAAGATACAATAGTCAAGTTGTGTAGCTAAGGTTAGCAATATTCTGATGATTTTAAGCATGTTCACCGAAAAGCAAGTCTCATTGCAAGCAATGTCTTCTCTTCCATGTGTATCTCATTGCTACGAACTATGCTTTGAAGGTATGTACCTTCTCATCAGGTTCCCTTTCTCTTGAAGATCCATTTACACCTTTACGGGTCTTACCCATATAGGTGGATCCTCGAGGGTCCATATACAACACTTGTACATGAAGTCTACATGAGACTTTTATTGCTAACATCCATCTATCCATGCTATGATCTTCAGAAGCTTCATCACATGAAGTTCGATCATTGTCAGATTTCTCTGACACATGGAATCCATCCTCAAATTTATTTGAAGAGGTTTTAGTGTTTCATCTTCAATTATCCTTTTAGTTTCCAATTTTAGGAGCCTCATTATCTTTTCAAGATTAAATGAGTTCCTACACTTCATTTTTATCTTGATTCTCAAGAGTCTCAACCTCCAAGAATCACATTCTCAGAGATGAGATATTTCAAGAATTTCAAGATCATAAAGTAGGTATCCAATACCATCCTTTATTTTCCTAATGAAGCAGCACTCTCAAGTGCTAGATTCCATCTTGCATGGAACCTTATTAAGGATATACATTGTAGTCTCTACTACACATATATACCTGGAAACTAAGGGATAATTATGCTAAAATTCATTATTGATAAGATCATGTCACACATGATCCAATTGTATCTGCCTATAACTCTATTGAGTTAAGGTGTGTTAGGAGGATTGAGATAGAAACGATATTCATATCTCTATAAGGTATTCTTTGAATTTATCTAATAGGTACTTGCTACCTAGATTAGATCAAATTCATTTTATCTTCCTTCAAACTTTTGGTTTTAAACCAAAAATAATGAAATCTTTGAACATTTCAAAGGTTTCTTAGGTGAAGAGAAGAAATCTCATATCATACATAATCATCAACAGATATCACATATCCATAATGTTTACTATGATATAGATGATCTACATACATCAATATGTACGAGATCCTGAATACCTTGACATCTTACACCTTTCTCTAAGAAGGGTGTATTGGACATTTTTCTTTGAATACAATATTAATAAGTATGTAAGTTTTGAAATTTTAGACATTCTAAAGTTTCATCTCTTATTAGTCTATTGATCAAATCAATAGACAAATGTCCAAGGCTTGATGCTAGATCATTGTCAAATGATCTTCATCCTCCTATTGATCTTAAGGTTTAATTTCACTATTTAGAAATGTTAATGAACCATTCATTAATTTTCTAATTTAGTGGAATCCACTAGATTTTAGATTACTATCTGAAATATCTCCATCATAACTTTTTATGATAGTTCTACCTCAGAATTCATGTTTATTTCCAACATTTAGAAACAAACAATGAGTGTATTCTTATATCTAGGTCATAGAGACATTCTCTAAGACTAAGGACTCTCCCACTGAAATTAACAAGTCTATCAATCCAACAGAGATTGTTGCATCAATTGCATCAATATTCATGTGGATAACTATAAACCTTTAAGATCAAATTTTCCAGTCTTCTAAAAATATGCAACCTATTGCAAATGTCATCAGAAGATTGAGATACAATTATTTGACTTTATCTTATTAATGATTTATGTAGATTAATTTGATGCTCCATCCGAGTCCTTCTCTAAGGATTCTAGATAGACTTGATAGTCATACTATCAACACATCAACTTATTGCAGTATTGGCATTCATCCAACTCTTCGGATGACATATGGAAGTCATAGATGTATAGTCAACTCTTTGACCATACTTCTTACTCGGGTCCAACCCATGCTTCCACTGCGCTCCCTTTATCTATAAGCAACCATTGCTTAAGACTAAGGATCTCTTATGTAAGAGCATTTCAACATTTATACATGCTTCATTAAATTCATACAATATGAATATTATGAAGCTTCAAGAATGACCAGAGTATAGATAGTAGAATGATGACACTCATCATCTACATCCATCTAAACTCTTAAAACATAGGTTCAGGTAGGTACTCAAACAATTTGAATACACCATCTCTTATAGAGCCACCATTCTGCATGATGCAGTGAACCATCTCATTCATGTTAAATGTCAAGAGCACATATGTATGCCCGAATATCTTTATAAATTTTATAAGGATTATTTGACAATTGCGATCATCATCGACATGTCACTTCCAAAGTACATCCGATGAGAGATCAAGACTATAGAGACATAAAAACCCTAGGGTTGAAGTCTTATTATCTATTTAATTGTCATTCCTCATTATTATGAGGAAACTTGCTCATTGCAACCACATACATTATGTGTCCAACTGCAAGTACAATATCTGGATCATGAGTCCAATCCAAGATATTTCACTGGTTATTATTGAGTATATCATTGAGTGGGTTTTAATGAAGGATTATCTGAAATAAGAAATTTGCATAAATATATAAATATATATATATTTTACTTTGATTTAGGATTTTTTTATATCAAAGTTGTCTTGTCTTGTCAACACTGAAAGTTCATTCCCTTAATCACTTTCACTGTAAGAGATATACTTACCATTATATCTCAACAAGATCTGGGATCTCCTTCCTTATCTTTGTTACATCCCAATAATATGAGAATCTGCAACTCGGATAAAAAGAAGCGGGAACACATTCCGCTTTGCAAGTCCAACTTGCATCTCCCAATTCCGTCTTTAACACCCGAGCCCACCACCCCTAAGGCGATGTTGACCCGTCGTTAATTGAACCAACCGTCAACAGGAATAGTACTCGCTATACGCAATCCAATATCGCCCCAATAATATGAGGATCCGATATTGGGGTCACTACGTATACGGCCTTACTCTTTCGAGAAGCAAAGAGTCCGATCCAGATGCGCTTGCATACAGGAGCTGTCACTTCGGACAGGCGTCTCCCACATACAATCCCTGGCGACGGAACCCTTCGCCTTGACGGGAGACCATGGATGTCACTTATGTGATCCTCCACCTCATATTCAAATTTTAATTAATTATCGTGAATCACATTCACATAATTAATTCTTCCAAGGGAATTATTAACTCTAATAATATTAGAGTATTTCAATCTTAATTGGATTCCAATTAATCTAATCATATTAAATTAATGATCCAATTAATATCCAACAAACATTTTAATAGTTACTTGAATAATGGTATTATCTCAAATACGTATTATTTCGAATTTTAATAATTAGAAAAATACATCTTAATACCTCGGACATTATCCCGGCCCTACCCGCTGTCATGGCCAGTACCGACGAGAGTGGGACGGACCACATACGTTGCAACCCGCAACCCCAATGCTCTCCGACTAGGCACCATATCCGCCTCGGGAAAGGATAATGCCAAATTGATTAATTTGTACTTGAGATGATCATTGGTTCTTCAACCGAAATTGTACCATATAGTAATAATCAAAACATTTTTGATTAACATTATAATGAGATTTGCTAAACAAATCCCAAGTCCTATTCAAGCAACATGTTTGTTGGAATGTTGATCATGTAGATCATGTAATCAATCTTGATCTAGATCACATCTAATCATTTGTTGGTTAGGGCAAAGTCATTTAAGGACATAATTATCATTAAATATTTCACAAATATTTATGCATAATTATTCCAGGAAATTAAACAATTTAATTTCACTAATTACTTAAATGACAATCACTAGGTTCTTGATTAGGAAAGTATTTTCAGCAGTGACCCTCACTTACTAAAAATATCATATCTCAATCAATTTAAATCCAAATCAAGCAAAGTAAATTTCTAAAGTTTGCCAACTTGATTTACAACAGAACCCAAGTGATTTGCACGCATTTCAAGGCGTATCAAATCCGCAATTAACATCTTAATTACGTCATGATCCGCAGTCCCCGAAACAGTGGATACATGTTCACTAAAATGAGCATATCTAGAGCAAACAGAATCGAAATCACGCAAACTCAGATCCTACGGTTTCCTTATTTAATGGGGAATAAAATCCGAATATTATTTTCGTGTTTAAACAATTTAAACAGTGCCGAAAATAATATCAAAACAGAGATGCGAAAATGAAATGCAAGAAAACTTTCGCAAACCCTAATGAACCCAAGTCGTCCTCAGTTTATGGATCGTATCCAAAACCACCGACCTAAGGCTCTGATACCACTTGAAGGATATGGTTAGATCCTCAAGCGCATCACGGAAGCGTGATCGTCGTATCGAATACGACGAAGAACGACTAGTCGCACTAGTTGTTCTATGCAGCGGAAATTAAAAAATTTTCATGTGACGAAACCACATGATCCAAGAACACTTCTCGGATCGTTTCGTCTAAACCACAACCAAGTATTAGGTTTACCTCTTGAAGCGTTGTTGCGATCAAGTCTCTAAACGAAGAGACCTCCTGTCTCAAGTCCGATCCGTCGGAGGAGACGCTTGCGAGCGCGGGGATGAACCGCGTGCTTCTCGCAATCCATGTTGATGATCCAAGCGGCGGATCTCCTGATCTCGACACACGAGATCCGATGTCTTCTTCACGAGCGGGGCGCACCGAAGGAGACGGAGATCCACGAGCAAACCATCGGACAGCATAACGACGATGCTGCGGCGATGGAGAACCTCTCTAGGGCATCCATGGTGGACGACCACATGAGAGAGATGGAGAGAGGACGTGTAGAGAGAATGAGAGAGAGAGAGAGATTTGTTGCCTCAACTTATGTGTTAAGAAGAGCAATGGGGTGCCTCTCCTTTTATAGGGTTTTGGGATCCATGGATCTCAATCCATGTGTCAACACAAATCCAATGGTCCACATCAATTTGTGTTTCTTTCAATGGTCATGATTTGTTGCTAAAAACACAACAACAATTAATTTAATTTAAATTAAATATATGTTGATAAATCAACACAATTTAATTACAAAATTAAATCATCAATACATGGAGATAATGAAAGGAGAGAAAGCATCCTTCCATGTGGAGAGGGGGGACGGCCTCCCTTTCCTAATGGGAGTGGTGGCCGTCCACCCTCCTCCATTAGGAAGGTGGCTATTTCACCTTTTATGTAATCTCCATTATTTGCAACAACTTTTGTTGCAAATTATTTCACAAAAAATAAATCCAATTTATTTTGTGAACATTGCAATCATGCCATTGAAAAATTGTGAATCACATTCACAACCCAAAACAAAATGTAAATTACATTTTCAATTTGATGTCCAATGTGAATCCAATTCACATTAACATTTAATTAACAAATGTAAATTACAAATAGCTCTCTCTTATATATTATAAATCACATTTATAATATATATGACTAATATGGATATTGCTATCCATATTATTCATATCCATGATAATTAAATCATATTTAATCATCTTGGATCTCTATTCTCTCGTGTCCAAATAATATGAATCACATTCACATTATTTACATCTTTGATAATTAAATCTTATTTAATTATCTAAGATAACTCTCTTTATAATATGAATCAAATTCATATTACTCATGATAATTAAATCACATTTAATTATCCATTTTCTCAATGCTCGGATACATATATCAACAATAGAATTATCCATGAACTCCTTCAAGGATAATGCGCTTTCTCCGCAGATACTTGGAGATAAGGACAGGGCGATTGTATTGTTCCACGTATAGTGACATGGATATTGAGATCGTATCTCAAATCCAGATCGTGGTCCTCCCATAGATGCTTGATTAAATCAAGACCGTAAATCTAATCTTCTCATTGTATCTGAATCACATTCAGATCACTTCTCTACTGAGAGGAGTCACTAAAATCCAGACCCGTTTCATCACTCCCTAGGAATGGAAGCGTCATGGTTATACAATCGTTTATGATCACATCACCCTCAGGTATTCCCAATACCTGTACATCCTGCATACTGGAAGACTCAGACTAAACCCGAAGTATTCGATCAACTTTATACTGTCTACTTCATGGTTTTATCAGTAAGTTTCTCATTCGATCATTGGGAGTCGGTATCGATCATATACTTTCCAAAAGCATATATCATACCTAGGTCATGATCATATACTTTCCAAAAGTATATATCAAACCTACAAATTCAGTCAAGCTTCCAAAGCGAGACGACCGTGCGCACGGAATTTGATTCTTCCCAATATCTCATGAGTGAGCTCATGTCTTCCGGTTCAGTAACTGAACATATATGATCCCTTTGAGAGATCGTATTACTCATATGCCCTTATATGCACACCAGCGCGCCGGTGTGTAGACCTTGATTAGGTCATCAACCTATTGGTCTGCCAAATGTACATACTTAGACATATAGCAACACATCTGTCTCCGGTCAGAGGATGCGTGCCTATATCCTGACAGCATACGATATAGGACTTTGGTTATCTCGATCTCGTTAAGTCAACTCTTTGACCTAACTAATCTGACACCACCGAATCTCTATTCCTATGCAGAGGACCTGCATCAAGAGGTCGGTCAGATATCAGCCTTCAGAGATAAGGATTTCCATCTCCTACTCAGGCTGGAGATCATCTCTTAACAATCATCTGACGGTGCTTGATGAGTCCTCAATCTAACTCTTTAGATATTCATTCAAGCACCAGCCTCTATGATTCAATAGTTGAATCAACAGCTGTATGATCATCAAGATGGCCATGGTACATAACCCTAATTGTACTAAGGGACCTATTATGCAAATTATGTATTCTTCATTTCAGATTAAGGAGTGAATTGCAATAACATTTATTGCATAATGGCTCGCCGTGGGCTCGCATTTCCAACATTGGGGTCTTAGAAAAAACTGTGCCCAGCCGTCCATCCCTTTTCCGAAGCTTTATTCTAACCCGTACTCCTGTCTTTAGATTTCCATGCTACCAGAAAAGAAACTCACACAATCTTCCAACATCCCATCAGAGTTGAGCTAAGTGCATAGTGTGAGAGTACAAATTAATTCCCTATTCCAGAGTTGTACCCATAATGAAGAGATCATATTAGGCACTAAAAGTCAAATGCTGCACATTGTTATGTGGAACTCAAAGAATTAAGTCAAAGACCTGAAGCTTCTAAAATCCTCTTTCTCGGTGAAGTTCCTCTAGGAATTAGGTGGATTAAGGTCCAACTAAGCTCCATTCTTCAATTTTATTCCAGGCATAGTTTAAATATCCTGAAAAATGTACATGCAAATGCAAAATATGAACAATGCAGAGATTTTTTTAAGACATGATGCACATGTTAAAAGAACATTATTTTTGAACTTTTTATGGATTTTTGGAGGAAGATGCAGATGCGAAAGAAGTTTTTTTTAATTATGCAAATTTCTATAGATTTTTGGTTTTGTAGTTTTTTTAAAGGAAAAAGGGTTAGTAAAATATATACAAGTATATACAAGAGATTTTTTTTGTTTAGTAAGTTAGTTTGTTTTTTTGGTGTGTTTTTGTTATTATTATTTTTTTGTGAATTTTTTTGTGATTGTTTGACTTTGTTTTTATTTTTGTTCTATTTTTATTTTTGTTCTGTTTTTGTTTTGTTTTTGTTGTTTTTTACATACGTGGATTTTGGAAAATTGTACACATAACCCCCAAATAAACGTATTTAAAAGTACGAGTTATGTCTAAAGTATATATACAATATATACGACACCCCCCTATACTTAGCTCGAACTATGTCCTCATAGTGATCAGAGAGCAACAAAGAAAGACATAACTCGTGCTAAGTATAGAAAGATGAAAAGACTCCTATGCTACAACGACTCAAAGAAAAGATAAAAATTAGAGAAGTTGGTGATCCCCCCTATACTTAGGATCAAGTAATCCCAAGTATAGTAGAATGTACAAAGGGGAAAACCGATGAAGAGAATGTACAGACTCAAAAATACAAAGACACGATATGAACAACATCAACCCCCCTGTACTTAGGGTAGAGTATCCCTAAGTATAGGCAACAACAACAAGAATGATGAACAGGACAAATATGAACAACACAAATCATTCACCCCCTATACTTAGGATAAAGCACATCCTAAGTATAGCATATATACATACACACAGAAAAGGGGCGAATGATAAAACAGGAGAAGAAAGAGTGAAACAAAAGGATATACAAGAGGTGGTGAGCTTATGTATCGGGCGCAGAAGGTGGAATCAAAAGATCATCGTCTGATACCAAAGATATGGAATCCACAACGGACAAGAATGTATCACGATCTAGATATGGCTTCAGCAACTGTCCGTTCACAACAAATGGTTGTGTGTCAGATGACAACCCAGATATGACAATACTCCCATTGTCATGCACAACTCTCATGATGAACGGTCCTAACCACTTGCTTTTTAATTTTCTTGGAAATAACTTCAACTTAGCATCAAATAACCAAACTTTCTGATCAGGGGAGAAAGTCTTCCTTCGAATGTGTTTATCATGCAAGTGCTTGACTTTCTGTTTATACATAAGTGAGTTATCATATGCAAAGTCTCAGAAATCCAGTAATTTGTTCAAATCCAACTTCCTATTCTTTCCTGCCTTGTCATAATCTAAATTGCATACACGGAGTGCCCATAAAGATTTGTGAATTAATTCCACTAACATGTGACAAGGCTTTCCATACACCAATCTGTAGGGAGACATACCTAAAGGAGATTTGTACGTTGTCCGATAAGCCCATAGAACTGAATCAAGCATATGGGACCAGTTCTTCCTATCTGGACGTACAAGTTTTTGCAATATCGTCTTGATCTCCCTATTTGAAATTTTGCCAAGCCATTAGTCTGAGGGTGGTAAGGAGACGCAACTTTGTGCTTAATGGCATACTCCTTCACAAGCTTCTTTACTTGTCTATTAATGAAATGGCTTCCTCCATCTGAAATCAGTATTTTGGGAATACCGAACCGCACAGTAATATGGTCCTTGAGAAAGGAACACACCGTATGACTACCTACAGCTCGGGTGGGGATAGCCTCCACCCATCGACTAACATAATCCATGACGAGCAGGATGTACTGAAATCCCTGACTGACAGGAAATGGGCCCATGGAGTCTATTCCCCAAGCATTAAAAACATCAGAAATCTGTATGTAACTTAGAAGCATGGTATCTTTGAAACCAATTGTTCCTCCCATTTTCTGACCATCAATACAACCTCGAACATACTCTGTAGCATCCTTAAACAATGTGGGCCACCATAGGCCACTTTGTAAAACTTTTGCTGACGTGCGTTTCCCCAAATGATGCCCACCATATTCTAGTTTGTGACAATGCTCAAGTACACTGGTGTGTTCCTCCGGTGGAATGCACCTTCTCCATATACAATCTGCACCCTCACGAAATAGGTACGGATCCTCCCACTGGTAAAATGAATCTCTGACAGAAATCTGTCTACCTTGTACTTTGGCCAATCTTGTGGAACTTTCTTGGAGAAAAGATAGTTCACAATATCAACATACCATGGGATTGAGTCCTTAGACAAAATGGACTCATCTGGAAAGGTTTCAGAAATAGGAATCATGTTCTGCTCAGAAGTCTCTGTGTCTATGACACGAGAAAGGTGATATGCCACAACATTTTTTTACTCCAGGTTTATCTCGTTAAATCAAATTTCTATAGAAGAAGGATCCATCTGATAAGGCGTGGTTTGGCATCCTTCTTTGCCTGCAAATATCGTTTGGCAGTGTGATCCGTGTACACAATAACGTGTGAGCCGATGAGGTAATATCTGAACTTTTCTAGCCCAAACACAACTGCTAACATCTCCTTCTCTGTAACCGTATAATTTTGTTGTGCTTCATCCAGAGTCTTGCTAACATAGTGTATAGCAGATGGTATCCCATCCCTTCTCTGTCCTAAAACCATTCCAACTGCGAAATCTGATGCATCCGTCATGATCTCAAAAGGAAGAGACCAATCAGGTGGCTGTAGGACAGGAGCACTAGTAATTCATTTCTTTCATCTAATTGAAAGCAATGAGATCTTTCTCATCGACAACAAAATCAGTCTCCTTACACAGAAGCTCAGTCAAAGGTCTGGCGATTTTGTTGAAGTCCTTTATGAATCGCCTATAGAATCCTACGTGTCCTAAAAATGACCTTAACTGCTTCAAATTTTGCGGTGGCTCTAACTTGAAAATCACCTCAATCTTAGTCGTGTCAACCTCCATACCATGTTTGGAGATGACATGGCCCAATACAATCCCATTAGTCACCATAAAGTGACTCTTCTCCCACGAGAGCACTAGGTGTCTCACAACAACGTTGAAGAACCCGGTCTAAATGAGAAAGACATGTGTCAAAACTATCCTCGTAGACCGAGAAATCGTCCATGAAAACTTCAAGAAAATTACCCATCATGTCGGCAAAAACGGCCAACATACACCTTTGAAATGTAGTGGGGGTATAACACAATCCAAAGGGCATCTGTCTAAAGACGTAAGTGCCAAATGGACAAGTGAAAGTAGGTTTCTCCTGATCCTCAGGAGAGATAGCAACTTGGTTGTATCCCGAGTACCCATCAAAGAAGCAAAAGAACTCTTTCCCTTCCAACCTCTCATTAATCTGATCAATAAAGGGCAGTAGAAAGTGATCCTTCTTGGTTAGATGAGTTCAAGCGTTGGTAATATATACATACACACCATGAAGTAGGTACCTAGGTCGGAATCTCCTCACCACGGTCATTCTTTACGATCGTAATCCCAGATTTCTTCAGAACAACATGTAAAGGACTAACCCATTTGGAATTCGAAATGGGATATATAAAGCCAACATCATACCATTTCTTGACCTCCTTCATGACAACCTCCCTTAGATTTGGATTTAGACGGTGCTGGCATTCACGAGAGGGTTTACAGTCATCCTCTAGGTAGATATGATACGAGCACAACACTGGATTTATCCCACGGAGATCCGAGATATTCCATCCTATGGCCTTGCGATTTCTCTCAAGAACCTCTAGCATGAAAGATTCTTGTTCAACGGTCAACTGCGAGCTAAGGATGACCGGAAACATTTGGGGGGACCTGCAAGGAAGGCATATTTCAACGTTGATGGTAAAACCTTGAGCTCAGGTGGGGTCTGAATCGGCTCTGTGATAACCTCTTCTATTGTACTAGTAGACGGTATGTGATCTGTGCTCTGTAGACTATGCACCTTGGCTATTGACGGCTCAACAAAGAGAATATCTGATAGATCTACGATGAATGATCTTTGCTCAGAGAGGAATGGCTCATCAGGATGTTCAATATTCTTATCAATGAATGGCTCAGATATCTCAGCAATAATATCAGAAAGATGTCTCTCATATGTGCATAAATCAGGAATTTCAATGAATGGCTCAGATATCTGGACCTCAGAACTCTGATCAAACTACTCATCGGCAACTATCTCAATTAGACCACCAAGGGAACTCATGTCGATTGTACTTTCCAGAGAGTCCTTTTGGGGAAGGAACTCCTGGGTATCTATAAAATCCGTGAAAAGATCTGTCTCTTTGAATTCAGCAAGAAAATCACAGTCATCTGGCTCTGATATAGCTTTCTCTGTATCATCTCCTACTGGTGGTGGTGATGGTCTAGGATCAGAGATCGTCTCAATTTTCAGCTTGTCACTACGAGAGTGCAAGATGATCTCTCCAGTACCATAATCAACTGCTACTTCGCTCGTTCGAAGGAACGGTCGACCTAGTATGATCGGGGTATGGAGTAACGGTGAAGACGTGTCCATATCCATGACAACAAAATCAACAGGGAATTTCATTCCCTGCACCGTTACAATAACATCCTCTAAAATGCCTCTTCGCCTCTTAATCGATCTATCGACAAACTGAAGGATCATTCTGATAGTTTTAAGAGGCCATAACTGGAATTCAGTTAATAAAGAGGAAGGCATGAGATTAATGGAGGAACCACTATCAAGAAGAGTACGATCAAATTTTTTTATCAAAGATATGGCAACGGATGTGAGGTGCTCCCTTGTCTTTCTTTTTAGGCGGAAGGTTACTGATGGCATGAATTGTGGTCATGGTCAAGATGTGTTTCTCTGTTTCTTTCGTCTGTTCTTCCTTGGTTGACACTTTTGGGTACATGCCTCTTTCATTCCCTTTTTACTGTAGGCATGTATTCCATGGCCTTGGCATCTTTAAAAATATGTTCTGTAAGATCTCAACCACTCCAAGATCAGATAGTGTTGTTTTTAATTTTTGAATTTTTTTAGCTTTGAGAGCAGAAGGAAACGGCACAGAATTAGAAGAAACATGCAAATGTTCATTCCCTTTATTCAAAGTAGAATCATCATGTACAAAAGGACAACCAGAATTAGATTGTACAGTGCTGTCCAATCTAGCTGAAGAAAAAACACAATCTAAAAAAGAACGGGATGTTGCTGCTGGTAAAGAGGAAGAATCTATGACTGGTATATTCTCCCTTGCTGATGGTGATCTGCATCTGCCTGGTGAAGGTGGTGGTGAAGGCGGTAAAACTCCATATGTGGGTGCTGCAATACTGGGCCTCTCGACTGCTGGTAAAGGAGATGATGTAGAAGATGATGCTCTCTTAGTGGTTTGATTTTCCAACCTCAACTGGTGCGGCTGCAAACTCCTACCACTCCTTAGATAAATGACATCAGATAAATATGTAAGATCAAGGAACTTACTTGTCTCGGGTGGGTGGGCTTTTAGCTACCTGCTCCTTGCGTCTGAAATTGTTGGGGTTGGCTTCGACCTGTACTGGAATTAGTGTCTTGGTGGTGGTTAGGTCATCGATCCGTTGAGTCAGTTCATTCATGTTCTTCGTAAGCAATGAAAGTTGGTCCAGTGCTGGATTGACCGAAGGGGCCTCAGGTTGCTCATTGACTGGTTGTCGTTGAGACTGATAGTGCGGAGGCTGTTGGTAACCATACGGATTCTGGTAATGAGGAGGAGGGGAAGGGGGGAAGGATACTGTCCATAATATGCAGTCTGTTGCTGGTTAGGCTGAGGAAACTACATGGACTGTTGCTGCGGCTGGCCTTGTCTCCAGTTTTGGAACTGAGGTGGAGACTGATACTGAGGCTAGAACTGCTGGTGCTGGTACTGGTACTGCTGTTGTCTTGCTCCCTGAAGCTGGTGGGTGGGTCTCTGACCATACTGTGAACCCAACTGGCCTTGCCCTGACGGACGGAGCTGGTTATGCTCACAGTCAAACCAGATACCATTCACCTCCTGAATGACAGGTGGAGGTGGAGACTGCTACTCAGGAATGTAGGCTACTTCTTGCTGGTACGAAACTATCTGATGTGAATGTTGCTGAACATGATCAGGCATCTGTACATAGTAGACATGCTGAACTGTAGATGGTCCTCTGCTATTCCGCTGGGTGGAAGGAGTCTGCTCCTTAGTAGAGGTATTTGCTGCTGCACTCGTACTGTGGACTGCGCTGATCAAATTTACAAGAAGCTCCAGATGCTTTGTTATCTCATCCATCTTATCCAGGTTCTTTGTCTTCTGCTTGATCACATGAATCTTATCAAGTTCTTGGGATCGCTTTTAAATAATGTCCACTTTGGGTAGGTGGTTTCCAATGATGGCCAATTCTGTGCTATCCACCTTATCCACGTCTTGTGTTGCGTCATTTTGACATCCTTGTGTGGTACTGTAGGGGTGGTGATAGGGTGCTTCTGAAAATCATGTGAAGAAGAAAGAGCTGTTAAACTTTCCGCCATCTCCTCAAAAATTGGATAAAGGACATCCTCGTCCTTGTTGAAGTGGCTTCCCCCACAAGCGGCATCTACCAGCTTCTGATTCTTAATGCTTAAACCCCCAAAGAAATTTTGTACAAGGCTGGTATTTGGAATATCATGATGGGGGAATTTCTCTGTCAAATCTTTGAAACATTCCCACGCCTCGTGAATAGGCTCTTGGGGCATCTGGGAGAAATTAGCAATCAAGGATCACATTTCCAAGTGGATAATACTTGTTTAGAAACGTGGATCTCAACTCTTCCCAAGTAGTGACAACCTTTCCCAAGTGATTTAACTAGTACAAATCTTTGCTCATCAGACTGAATGGAAAGTCGGTCATCTGCACTACCTCTAATGGGACATTTGGGTAGTGTACGGTTCCACAAATGCTATCGAACTACTGGAGGTGTATATAAGGTTCTTCATTAATATTTCTATGGAATATTGTGAGAAGAAGTAAAATAGTAGGATTAAGCCCAAAATGCCCATGAATCGCAGGGATTTGTATCTAAGAATTTGTTTGTCCTGCCCCTGGATTATAAGCATCTTTTAGTGTAGGCTTTACCCCAGGTTCTATGTGAGGTTCTTCTTCCCTATTCCCACCTTCAGGGTTTCTGTTATCCCCCTCTCTCTCCTATCTTCTCTTTCTTGTCTCATCACGAGAATCATATCTCTTAGTGTGACCTGAAAATTAGCATGCTCTATTAACTGTGCTTGAATTGATTGAATTGAGGCTAACATGGTACTGTTGATCTCGCTTTTTTCCGACATGGTTCCCTTTCTCTTTGATGGCATTAAGTGTTCGGCTTCTGACTCTGAAAATGTATATGCCACTCTATTAATGCTCAGAATTGATGAAGTCTCAGATATTAATTCGAGATTAAAGCCAATCTCAAATATTAGATTCATGGACGTTGTGAATTTGGAAATGGAGAAAGAGGAATATTCGAGAAGTGAGTCTCCCTGAATTGAAGGTGAACGGCTCAGAGCGTAGAATGAGTTCACGGAGTTCGAACGAGAAATACTCCGATCTGACATCTTCGAAATCAATAGGCAGGATGCGAGAGCACGAATTGTCAATGCAAGAGTGAAGGTGAATGAAGGCGCAGACTACGCAGAAGGATCTTTAACACTAACAAACAAACACAATACAAACCCCCAGTTCACCAACTCAACTCAATGTGAAGATTGTGAAGGTTCAGTCAATTATCTTGTCAATTTTAGAGTTTGGTTATAATAAAATATATCAGAGCGGTTAAAGCGAGCTGTTAGGAACCCAATGCTCTCAGGAGACTGGCCTAATCCTAAAGTTAGATCTTTCCCAGCCAGTATGAATTACGGACCGTTTACCGGTTACCCGATCAATTCAATCTGTTAAGGACGTCACGGGCCGCTTTACCGGCTACCAGAGAGATTCTCACTAGAGAACGACTAACCCAGGATAGTAGTCCGAAAAGAGTATAGGCATGGCTCTATCTTAGTGTACGGGTCGCTCTCTCGCTACATACAAACCAAACGATGAGGGGATTACTCTCCCCAAAACAATGAATTTTCCTTGTCTTTATTTTAGAGTCGAGTTTTCTTTAGCAGTCCCGTATTTTAGGCAGTTGTCACTTGGTTAAAATATTTTCAAAGAATCTCCTACCGAGTGTCCAATTTTCTTTTTAACTTATGTGAGTGAAAACAAGGAAGGAGATTGAAATTCCAATGCGCGATTAAAAACGATGATGCATGCAGGGTTAGAGATGCGTACGTTGTCGCCAGCACTCTACATGCAAGTGATCCGTGCAGAATTTAAATACATAAAAATAAACTAACCTGTATGATGCAAGTGAACCGTCCTAGATGATAACTTCTATTAATGGGTAAGAACAAGTTTATTTGACTAAGTCCAAATTACGCTCTACTCTATGGGCATGAAATTCTTGTTTAGGGTGTTTGTACCTAATTAATTTCCTGGCTCAAGCAAATTAATTAAAGCAATCAATATGTGGTTCACGAAATCCGTAGAAAACAAAGAAAAATAAAGGCAATGAAAAGAAAAGCGGCGAGGTCCCCCAAGTGCACTGGCACTTGGTGAAACAGACCCACAACAAATGAATGTTCGTTTACATAGTTCAAATGCTAGAAAAGAAACTCTCTCTCTCTCTCTTCGTCTGCTCCAATTCTTCTTCTCCTCTTCTCACGGTATCCTATGGCTTGGTGAAGAATCAAGCCGCCTCCATGTCGCTTGGGTGCTTCGGCTCTTCTAGGATCGCCCTCCTTTGCTTCGTGGGCCCTCGCAAGAAAAAGAAAAGAGAATGTGTAAGAAATACAGTTATCAAATATAAGAAAATGATGAAATGAATGCAATGGATATGAACAATGAAGTGAATGGCAAGAATGTAAACTTATATTTACAACAAAGAATAGCAGGTCAAAAGAGAAACCTAACTACCCTCGCCGTGCCTCCCTGACAACGGTGCCATTTTGTTGTGCACGTTTTTCTCGAGTATGATAATTGATGAATATATCCGTCATTGCTATCCCCAAAAAACATGTGACAAACAAACAATTTTTTTTATTTTTTGCTACTTATTAACCTGTATAGCGGATAGGGTCGAACTCAGGGAGGTTACAATTCCCAAGGGTTAATCAATTAATCAAAAATCAATTAAGAGAAAACAAGAATCTCAAAGGACAACTATCCTTGGTTTTTGTGAATTTTTATCTCTTTAATTTTTTAAAATTTTCAAAAATAACACAAAGCAATATTCCTAAGATCAAAAATACACACACCAACTCTTTTTGTAATTTTTCAAATTATAAAAAATGCTCTGAAAAATCCAGAGAAAATATTTTGGGTTTTAAAAGTTTTGAAATGGTTGACAATTTTTGTGGAATTTTCAAATGTTTTTATATTTTTCTAAAAATCAAACAGTGAGAAAATGCGAAAATGTGCACAGCCTGGAGTAATTTGCAACTTAAAAACATTTTAAGTTACTCAAAACTCTTGACAATTATTTTTATGACAAAGTAGAAGCAATTATCTACAAAAAAGAACTCAAATCACTATTTCTAGATATTTGTATAATTTTCTGTGATTTTTATAAGATTTTTGATTTTTTTCCATTTTTTGGGTTTCTATAAATAATTAATGCATGAAAATTGGCCAGAAATTAAAACGCAATGAAATAAGACTACCCTAATTTGTTTGGAATTTTTGGAGTTATTTTCGAATTTTTATGAATTTTCAAATTTAAGGGAAATAAAATGACACTGCTTTTTATTTTTTAAATATTTTAAATAGAAATAAAATTCATGAAAAATGTAAACAATGTAAAATGACATAAGAGGAGCAAACAAGAATTTTCTCAGATTTTTTGGAACCATAAAAATATTTATTTCATCAAAAAGAGAATGCAAAGTTCAAGTATGAAATGTTGGGTCCAAAGTGCAATTATTGGAGGTTTTTGCAACTAATTATAATAAGCATAAAGTTCAAGATGAATTTTGCCACTTACCCAAAATATCTGGAGAGGAGGACTCTTCTGCATTTTTCAAAATTTTCACGAAGTTCTCTGTAATTTCGCGAAAAATTTTTGTTGAATTTTTTTAGGGTTTTTTGCACTTCGTTTCTTCACAACACAAGCAAAAGGGGAGGGAGTTGCCCACCCTTTATTCTTCAATGGTGGAGGAGCAGAGGCGTGGAGGGAGGCGCACACAGCGGGGTCGCGCGCCGCTTGATGGCACGGAGGACAACACTCACAGCGGGGCCACGCGCCGCTCGATAGAGCGGAGGGCGGTTGAAGGTGGCAGGGGCTGCAGCACGGTGGCGGTACCGCTGAAGCGCGGTGGATGGAGAGGAGGGGGGCGCCTCAGCGAGAGGGGAGGCGGCACTGTAACATTGCTCTGGGAGGTCGACGGGTGGAGGACATAAGCGGGGAGTGCGGAGCACATGGGCACGTGTGGTGGTCTGGAGGGCAGCCGCTGCTCAAAGGTTGGTGGCGCGTCACTCCATGGTGCAGGCTGCTCACGGGAGTGGTGAGGCTCTACACCGCCTCCCGTGGGAGGAGGCGGCCTGGAGGACATGGCGGGAAGCGTCGGGGCGGTGCATCTGGTCGCGTGCAAAGGGCGACCGCGCGCCGCCTTCGCGGCAACAGTGTAGTTGGTGGGCGGCGGTTGGGTGATGACCTCGCTACCTGTTTGAAAATTATTTTTTTGTTTTTTTAATTTTTTTGTGATGTAAATAGTAAAAAAACCTTTTTTCTTTTTATGTAAATCAGAAATAATAAATAAAATAGAAAATAATAACTGTTTTTTTATTTTTTTTGTTGTTTTCTTTTTATTGTTCCTGCAAAACAAATGTTAGAGGAAAAGAAACAAATAATTTTTATTATTATTTTTTTATTTACAAATCAGAAAATGAAGGGGAATCCGACGAAAATGAAAGGATCGAATCCGATTCTCTGACCAACGTGCGTGGTCGGAGTTCATAGATCGTGGGAGGTAGAAATTGAAGGCAGAGAGATCGAGTAAGTTAGATGAAAAATCGATTCTCTGACCAAAGTTTTTATTTGTTTTTTTTAAAGAGCTAGAGAAATAAAATGATGACGGAATTAACATGCAATGAGATAAACTACGATTAACCTAAGATATAGAAATTGAGAAAAATGAAGGATCTCAACTTAGGACCGGAAATGGATCGTGATTACCTCAACAAGGCCGACTCGCTGTCACCAGACGGCTTGGAGGCTAGGCTCTTTTCTCGAAGAAATTTTTCTCTCAGAGATCATGCTCCTCTCTCTAAAGATTGATGCTCTTGGAATGAGGGAGAAGGAGCCATATAAATAGAATAGACAGAATGAAATTTGATTTTTGAATTTTTTTTGGATAAAGAGATAAGAGATGAAAATTGTAATGAATTTTTGAATTTTTTCAGTGGAAGAGATAAGAGAGATGACATGAGATAAAGTAAAAGAGATAAAACTATTTACAAAATTATTTATTTTTTTTTGAATTTTCGTCACATTATTTATTTAAATAAAAATTATTATTTTTTTCTATTTTTTATGGTGGTTAATTAAAAATATCAAATATATACATATACTATATACATATATGGCATTATATACAAGGGTAAATGAGGAAATTAGCTCTTTTTTGTCAAATTTTTTTTATTTTTGTTTTAAATAATTAGTAAAAATAATTTCCAAACATTTAGAAATACAATATTTACAAAATACATGGGAAAATTGCACAAACCACCCCAGAAAACCAACTTTTTACTCGTAACTCCAAAAATTTTTATTTTAAAGATAATTTAATTTAAAATCCAATGGAAGTGAGATTGATTCAATTTGAGTTCATATGGAGCCAAAATTGATTTTTCAATTAGTGTTTAGTGGCTTTTTCCAAGTGTGGTTGCTTTTACTCTATACATGATTTAATTATGCAATTATTTTTATTAATTAGGACACATTTTTATTTACAACTTTGGTTTTGAAAGTTATTTAATTTGTGGTCAATTAAGTCAGAAATAAATTAGTGTCAGTTTTATACAGATATACATAGAATAAGTAAGAAGTATTTACAACAACACACATACAATTTTTTTTGGATTTTCTACTTAAGGACCCTATCTCCCCCTACTTTATTCCTGGTCGATCAGGTCAAGTCTTGACCTTCTCTCAGGGTTCGGGTCAACTTGTATACAGTCTTTCTTTTTTTATTTTCTTTATTTTTCATTTATCTATTTATTTATTTTAGGTTAAAATTAGTAAGAAGTGTAAAATATTTACACAGATGCAAGTTAGTAAGAATATGGAGTTAGTCTTATATGCATGTGTTTGATCAGGGATTTTAAGCTAAAATAAATGAATAATGATGACGAATCGCAGATTCATCACTCAACATGTACATCACACGATTATTGGTGAAATATTACTCCCCCTGTAACACTTTTTAATTGTAAACAAATCCTATTTGGATATGTGTCGATTAGTAACAGATTGAATAATTGCGCATCCATCCTTATCTTTTTATCAATTTAAAATTTAGTCCTAAATTTGCAGACTTACGTGGTTGAGCACACATGTTTTGGTGAAATTACAATAAGAAACCTATTATTTGTTGTTATTATTTGATCTTCCAAATTTTTTATTTTTCAAATAGGTCCCTGAAAGCACAATTCACATGCGCAAACACATTAACTCTGGTGAATTAGCATAATCACTCCTACTTTTTAACCGTTTATTAATAATTTATATACATAGTTTCTAATAATTACAATTTGATCCTATTTATGCATCTCTTATTTTCTGTAATAGTTGATTTTTATTAAATACCTAAATAGCTCCATAAAATCCCTAAAAATTAAAATAAACTCATGTTTATTTGTTTTATAACTAATAAATTTTGTTTTGAACTTTAATTTATTTGTTATTTTAAAATTAAAAAATAGTATTTGCTTTCCCTTTTATTTTAAAAAAAATCATAAAAATTTGAAAAATATTTTAATATTTATTTAAAATATTGAGAGTATCTTGTTTTTATTATCCTTTAATACACAAAGAATAACTATATAAAAATTCAATTCAAAAATAATAAATATATGAGAAATCCTATAAAAATTATATAAATTCATAAGGAAATAAGAAAATACATATTTGTCTTATTTTAAATATAAATAAAATTTCTTCTTCTTAAAATTAATTTCTAGTTTATTTACCTCATTTTATATTTTTAAATCCAATATAGTGGCTTGTTTTGTTTGCTGTATTTGTTATTTTCATCTTTAACTCTTTATTAAATACATAAAAAATCTAAAATTAGCATATAAATCACAAAAATAGCAAAAAATTTATAAACACAAAAACACTTTATTTCAAGATTTTTGGAGATTTTTTGTTATATTTGAAAAATATAAAAATGCTTACGTTCTTCTTTTGTACGTAGATACTTTTAATTTGTTTCTTAAATTAAAAATATAAAAAATTTGCAAAATTAAAAACCATTAAAAATAGAAAATCAGAAAATATAGAAAATTATAAAATTTTAAAAATCCATTAAAAATGTAAACATGTTAAAAAATATTTATCTTCTTTAATTAACCATAACTAAAATCCCTTGGGATTTTGTAGCCTCCTTCACTTCGTTCTTTTTGCTATAACATGTAAAATAAATAGCACTTGCTCTCTCTTTTGGATAAAAATAATAATATTTTGACTATTGGGTTGACAGGATGACACATTGATATATATGATTTTCTCATTAAATAGTCTTGAAAACCAAAAATTAAAATTCAATATTTAGTCAACTCATTGACCTAACTTATCTAACACCTATGCGTCTCTATTCCTACATAGAGGACCTACATCAAGATTTTGGTCAGATATCTTCTTTAGAGAAGGACTGCCATCTCCTTCTCCGACTAGAGATCCTTTCTAAACAATCATTTGATGATGCTCGATGAGTCCTCAATCTAACTCATTAGATTTCATCCAAGCAGCCTCTATGATCCAAGCGTTGAATCAATAGATGTATGATTATTAAAGTGATCATGGTACATAACCCTAATTGTACTAAGGGAGCTTATAAGTGTCATTCACTTAATCACAAAAATGAGAGAAATAAATCAATAATTTTAATTGGTACATCAAAATATTACAATAACATTTATTGTAGAAATGATTCGCCCGTGGCTCACATGTCTAATAGATATCGCTTGAGATGAGACTTACTCTCCATTGACCATGCTTATACTCATTAGAATATTGCTAAAGTTAGATACACAACTTGACTAGAACATCATAAATATGGAAGTTGATATTGTATTCCTTGTTGTCAACCTCGATGAGGATATTCATATGAAGTAGCATTGTGGCTTCGTTGGTGAGGACGTCCAGGTGTTCATTCTAAAGTTCTCCATCTATGGACTCAAATAAGCTTCTCATAGTTAGAAGATTAGATTTAATAAAATTATAATGGTTGTGATTGCAAACAGAATATTGATGAATCGTTTGAAGCTTAGTGGGAGTGACATTGTGTTCATCATGCTAAATATAGATAAAATCCTAATCATTTGAAATGATATAAAGATAATAATAAGTGTTTATAATATGGTTGTCCCATACCCTTGGTATAAAAGATCTCAAATATGCCTCTCGTATCTTTGTTCTAAAGTTGTTAGAAACAAAGAGATGAGGCCATTGGGATAGTCAAATGAAGAGTACACTTTGGAAAGATTCTGCTTAGGAAACTCCAAAGAAAGCTTCACTCCCTTAAGATATGGTAGTGACCTATATAAAAGTATATCACCTCAAAGTATTAAGGATTTTAATTCTAAAGCTCCATGCCCTTAGTGCATAAACTATAAGAAGCCAGTGTATGCCATATATAGAAAACTAGATTTCTGCCATGCAGTGGTAGTGGTATTTTGTTACTAATCCTACAATGATGATGAAATACTTAATTGTAGTAATAATTAACATCTTCTCGGACACACAACTTTAGAGATAGTGATATCAAAGTCTTATCTTTGTGAACTTGAGACTATGTAGATAGTATCTAAAAGACTTAGCTACATATACCTTACAAGACTTAAGGCAATTTCTTAGTCTATGGAAATAGAGATCTCCAAGCAGAAGGCTATTTTGATAAGGGATAATAGAATCCCGTACTGGTAATAATAATTTTTGATTTGTGATGGCAAAGGCATTGTGACTTCTTTAACAAGATTAAGTATAAGTTGCATGAGATTCAATATTCACATTGGAGGCGAGCATTGTTATTGGAAAATATGCAAGTCTCTTAGGATAGAGTGACTGGTCATCTAACCAAGCTATTTGTCTAAGTAGCTAATGATTAGCACATGAGTATGGGTTAAGATTATTTCATCAATGGCTATTAGGGCTATTGGGAGATTGTTGGACATGTGATCCCACAATGAGCCATTATGCAATAAAAGTTATTCCAATTCACTTCTTAATCTGAAACGTAGAATAAATAATTTGCATAAAAGGTCTCATAAATAAAAATAGGGTAATATACCATGGCTATCTTTATATCATACAACTATCGATCAAAGGTTGGATCACAAAGGTTGGATCACAAAGGATGATGGAAGGGTGATATCCAAAGAGTTAGATTGAAGACTCAAAAATTGTCTAAGTAGCTAATGGTTAGCACATGAATATGGGTTAAGATTATCTCATCAATGGTTATTAGGGCTATTGGAAGATGGTTGGACATGTGATCCCACAACATGCCATTATGCAATAGAATTTTTTCTGATTCACTTATTAATCTGAAATGTAGAATAAATAATTTGCATAAAAGGTCCCTTAATACATATAGGGTAATGTACCATGGTTACCTTGATGTCATATAACTATCGATCCAAAGGTTGGATCATAAAGGTTGATGTAAGGTTGATATCCAAAGAGTTAGATTGAGGACTCAACGAAACCATTATGTGATTA
Organism: Ottelia alismoides; assembly: GCA_037367405.1. NCBI lineage: Eukaryota > Viridiplantae > Streptophyta > Magnoliopsida > Alismatales > Hydrocharitaceae > Ottelia > Ottelia alismoides. The sequence continues at coordinate 541,663 of JAZKJV010009250.1, forward strand.
TCAAGAAGGAAACTTCATCCTGAGAAGGAGATGTCGATCCTTATTCCAAATCCTGACATCTGACGGAACTCTTGATACAATTCATCTACATAGGAGTAGACATTTAGATGTTTTGTTTGAGTTAGGTCAAAGAGTTGATTTTACGAGATCAAGATAAGTAAGACCTATGTCGTATGATGCTAGTTAGAGGCACACATCCTCTGATCAGAGACAGATGTATTACTTTATGTCCAAGTAATTACATTAGACAGACCATTAACTTGATGACCTAATCAAGGTCTATGCACTTACGATTTGGTGGTTCATACAAAGACATATGAGTAGTACGATCTCTCAAAGGGATTATACATGTTCCTTATCGAACCGAAAGATAGTAGATCACATATGATATATTGGGGTAATCCAAATTCCAATGCTAGTCATATTGTTATGGAAACAAGACATGATTTGAAGCTATGGTATATGTTTTGGGAAAGCATATGTTCGATACCAACTCCCAATGATCGAATGAGAATCTTAATGATAAAACCTTGAAGGGGGGAATTCAAGTAATAATAGAACTTAGAGTTTATTCTAGGTCATCTCGTATGCATGATGTACATGTATAAAGAATAATCGAGTGTGATGTGATCTTAACTGATTGTATAAAGTGACACTTCCTTTCCAAGGGAGCGAAGAAACGTGATTGGACATTAATATAGATATGATTTGGATGTAATGGTAAGATTGGATATTATGTATAACATGATCTGATATCTCTTAGAGGTATTCTAGACATGGATATAAGATTAAATCTCACTATCTAATGAATCTACATTCATCATCTACATTCATTTATTTTAACATAAAATCCCTTATAAAAATATCAATAAATCCATTCTTTTACTAACCCTAATACTTGTGTAAATATTGTATATTTATCACTATTTTAACCAAAAATAAATTAATAAACAAATAAAGGAAAAATTAAGAAAATAAAAAACTATATATATGTAATAGAAACTAGTTGACTCAGACTTCAAGAGAAGGTCAAGATTTGACCTGATCGACAAGGAATAAAGTAGGGAGAGATAAGGCCCAAACATCAAAAATTCCAGAAATTCATTTGTCACTTGTATATATTCATGACATGTACACTACTGAATATAATATACATTCTTTTCCTTGATTTATTTATCACAAAATTCTTTTTAAATAAAAATTATTTCTTCTTGAAAATTATGAATAAATTTCTTTTGTAAATAACAAAAACAATTGCAATAAAAATAGGTATATATTATGTAAACAACAACACTTTCAAAAAGCCACAAAACTCAACTTGCAAGATCAATATCTTCTCCACCAAAACTCCAAATTCATAAACCTCACTTTCAATGTACTCCAAATTAAATAATCTTTAAAATGGAAGTGAATACATAAAATTCAGAGTTATGATGTGAAATGTGGAAAATTGGGGTACTATTGTACATAAAAACCTATGTTTAGTATGTATATTATTTAATTATTTATTTTTCTTATGCATTTCCGAATATTGTATTTTTAGTTAATTATAAATATAGTATTTGACTCATAGAAAATACACATAAAAATAAAAAAATAAAAATTCATCCAAAATAAAAATCTTGTATATATTGTATATGTATCACTATGTATATACTCTACATATACTTTTTATTTAACCTAATAAATTAATTCCAAAAAATAGAAATTTAATTAAAACCCTTGTAAAATATTGTAAATAAATAATATATGACATCTTGAATATATTTGTATAAATAATTAATTAAAAATCAAATTGTTGTACATATAGGCATACATACCTATAAATAATAAATTTTATTTATTTTAACGCTTGTATATATCGTATTTAATTGATTAAAAAGAAAAAAGTGACTTTATTTTACTCTTAACATTTTTATTTAAATATTTAATTATTTTAATTTATTTTGTAATTTTTAATTCATTTATTTTACTTTTAATTGGATTTGGTCATTTTCCCTAACATGTCCTTTTCTTGCACGTCTTCTGATTGGTTAGCTCGGGTTCGTTTACCCGAGGCAACTGTCCAATCCACCAGCAATTCCCCTACTTCTATTCATTGTCTTTTGTTCCAAATTTTCACATATCCTCACCCACTACCTACCTACGCGTTCTTCTCATGATGTTTAACCCCTTCATTCACTCCCTCTCCATCTCTCCCAATCCACCATCTAAGCCTTGATTTGATCCCTATTTTGAATTCAAACCTTCGTCGGAGCCACGCATATAAATATTGTAGCTCCACCTCCGGTGATGAATTGATCCGTCTTTAAGCTCGAAAATCCCAGAGATCAAGTAGGAGCGGTCTTCTTCGATGATAGGGGAGTTGATATCCGATCGGAAGGGTAATTTGAAGGTCGAATGATGCCATCCAACAACACCGCTAGAAACCTCCGCCTTACATCCCGACCCTCTGCTAGCCGTAGCGAATCGAGACCAACTTCCTCCACATTCCATAGTAGAGTAATCTAGGGTAGGGTAAGCTTAATTTTTGTCTTTTATTTCCTTTAATTTCGTTTTAATTTCAGTAGAATTGATCATTCATCAAATCTCTCAGATCTGCAAGATCAAAGGTATTCCATTAAACCATACAACTCCGACTATGCCTATAACTCCTCCCAACTTTTCTTCATATCTTCCATTATCTGAACACCCTTAGATTCTTCTAGATCCAAGAAGCAGCTCCTTGTTCAACCACCCTAGCTTGAACTGTCATCCATTCATCATTTTCCCGTTTTCTTGTGGTCATAAACCTAGCATGAGCTTCATTTCCGAGCACGGAACTCATTGTAGGAATCATGAGCATGCTTAGGAGCAAGTTGTACCATCTGAAGGTTCACATGAGCTTCCACACCTCCCAACCTCCACAAGGTGTATCAGCCACTACTAGCCGCCTATGAGCCAGTAGATTGGTAGTGCGTCGCTGCAGGAAGCTAGAGCAACTCTCGGAGCAAATTTGGGTGAGCTACTAGTAAGATCTCCTCACTCGAAGTTCACTGGGGACACCCTTCTTCCCTATTCGTCCACCAACCTCTAGCACCACATGATCAAGAACCCTCACCCGGTTTCAAGTGCAACCATCTGTTTTACCACAAAAGTTAGTCGTGGATCCTACTTCTAACTCAGATCAGATTCACTCGAGCACCTTTCACTTTCAGCCATTGGATTAGACTCCAGTCGAATTGCTATTGTATATCACGACACTTATTTAAAGGTACAATTGTACCTAAGCCCCTACAATTATTTAATTTACGAATAAGTCCCCATTAGGACACGTGTCTGATTGTCATTATTCAGACATTTGCATTACATTTCGTTGAATTTATTTTCATTACAATTCAGCCCTATTTAAATTGAGCTTGTGCAGTGTACGTGATATCTTGCGAAAATTGCAATTAAAGACCAGCATGTTCTATGTTAATTTTAGACCTTGGAAGTATGATATTTATATTTTGTTCCAAACCAACGAGGCTTACTTGTCTACGCAAGCATCTTTTGGGAAATTTGTATTATTAATACCCTACATTTATTCATGTGTTAACAATTAATTTGAAAATATTAAATAATTGCATTTTAACCCCTAAACGTACATATCAAATTGCATGTTAAAAAATAAAATATGAAAACTCCTTTAAATTTCCACAAAAATTCTATTTAGGTTTCTGTTAGGCATATCTTGCATCCATAATTTTTATTTTGCATTCATCCTTTTCGTTATTTATAAAAATTCAAAAACAGTCTAAAACTTCCCGATTTGCATCAAAAAAGCAATAAAAATTATAAAACATTTGCGAATAATTATAAAAAACTCCAAATGTTTATTTTTATCTATTTTAATCTATGCAACAATCAGGCATCATTATTATTCATCAAAATTTAAAAATTCACAAAACATTTAAAAACATGAAAAATTCGTAAAAAACTTAGAAAATTCTAAAAAAATCACAAAATATCTTTCTGGAAAATACAAAATTTATCTTTAGTTCTACATATTTATTCTTTTTTATCTCATTTTATATTTTAAATACAAAAACTTTCATTTTAAGTTTTGTTTACTATATTTTCAATTTTTTATTTATTTAAAAGCATTAAAAGATTGGAAAATTTTGAAAAAAATTAAAAATAAAAAATTTCGTATGTGTTAGAGTAATACTCTGATGTGTTATTCTATAGAGCCCTCGGGTCTCTTATATAGGGAGAAAACCCTTGGGTAAATTACAAAGTCTTACAATATATAAATAGAAAATACGAAATAATAAAACGTAACATATATAAGTCTCTACACTCCCCCTCAAGATGGAGCATAGATATCTATCATGCTCAGCTTGGAAGAACATCTCTGGAAAGGTCCTCTGAGCAGTGGCTTGGTGAATATATTAGCAGTCTGATCCTCTGAACTGACATGAGAAGTGGAAATGAAGCCCTTCTGAATCATGTCTCTTGTATAATGACAATCCACCTCGATGTGCTTTGTTCTCTCATGAAAAGCTGGATTATTGGCAATAAACAATGCTGCCTGATTGTCACATTGGAGATTCATAGGCAAGGGGACATCTACAGTCAAATCTTCTAAGACTGCTCTAACCCATATCATTTCTACAATTGCTTGTGCCATGGCTCTGTACTCGGATTCCGCACTGGACCTTGCCACAACAGTCTGTTTCTTGCTTTTCCAAGAAACTAAAGAGCTTCCTATGAAGATAGCAAATCCAGAAGTAGATTTACGATCCCTTGGACATCCTGCATAATCTGCATCTGCACAAGCTGAAATAGACAGATCCGTATCTTTCCTAAATAGCAACCCTGTGCCTGGGGAAGACTTCAGATATCTCAATATCATATACAAGGCATCCATATGAACTTGCCTTGGCTGCTCCACAAATTGACTCACCCGGTTTACTGCAAAGGCAATATCCGGTCAAGTTATAGTAATATATAAGAGCTTACCCACCATCTCTCTGTACCTTCTTTTGTCCACCTCCTTGGTATCATCGTCGTACAGCTTCATGCTTGGGTCCATAGGTGTACTTGAAGGTCTGCATCCAGTCATTCATGTTTCAACTAGCAAGTCTGTGACATATTTTCTTTGAGTCATCACCATTCCTTGTGCAATTCTTGCAAACTCTATCCCCAGAAAATATCGTATCGTGCCCAGATCCTTCGTAATGAACTGATTTCCCAACAGGGACTTGGTTATCTCAATCCCCTGAGCATCATCTCCTGTGACCAAGATGTCATCAACATATATCATAACAAAAACTGTACCTCTAGGGGTCTTCTGGATGAACAATGAATGGTCCGCATTTGATCTCCTGAACCCCTGTTGTTCAATTAGCTAAGAAAGCTTCTGGAACCATGCTCGGGGACTCTGTTTGAAGCCATAGATAGCCTTATGAAGTCTGCACACCATCTGAGTCCCCCCCTCAGCAGCAAACCCTGGTGGTTGCTGCATGTAGACTTCCTCCTGCAGGTCTCCATACAAGAAAGCATTCTTGACGTCAAGCTGAAAAATGACCCAGTTACGTACCACAACAACAGATAGGAGGATGCGAAGAGTGGAGTGTCTAGCCACTGGTGAAAAAGTATCCAGATAGTCTACCCCATACGTCTGGGTAAATCCCCTTGCCACAAGTCTTGCCTTGTATCTGTCAAGACGTCCATCCGCATGATATTTCATCGTAAACACCCACTTGTAACTCACAACGGAAGCACCTGGAGGAATGGGGACAAGAGACCAAGTCCCTCGAGACTGTAAGGCACACATCTCCTCTTCCATGGCTAGAAAATGTCAACGGACGAGACAGCAGCTGTAAACTTCTGGAAATCCCCATTGAGACGATGAAATGAGACTTCGGAGGCAAGAGGATATGAAGCACATTGTCTTCGCTGCTTCCTGTGAGCAATGGGCCGATCCAGATCATCCGTCACGGTGTCCACCGGTTCATCCTCCTCCGGTAGTAAAGGCTCCTGCACTGGTGCATTATTTAACCCATCATTAGTGATAACATCAGAACATACCAAGGCATGTTGGATGGTTGACATGTAGCTTGAGCAGGGCATGTCCGCCTTGTATAGAACTTAGGAAATGGTACAATTGGAGGAGGTGGTGGTGGTGGTGGTGGTGGTGGAGTATAGGATGGACCCAGGGTTGGAGGTGGAGGCACATAGACACTAGAATCCGTGGATGTGGAGGAGACCAATCTGTCACCTGCAGGGGAGAAATACATGACGGGTTCGAAAAATGTAACATCAGCGCTCACATAGTACTTGTCATGAACGGGGTCATAGCAACGATATCCTTTCTGTGTCCTGGAGTAGCCCACAAAAACATACTTGATAGACCTAGGAGATAGCTTATCAAGTCCTGGAGATAAGTGGTGGACAAACGCAACAGTGCCAAAGACCCGAGGTGTAAGAGTAAACAAATCTTTATCAGGAAAGAGAACAGATATAGGAGACTTTTCCCCAAGAACAGTTGTAGGCATGCGGTTGACCAGATAGCATGCTGTAAGTATAGCATCCCCCCAAAAGGATAATGGGGCACAACTCTGAATAAGTAATGTGCGAGCAATGTCAAGGAAATGGCGATGTTTCCGTTCTGCAACCCCATTTTGTTGAGATGTGTATGCACATGTGGTTTGGTGGATAATGCCTTTAGAAGAAAGAAAACTAGCAAGAGAACGAGTGGAGAACTCCAATTCATTGTCAGTACGCACAAACTTAACAGTAGATGAAAAAACATTTTGAACTTCATTGATAAGATTTTAAATAACACTTCCTGCTTCGGATTTATTTTTAAGAAGAAAGGTCCAGGACACTCTAGAAAAATCATCGACCACGACTAAATAGAACCTCTGCCCCTGGTGATCTGGGACACGACTGGGACCCCATATATCTATGTGAAATAACTCAAATGGGGAGCGACTGCTCCGACTCTGACGACTGGGGAAGCTGGACCGACGGTGCTTCCCTAACAGACAAGCTTCACAACGAAAGGATGAACTCGGAGAAATCTGAGGCAGGAGGTGACACATTTTCTGTAGAGGCAGGTGACCGAACCGAAGATGCCAGGTATACGGAGACACGGAGCCCTGGGGATGTAGTGAGACGCCAGCATAAGAGTTTCGTACAAGACGATAGAGGCCATTGTGCTCAGAATCACAGCCAATCACCCTGCCCGTTAGTATGTCCTGAAAAATAACAGACGATGGGTCAAAAATAGCACGACAGTGCAAATCTCGTGTAATCTGACTAATGGATAAGAGATTCATAGAGAATTCTGGTGCATGTAAAACATTCTGTAAGTGCATAGAGGGCAACAAATCCGTCTCCCCCTGACCGATGATAGGGGAATGAGTGCCATCAGCAATGAGTACAGAGCGACCAGGCTGGACAGCTCTATAGGACTGCAGAACATCTTTCTCACGACAGAGATGATGGGTGGCTCCAGAATCAACAATCCATCCTGTGAGATCATGGTTATCATATGAGACGGAAGGACTACCTAAGGCACTGGCTGAGGCAGATGTACTAGCTGATGCCGAGGCCGCAACATTAGACGCATCAGCACCTTCTGATGATGACTGTGGCAGGATATCACGAAGCCGTGCCACTAGCTCCTCGAACCTGTGATCGGGAGTAGATGCTGGTGGACCCTGAACATGATCAGCGACACGTGCAGAAGGAGGGAAGCCATGCTTGGAATAGCATGTATCCTCCGAATGGCCAGTACGACGATAGAATGAGCACGTAGAGCGTATGCGACCACCACGGCCACGTCCACCACTTCCTCTTCCACGAAATGAGGATGAACTACCTCGTCCTCTGGAGACAGCCATTGCCGAGGGAGGTGTAGTTGTTGTATTCGATGGAACTGGTACACGACTGAGCCGTCTGTAGACTTCTTCCATCGGTGGAATGGTGGCATCGGCAAGGATCTAAGAGCGTGCTGCCTCATATTCAGGATCGAGGGCAGCAAGTAAGATGCCAACCATAGTGGTGTTGCGGAACGTCTTCTGCTGTTCCGGCGTGGCTGTGAGTGGAATTGTGCTATAAAGTTTCTCGAACATTCCACGAAGAGACGTGTACAGAGAATGAAGGGACCTCCCATTTTGTTTCGTGGTAAAGATATCATGCTGCAACTACAGCATCTTGGTCTCGTTCCGTACCTGAGAGTACGTCGTGGCCAGAATATCCCACATCGCATTGGCGGTGGGCTGATGGAGGACATCATTTTCTATCTCCGTCGTGAGCGTACCTGACAGCCAAACTTTGGCGTACGCATCATCAGCCTCCCATGAGGCATATATTCCCGTCTTCTCCGGCGGTTCATCTTCAGTAAGAATATGCTTCGTACCACACGACTTCATGAGACTGAGGATCTGCATAGCCCACAGTTCGTAGTTCGTCCCGTCCATTTTGACGATAGGTGCCGAACCTTTGAAGGCACCGATGGCGGGCATATCGACCTTTTGATCTGGCATAATGCCGGAGAAGAACAACTAGGGATGATAGACCAAGAAACTGGTGTCTACCACGACCTGTGAGGATTCAAGTGCATATGTAGACATTATGCACTTGAACCCATCCTCTATCCCGAACCGACCGAAGGAGAGGTAGTCCGATGACAAGTAGAGGTTGTAGAAGCCTCGGCGGGAGAGATAACTGGCGGCTAGGGGAACCCGGCGGTGGGGCTGGGCACTGCTGGCGGCACCGGGGACGGCTGGGAGGGGTCCGGCGGAGGGCTGGGCACTGCTGGCGGTGCCGGGGACGGATGGGAGGGGACCGGCGGAGGGCTGGGGGCCCGACTGGGTTGGCGAGAGCCCCGCTGGAGGGCTGGCGAGAGCCCCGCTGGACCGCTGGAGGGCTGGCTGTAGGGTTGGAGCGGCTGGGAGGTGCCGGCTGGGCTGGCGGCGGTGGCGGAAGTCCTGGAGAGGCCGGCGGTGGAAGCAGGGGGGTGGGTGGAGGAAACCCTAGGTTAGGGTTCGGGCTCTGATACCATGTTAGAGTAATACTCTAATGTGTTATTCTATAGAGCCCTCGGGTCTCTTATATAGGGAGAAAATCCTTGGGTAAATTACAGAGTCTTACAATATATAAATAGAAAATACGAAACAATAAAACGTAACATATATAAGTCTCTACAGTATGAACTCAAAAACAATTTTTTTTATTTTTTGTATATTTATCACTTTGTAAAAATCTCATTCTTGGGCTTGACACTATACATGTAAATTAAATTGCAAATTTCTCTTTCTACATTTTCTGTATGTATTTTAGCATGATAAACGATAAATTTTTGTTTAACGCTTCTTTGGGTTGCGATGGCCATAATTACATTGTGAATAATTCATTTAAATAAAAACCTTAATTTTAGCGATTTAACAAATGGTGCCATTGCTAGGAGGGCACAACAAGGGTAGTTAGGTTTTTCTCTTCACCATCTATTCTTGGTTGTTTATACTTGTTTTTCTTTCTTTAAATTTTGTCTATATTTTTTGACATTTATTTCATTGTGTATACTATGTCACATTATCTTTGTCTATATTTTTATCATTTATATTGTCTATATTTTTGTGTATATATTGTGGACTTGCATTTGGTAGAGAACTGAGTACTTAAATTGAATATTGAATACCATGTGCTGTGAGGGAGCTTATACAAAGCTTGCAGGACCCAATTTGTTGGACACCAAAATCTCCCTAAAATCAGACTTTCGAATTCATTTAAGATCCATTTTCACTTGCTCTTCTCATGGTGCTTCAGATCCATGTCATTGTTTGCTTGTATATTTATTTTCACAATATTTTTGCTCATATTTTCATAACTCTGTGACATACATTATCTTGTGTTCTCTCTTTCTTGTGAGGGCCCTATAAATGAAGACAATTTTCTTAGGAACATAGGTGCACCCAAGTGAAACGGAGGCAACTTGTTTCTTCATCAAGTTGTAGGGGAGCATAAGAGGACGAGAAGAAGATTTGGACGAGACTAGCCACTTGGAGCATTTTCACACATATCATTTTTTTGTTTTTATTTAGTAATTTTATTAATTTGTTGTCCTTGTAAAAGATTTCTAATTATTTATTTTGCACTTTCCTCTTTTTCTGTTTTCTAAAAGGCCACTATATTTCTTGTGTGTGGGGGGTCTATTTTGCTAAATGTTAGTGCACTTGGGGGGCCTTACTGGTTTTGTTTTCATCGCCTTATTTTATTTGTTTTCTCTTGGTTTTATGTGCTTGAGCCATTAGAAGCAGGTTTTATTACCTTGTTTGAGCCCGGTAAACGATTAGGTCCAAAGCCCCTAAATAAGAATGTTTGCACCTATAGAATAGGGCGTAGCTTGGACTTAGTCAAATTAAAATGTTCTTTCCCGTTAATAGAAGTTTCTTCTAAGATGGTTCTCGTGCATCATTTTGGTTAGTTTATTTTCTATCTTTTATTTATTATGCGGATCCTATATCTCCAGCATGCATCATTCATTTTCTCGCGCATTGGCATTTTTTATTTGCTTCCCCATTTTCACTCACATAATATTAAAAGGAAATTGTAAATTTTGGCTGATTACTTATTTAAAAATTCAAAAAAGTGTCAATTATATAAAATCAAGACTACTAATGAAAACTCGATCATAAAATTAAATGTAACAAATTCATTCCTTGATTTGGGAAGAGAAACCTCCTCGTTGCATTCACATTTTTTTGCTAAGTACATACTAAGGAATAGTGCCCCCCATCTCAGGCCTTCCTATGTGTTTGTACAACTTTGTGTTTCATTACCTAACTCTAAAAGTGACAGGATTAATGACTGATCTTTAACGGTCATCACCGAGTTGAGTAGGTAAATCTGGGCTTGCATTGTGTTTATATGTGCTTGGTGTTGATTTTATTATGTTCAACTTCTCAAGATCATTAGAAATCACCTTTGAAAAATCTATTTTCTCCCCCCTCCCAAACTTCAATTTGAGGACCAAATGTTGTCCAACATTACCCAAGCTCAGATCCCTTTACTCTAGCAGATCAATGATCTCTTTGGTATTGACCTATATTTCTATGAGCCTATAATTTCTAATCCATTGGATGACTTTTCTTTGACTTAGAGAGAGAATATGTTAATCAAGTTTGATTGTTCATTCTCTTCCTCGAGTCAGGATGATATTTCTTACCTACCCGAGGGTTATCTGTGAGTGGTGTGTTATTTATACTAGGTTTCATTTCCTAGAAGTACATCCGATCTATCGGATCATTTAACCGAGTCTTCTGAGTGTGAGTTGTCTCTCCTCGACGACTCTTGTGACGATGAGTTGATCTTTGAGAGATTCGACGATTTACCTGCTTTCTCAACATTAGGTACATCGAATATCGATTTTCCTAGTGAGTCTCATGATCTTTATTATCCACATCTTTTGGAGACAGTGATTAACATGGAGGATTCCATGACTGATCCTTCTTTCTCCAAGTTTGATTTCTTAGACAATTCACTCCATTCTGATCTTGAGTAGATGATCTCATTTATGCTACTGGTGCCAGATTTTATCTTCTCATCTATTTACCTGGAAGCATACACCCGCCTGATAGTTATTTGGGTGTCATTGTTTACATTGTTGACCTCATTGTTGTCTGCACACCGAGATGACAGTGACAGCATGACATTCGCATTACAGATTCAATCTTAAACCTTGATAATTCATTATCCGAGCCTTTGCGCCCATCTAGGGGCGTAAAATCTAGCTCTTGTTGAGAGACATCTCTACAATGTCTACTTTGTATATTTGAGTTTCATCTTGATTTGTTCTTTCCTTCTTCCATTTTAATCGTTCACCACTTTTCCATGTGCATATGTTATACATAGGATGTACGCTATCCTAAGTATATGGGGGTGAATGATTTGAGTTGTTCCATTTTCATTTCATCACTCTTGCTGTTGCCTATACTTAGGCTTGTTGATATTCTTTTTATATACTTAGGAATCTTTTACCCTAATCATAGGGGAGGATGAGTCGAGTCGTTGAGTTTTTTCATCCTTTTCCTCGGTTTTCCCCATTAGTACAGTGTTCTATACTTATGATTATTTGATCCTAAGTATAGGCCGGATCATTGACTTCTCTTCTTTTTGTCTATTTTTTGAGTCATTGCTATATAGGAATATTTTCAATTTTCTATACAAAACACGAGTTATGTCTTCCTTTGTATCTATTTGTCATTATGAGGACATATTTCAAGCTAAGTATATGGGGGTATCATATATTGTATATATACTTTAGCCATAACTAGTACTTTTATCAATAATATGGCTATTCTTAAAAACATGTTCTGAAAAATTAATTGCAAAAATCTATTGAATAATGTTTGCAATTTTTTTGTAAAATATTTGAAAAGACCTTTTGTAAAATTATTTGTAAAATGTTTTGAAAAGGTTTGTATATTGTTTGCAAAATTATTTTTCACGTGGGATATAAATTATGGGATGCATATATATGTATTCGTAAATCTCACGTATGTATAAAATCTTTAATCACTTATCTTCCTATAAATAAAATTTTTCATTGTACATAAAATTCTTTTATAAAACTTGTATATAAAAATTGTACATAAATTCCTCTTGCAATTTTCTATATAAAATTTGTATAATTGTCGTGTGTATACTTGCATATATTCACTTTAATAGCCCTTTTTCTTTCTTTAAAGAATGCTTAAATTCCATAAAAATTTGCAAAAAGTCCTCCAAAAACTTTTTCTAAAGATTGTTCTTTTATTGCACTTCAAAAACATGTTTTGTATATTTTATTGCATTTGGATGTGCATTTTCATAATGATATTAGCACTAAAACTAGTGTTGAATAAAGCAGAAAAATGGAGGTTAGTTAGACCTTAATACACTTAATTCAGAGAAACTTTATAGGAATTGGGATTGAGATTCTTTAGGTATATAGACTTAATTCTTTGGGAACAAGGATACATAGTTTTGTGTCATCTTGACTACCTAAGTAGAGTACTTCAGAGCACACACATTATTCTTGTCGGTGATGACCTATCTTGCACACTTGTACTTACACTTTGCTCACCTTAGTTGAAGTGGTAGAGGGATGGATTTGCTGACATGAGAAACATGCCAATGGAAACAACGGTAGTCACACATTTGTAGCCATTGTAACATGATCTTCCAAGTCAGATATTTATGAGCATGTATCTGGATGACTTGACTACACTGGTCATGCTTACAAGGATATGTAGCTACACTGACTACCGTCCATTCTTCTCTCCACCTCCTCTTCTTGAGCTGGTTGCACTTGAACTTAGAAGGGAATACCCTGATTCTCGAGGAAAGAGTTATTGGATTGGGGAATTAGGGTCACCATGTTGGAGAAGATTGACTTTTACCTCTCCAACTGAGGAGAGCTACATATCACTAACACTGTACAAGAGATATTCATAGTCATAAGGATTTGCTTATGAGTTGATTTATTCTTGCCTCGCTATTGAGGAGACCTGAGAAAAAGTTGTGTGGTTTCTAGATGTTGTTGAGTGTTATGTACGTTTCCAACTATTGGTTCTGCCCAAACTTATAATCCAAAGGTCTAACAAAGCTCCGTACTTTGATTTTATGAAGATAAAGTTTAAAGCTCAATATTGTTCTAAGTTCTCTATTTTTCCTTTATTCTTGTTCCTTTTCTTTTAGTCACTTATTCTTCAAATAAGTGTTTTCTACGAGACTGGCAAAGGTAAATCGTAGGGGGATGATGACTATACATTTCGTCATCCCTATTCATGTATTTTAGCTTAAAATCCCTTATAAAATACCTGTAAATATCAATAAATCCATTTTTTTAATAAACCTTCAATCTTGTGTAAATATTGTATATTTACCGCTATTTTAACGTAAAAGAAATAAATAAAAAATAAAGGAAAAAAAGAAAATAAAAGATTGCATATATGAAATAGATACATGCTAACTAAAACCCGGACAGAAGGTCAAGACTTGACCTGATCGAGAATGAATAAAGTAGGAGGAGATAAGGCCTAAACACCAAAAATTCCATAAATGCATTTGTCACTTGTGTATATTTGTCACATGTACACTACTGAATATAATACACATTCTTTTCCTTAATTTAATTATCACCAAATTATTTTTTAATAAAAATGATTTCTTATGGAAATTTATAAGAAATTATTTTGTAAATAAAAAAATAAGTGCAGTAAAAGTCTTTATATATTGTGTAAATAACAACAATATCAAAAAACAAAAAAACTCAACTTAAGGTCAATATCTTCTCCACCGAAATTCCAAATTCATCAAACTCACTTTCATTGTACTCCAAATTAAATAATCTTTATAATGGATGTGAATTCATAAAAATCAGAGTTAAGGTGTGAAATGTGGCAGATTGGGGTACTATTGAATATTATACCTATGTATAGTATGTAATTGTGCATATTTGCAAATGTTATATTTTTAATTAATTGTAGATATTGTATTTGACTCATATAATATTCAAATCAACCAAAATAAAAATATGTTGTATATTTATCACTATGTATACTGTACATATATTTATTTATTTAACCTAATAAATTAATTCCTAAAAATCAAATAAAAATTTCATTTAACCTTGTGTAAAATATTGTAAATAAATTAAATAATAAATTTTGTATATAATTGTATAAACAATTAATTAAATATAAAATCATTTTACATATAGCTATATATACCTATAAATAATACCTTTTATTTATTTTAACCAATGTAAATACCATATTTAATTTATTAAAAATTACCTAAATTAACTTTATTTTATTATTTAATTTTTTATTTACATCATTTAATTATTTTAATTCATTTTATATTTTAATTCATTTATTTTACTTTTTCTTGGATTTTCATTACTTTCCTTAACTTTGTCCTTTTCCCACGTGCCTTCTGATTGGTTGGCTCGGGTTCGTTGACCCGAGTCAATAGTCTAGTCCACCCATAATTCCGACACTCATGTTCGTCGTCACTCCTTCGCCCAATTTTGCACGTGTCCTCACCCACTAACTCCCTCCATTCTTCTCCAAAATTTTAGCCCCTTCATTCATCTACCTCACCAGCTGTTCAGATCCACCATCTATGCCTTAATTTGCTATCGATTTTGAATTCAAACCTTTGTTACATCTATAAACATTCCATCTCCACCTTCAGTGACAAGTTAATCCGTTTTTTAGCGCAAAAATCCCCGAGATTGAGTGGGAGAGGTCTTCTGGTGAGATGAGAGTTGATCTCTAACCGGGAGTTTGATTTGAAGGTCGAATGATGCCATCCAACCACGCCATCAGAAACCTCTGCCATGCGTCTCGACTCTTTACCACCCGCAATGGATTGAGGCCTACTTTCTTTGCATTCCGATGTACAGTAATAGCATAGGGTAAGAATAATTTATGTCTTTTATTTCCTTGAATTCTGTCTTAATTTCAGTAGAATAGATCCACCATTAGATCCCTCTAATCTACAAGATCAGAGGTGTTCCAATCCACCATCTTCAACTTTAACTATGCTTACACATTCAATTGACTTTTCTTCAACTCTTCCACCATATGAATACCATTAGATCCTTCCAGATCCAAGGATCAGCTCCTCATCCAACCATCCTCGCTGGATCTCTCATCCTTTCATCATTTTTACATCTTCTTGCTCTAATAAACCTATTCGGAGCTTCGTTTCCGAGCAAGGAACTCATTGTAGGGATCATGAGCAAGATTGGGAGCAAGTTGCACCATCTAAAGTTCCACTTGAGCCTCCATACCTATTGACCTCCAGAAGGTGTATCAGCCACCACCGATTGCCTTTGATCTAGTATTATGGTAGAGCATCGCTGCAGGTAGTGAGAGCACAAGCCCGGATCTGATTTGGGAGAGCAACTAGCAAGATCTCCTTGCTCGAAGTTCGCTGAGACACCCTTCTTCCTAGTTTGTCCAGCAGCCTCTAGCACAACATAATCAAGAACGCCCACCCTTGTTTCAATCACAACCATCCGATTTTCCCTAAAAGTTTATCATGGATACTACTTCCAGATCAAATCAGAGTCGCTCGAGCACCGTTCAGTTTCATCCATTGAATCAGACTCTATATGAATCACGATTGTAGATTGCACCATGTATTTAAAGGTTATAGTTACGCCTTGGCCGGTGCATTCATTTAATTTGTGAATAAGTCCTCATTAGGACACATGTCTGATTGTCATTATTAGAACATTTGCACACTTTCCCTTGTATTTATTTTAACTACATTTTGGACCTATTTGAACTGAGCTTGTGACGTGCATACCATATCTTGTGAAAATTGCAATTAAAGACCAACATGTTTTGTGTTAATGTTAGACCAAAGAAGTAAAATATTTACATTTTGGTCCAATCCAATGAGGCTCACATGCCTACGCACACATCTTTTGGAATTTTGCATTATTAGCCATGCATATATTCACGTGTTAATATTTAATCTAAAAACTTTAAATAATTACATTTATACACCTCTGAACACACATATTAAATTGCATGTTAAAAATAAAATAAAAAATAGCATAACTCCTTTCAAAATGTCACAAAAAATTCTGTTAGGTTTCTATTAAACATATCTTGCATCTATAATTTTTATTTTTCATTTTCATCCTTTTTATTATTTATAAAAATTTAAAAACTTTCTAAAAATTCCATGTTTGCATCCAAAAATAAATAAAAATTATAAAACATTTGCGAAAAATACTAAAGAATTTCTGGTAGCTTATTTTTTATCTATTCTATTTTTTATACCATTTTGGCATTTTTATTCTTCATAAAAACTGGAAAATTCATAAAACATTTTAAAACAAGTTAAATTCATAAAAATTCATAGAAAATTACAAAAAAATAATAAAATACCTTTCTAGAAAATTTAAATTTTATCTTTATTCCATGCATATCTCTTCTACTCATGATCTCATTAGATATTTTAAAAGCCAAAAACTTTTTTGAGCTCTGTTTACCTTATTTTAAGTTTTTGAATTATTTTAAAACTAAAAAATTTTGTAAAATTATGGAAAAATCACAAAAATAAAAAATCTGTAGAGACTCAAAAAAATATTTTGGTTTTTGTATATTTTATAAAAGTGTAAAAATTTCACAACTTGTCTCTTTCTTTCCTTCTTATTAAGTTCTTTTGTTAATTTTTATTTACTTATGTTTAATAAATTAAAAAATTGCATAACTTAAAATAAAAAGTCCAAAATCATAAAAATAAATAAAAAATAAAACTAAAATTTTAAAAAAATACAAAAATAAAAAATATAATACCAAGACTAGTGTTCACAGATTCACCTTATTTATTTTCATTGATTTTTCAGTAAATTGCATAACCCTTAGAATTTTTGTAGACTACATGAGTTCGACCCTGTATGTTATACCAATAAATTAAATAGTAAGTTTTTCTTGCTACATTTATTGTATTTATTTTGTTTTAAGAAATGAATAAATTTTTGTTTGAAGCTTATTTGGGTTGTGAAGACCACAATTCCATTGTGAACAATTCATTTAAATAGAAACCGGAATTTTATCTATTTATTATTATCCAAGTAACTATAAATAGAATATACATTCTACATTTTTGTTTCTCCAAGTATATATAGAGAAAGCGCATTGTTCTTGACCGTTGTTGACAATAACAGAGCATTGGAAAGTTGATGATTAATTATTATTTATTTATCATTCATAATGTGGATATGATTCACATTATCTGTACATATATTGAGAGGCATATAAGTTAACTAAATATGGATTTAAATTTATAGATAAAATTAATGGGGATATCACTATCCACAATAATCATAAATATTATGAGTGTGATTAATTATGTAATATAGAGATTTAATTATTTGTAAGATTTAAAACTAATATGATAATGTGATTTGGTTTCATATTATAAAATTAAATGTGAATTGAATTCACATTGTACAATTAAAACTAAATGTGATTTACATATAATAACGGGGTGGATGAATATGATTCATAGTTATCAATAACATAATTGAAATTTTCACAAAATAATTTGGAATTATTTTGGTGAAAATTATAGAAAAAAGTTGTTGCAAACATGTAGAAAATATGGTGAGATTTCATAATCTCATCAATAAGTAAATAAGAGTTGTCCATTCTTATTAAGTAGTTGACGACCATTTGGAGAAGGACTACATGGTAGTCGCCCACCCTAATTTGGAAGGAGCACTCCTCTTTCATTATTATTCCTCATTAAATATATTTAATTATAATTGAATATATTGGAGAATGTCTTCAATTTATTTATTTATTTCAAATGAATTAATTGTTTTCTCAAATTGTTGCAAACAAAATCTAGGCCATTGATTTCAATTAGGAGAGCATTCTAACCATCCAGTATTGTAAAAAATATGGGCCATCCCTAGACTCATATCTACACAATTTGTCACACAAGATGACGAAAGAAAATCTCTATCTTTTACTCTCTTATAGACATCCATAGGCTCTCAATTTCAACCACAAGTGGCTTTCCACTATAGGGTTTGTGGAGAGCACCATCATCATCCTGTTGTTGTGTTGCTGGATGGAATGCTCATGGATCCCAATCTTCTTCAATACCCCACGCTCGTTAGGAAGATGGTGAATTAATATGACGAAATGAGGAGTTTCTCTGCTCAGATCGTCACATAGGATTGTGGGGAGCATGCTTCTCATCTACACATCTACTAGAGTTGCTTATGTCAGATTAGAGTTGAGATAAGAGGTCTCCTCATTTAGAGACATGAGCATCACAATGACGCTGCAAGAGGTCACCCTAATGCTTATTTCTGATCAAGATCAAATGACGTGGTAATGGTTCCCTTGTCATGTGGTTTCATCATAAAGTTTATTTTATGATGCACCATTAATGAATATGTGATTTATTAATGTTTGTGTCATATTTTGTCTTCAAACCTATAACAAATACATGTAAATATGCATAAATACTCATTTCTTATCAAAACTAAATTCAAGAATAAATACTCATTTTTAAGCATTAAAAACAAACATAAAAAAGGAAAATAATGAAATTAAGGAATTATATATATATATATATATATTATTTTGTACAGAATGACTTAGAAAATATAAATATAGCTATAAGATATGTTTACATAACTTAAACTTTGGGACCACGTCAACATGACTTGGTCCACAAATAATAAAGTAGGGGGAGATAAGTTCATAACACATTAAATTTCATTTATTTATTTTATATATACAATCTTCACATAATTATATTTAATTAATTTTACATATTTTTCACTAAAATCTTCACCATTATTTAAATAAAAATATATTAAAAATAAAAAAAATAAAATTCTATCATGTATATATGCAAGAAATCAGAACTTCAAATTGCCAATTTCCCAACATCTGAACCTCATAACTTCATCAAACAAAACCAAATTCACTCTACTCCCTTTAAAATGTATGATATGAATCTCTCTAATTAATGAAGGTGGTTTCATGGAAAATTAAGTTAGTTTGCAAAAAGTCTATTTTTGAACCTAATGATAATGGGATTGATGGGCTATTTAATTTATTACATACATATTAATTGTAGTACAACTGATTTAGAAACTTTAAATTATTATCTCAATAATATATTTTATTTATAAATAAATTCAAAATTAAAACCATTATTTAATATTTGAAATAAATCAAATCCCCAAAGAACATTAAAAATGAACAATGTATATATGTGATGAATCTGTGATTCATCACTCTTAAAGTTGAAAATAGAGCCATATTCCCGAGTATTTAGCAGCATATCTCCCTTTATCTTGCATAATTAGCATACATACATGCATACATAATACATGCATTTTAGCATCCATATTTGCATTAAATAGGAAGCCTTATTCACTTGTAAAATTTGACCAATATTCACCTTAATCATATGTATTTTATATTCTCTCAAAAGTCAATAAAACTAATCCTACTATGTATATTACTAATTAATAATATAAGGAAAAGGCCAAAAATTCCTAGCTTATAAAAATACCCAATAAAAATTTCAAACCCAATTGAAGACCCCAACCCTTAAAATGCATATATCTGCCTCATAGAACCTCCGATCTAGGTCTATAACTTTCAGATTAATACACATTCAGAGACCTTCAAAATGAGACCAATTTCATTTAAATCGGAGCTCGTATGCAAAAACTTGGGTTTTTGGGCCCCTTTGTGTACTATATGTATGTATATTTGTTCTCTTGTATTTTTGTATCTTATTTGATCTCATCTCCGTTTTTGATCAACATAAAACTTGTAGATCTCATCGAGATCTCCAACTTTCATGTTTTGAGTTTTTCCAAATTCGGCTTCCTTCTCTCCCTAATCCATCATTCTCTTTCAACCATTCAGAGCAAGCCACGTGGCGCCCTCTGATTGCGCCACGCGGCCTGGTCCATTGCGCGCCACGCGCCCTCCACCCCCCGATGTCCGATCTCTTCCTCTCTCTCCTGATCTGGGCCATCCATCTTCACAGCTCTCCTCAGCCACCCGATCAAGCCCAGATCAAGTCAGAGCCGTCTCTTTGCGCCTCGCCCTCATCTCGACACGTGTTGCGCCAAGAGCCCTCCGATCTTCGCTAGAAGCTCTCAATCCTTGACCCTCATCTCGCACAACATCTGGACCCTTCGATCAAAGCCTAAATCTCATCACAGCCCTCCGTCTCTGCCTAAGTCCAAGCGCTCCATGTGGCGTCTCATGGATCACACGATCACGTCCTTAAGACTTCATCCCGACCGCACGCCAGCATCGCACCCTCCACCCACCACGTGGTGCGTCCTGTGCCCATCGATCTGACCTCCCTAGATCTAATCCCAACCCTCCTCTCACGCCCTTCTCCTGACCATTGGATCGCTTGATCCAACGATCCAAATGTCATCTTCTACCTCCCGCACGGCCCACACCCGCGTCGTCCACCTTGTGCGCGAGCAACCCCCTTTTCTATTTTTGGTACCACTCCGACCACCATCTCCGCCTCCTGTCACCTCCATTTTGTAGTACACTCTACCCTCATACTCGTCGACCTCCATGATTGCTATCAACTGCACCCATGTCGTCCCACAACCTCCACCAACCTCGGCCTCCATCACCTGGACTTTCACCTCCAACCTATAAATACTCCGCCCCCGTCGAACTTCAGCCCCATCCGCCACTGCAGAGATATACCTTGAGCTCAACTCCACCTATTAGTGACAGTAATTAGGCATGAAACCGAGCGAAGACAGAGACCCTCTCCGTTGAGATCCACGGCTCCGCTCCATCGCGTCGCAGCTCCTCCCGTGAGCTGCACGAGCTCAGGAACCCTACCGACCTTCGAGCGACGACTAGGAGCCCAACTCCGAGCTCCAATCCCCAGGTAGAACCCTCCATTCCCCCTCCAACCGCCATCTTTATTTTCTTTCTTTTTCTCGAAATTTATTCGCCTCCTCCGCTCATCTTCACAATCGCCTAACCATCCTCCAAGCTCCACCTCGGAGCTGGCATCTTCACGCACATCTCTATTTGCCCCGATTACACATCGCACTTCACTCCGATGAGAACTCCACCACCTTGGCGGAGCAACACAACCGGACCACCTTCACTATACTCTAGGCCTCTTGTCGTAGTCTCCTTCACCCCACAAACACTTTGCATGCCTCAGCAATTGAGCTAACCCCTGTAGGAACTAATTCCTTCATTGGTCGGATGCCTCGTCGGAGCTCCCTCGACATTCATTGCCTCTGGCCTACGAACCTCCTCAGTCCCATCCAGACCCTCCGGTGACTCCCCGACGCTTCCCTGATCGTCACCAGCTGTTTAGGAGCCGTTGTTGAGCTTCATCGACTACGGGAGGAGGAGGCAGAGCCCGTAGGGCTTCACCAAAGCATGGCCACCACCGGTGCAAGAGGCGAAAGACCGTTTGAGCACGAAGAACAATAGCCGTCCCATCTCCAAGATCAGACGGTTCTGAGCAAGCCACGTCACCGTCAACCTGCCGCCATCAGAACAGGAGGATCCCACGCTCATGATCATGCCACATCGCCGCTTCCCCGATCTCCAGATGCCATTGGATCGATCTTGATCCAACGGCCCTCGATCGTCCACGTCTTCATCTCCAGCGAGCTCCAGGCACCATTGGATCCATCTTGATCCAACGGGCCGCATCGTGCCACGTACCAACCATCACCAGCTGTTAGATCTCATCCATCTAGTGGTCCAACGAGCGCTACGTCGCCTCCTCCGAAGCTACTCCCCAAATATTAGGCTTGGAGCTTCCGAAACTATCCCGAGCCACGCCCGAGCCTGCAACACCCTCGAGCCGACTTTCGATCCTTCGATGCCTCCCGAGCCTAGGACCTCACGTGTCTCTCATGTGCGGTATGGGCATTTTACACTGAGGCCCCTGGAGGTTTTGACAATTACAATTCAGTCCCTACCAAGAGCACCACGTGAGGCGCACGTGTTTCAATGGGCATTTTGCATACATGTCCCCCGCATTATAGGTAATTGTATTTAAGTCCCTATCAGCATGTTTAGATTTCACTAATTTATTTTCTGTATTTATAAATTGGTCCCTATCTTTGCACGCATATTTAGGTACTCACTTGATATCATTTTTGAGTTAAGAATTGCATTATGTAGCTTCACTTGTACTCTTTCTTATGTGACACGTGTTTAATTTTTGTGACAGCAGTGGATTTTATTATTATTAAATTGGTGAAATTTTCCATATTTTGCCATTTGATACCTTTTAATTTGTATTAAATTCTCTGTTGCTCCAAAAATCATCAAAAGTTCACATTAGACTTAGGGATAATTTATTTTACATCATGCCCAAAAATCAACACATCTGCACGCATCCCAAGGCCTGAATAAATTAATTAGTGATCTTCTTAATTTATTTTTAATAGGTCCAAGTCACATAGAATTTTAGGTTTATCAATTTTCTTGGATTCATCATACTTATATATATTTAGGATAATTTTTATATCTAGAAATAAGGTGTTTGGTATTTACTAAAATTAATTTTGTAAAAGTCACATTGTATTCATATTTAATTCATAGAAAATTCATAAAGTGTTAGAAAAATCTAAAAAAATAATGGAGTTTAATTTAATTACATTTCACCTCCTGGCCAGGTTTCATAATTTTTGGACTTTATTTGACTATATTTCTGATTTAACTTGTAAAATGGCCTAATATTGAATTGTCTTTATCTTAAATTGTATAAAAAATGTTGAAAAATACTAAAAAAATCTTTTGAAAATCCGACCTCTGCAATTCGCTTAAAATTTACCTAAGGAGACTAAACCCTAAGGAGAGAGCTGCCTCCCTGAGTTCGACCTTGTGCTTGCCCAAGTAAAATAAATTTGTTGCTCGAGATTAATTGAACATTAATTAAAGTGGTTTTTTATTAGCATGTATTTACGTGACTACAATAAACAACACGACATTAATTTGACCATTAATTTGATTGAATTAAAAAGGGTAGATCCACGATCAATCAAATGGTGTCGTTGCCGGTGAGGCACGACTTAGGTTATCTTCTAAAGGATTTTTGAGTGTTTGATTTTCCATCCTTGGGTAGTCTGATTCCCGGCTTTCATGTTAATATTTTTCTGTCATTTAATTTTAAGTATTTTTATGTCGTCCTTTATCTGACCTCAATTTGTTTTTATGCGAGGAACACGAGGGGTCGAACGTGATTCGAGGAGCTTGCATATTTGAACTTTTTGAGTGATTGTGACGACTTGTAACTTTTTATTTTTCATTATTTTTGCAATATTTTCAGCGGTTCCCATCTGGGTTCTCACGTGTGTAAAAATAGTGGAAACATGTCCCCGTGTGCTGTGTGGATTGATTTTTAGACTAGGCTTGCACAAGCGGCTCCTCGAGCCTCTCTAGGACTTGCTTGTGCTCGTAATTCTTTAGGACTACACATCACACATAAAAGATGCACTTAAACCGCAGATCTAGTCAAATTAAACTTGTGCTTCACTCGCTAATAGAACTGCCTGTCTAGGAGCAGATTTTGTCGTCTGCCTTTGCATATAGTATAAAAGATTTCAATTCTGTTTTGTATCCTGCATAAAAGCGAAGGGATCACTGTAAGTATTCAACACTCAGCATAAGAATCATTGATTTCTCATGCATTGGCTTTCTCTCGACTCCTTTCTCTTGGTTTTTCACAACTTAAGTAAAAAGGAAATTGGAACTGGACGATAAGGATGTTGTGTGGATTGGACTTAATCAGTGATAACTTAACTTAAAATCGGGACTGCTAAACATTACTGACAAAAAAATCAATAAAATCAGAAATTCTGCTTGCGGGAGATTAACCCCGACCTTGTTTTCAGGCTGAGCGAGGGTACTTGAGTGTGTGTGAACACCTTAAGGTAGATACCAGATCCCCACCTTCCATATCACGTACCAATTGATCCTAGTAAATATCACGAGTTGATTTTTTTAGGTTCACTGACTAGTACCAAGTAACCTCCGCCTGTTCACATGTAGTCAGGGGTGAACCAACGGTACTTCGCGACAAGTTGCTAGTAGCCCCTCAAGGTAAAGTTCCAGTCTTGTCAGCCTCCGCCTTCTTGTAGGTAGATAGGGCAGGCCTTTGAATCCATCAACTTGGGATAGGAGCAAAGAAAGGAAGGACATAGGTATCTTAGGTGATAGGTTAAACAGGGAAGACGCATCCGGCTCTGAGCCGACTTCCCTATGGGACACATAACCTTTGCTATTTGCTTGAAAATCACACTTAAAACCAACAAGACTAATCGGACTCGGTTTCGGGTCCTTCGCCGTATTGAGTGTGAAATAACATGGTTTGGATTCAATTGCTTGCTTCAGGTAGGAGTAAAATCCTATCTTTACTTAGAACTCCTGATTCTTCTTCTCGCCAATCCAAGATGACTGACTGGGGGGATATCAACTCCTGATTCACCAATCTTTCCTTGAGCCCACCATGAAGCTCATCTTCACCGGCCCAAGCGCAACTTGGGCCAACCAGAGCTCAGGACCCTCTTGAGTTCTGGATCCCCCAAAACGAG
The DNA here is from genome assembly GCA_037367405.1 of Ottelia alismoides. NCBI lineage: Eukaryota > Viridiplantae > Streptophyta > Magnoliopsida > Alismatales > Hydrocharitaceae > Ottelia > Ottelia alismoides. The sequence goes on from JAZKJV010009250.1 coordinate 566,795, forward strand.
GGTGGTTACTCTCTAACCAACCCTTTTTCTCCTCTAATCTCACCGAGGAAGACCATCTCTTAAGTAAGAACCCCTTCCTTGATATGTCCTCTAACCAAGACAATCTTCTTTACCTAGGACTAGAGGACAGGATGGCACCTAAGCGACCCTCGGATGAGGAAGAATAAAGAGATGACCCACTCCAGCAAATCCTTGCTCGCCTCACCACAGCCGAACAACAGAATGTTGATCTCATGGCAAGGATAGGACATATTATTAGAGCGAGAGGAATTGACCGACCAATGGTTGATGCTTATAACCCAGCAGAAAATGAGATGTACAGTTGGTTGGCACCAGCGGTTCCCCCTGAAGCGTTCGAGCTAAAACCCCACTTTCTGAGCCTGCTCCCGAAGTTTAATGGAAATGTAAATGAAGAACCATATGCCTTCCTCAGAGACTTTGAGCTGGTTTGCAAAAACCTTAGTCACCCTAGGGTTGGGCAGGATTATATTAGGCTGAAGGCCACCCCATTTTCCCTAGGAGAAAAGGCAGCTCATTGGTTGAAAATATCGGGGTGACATATACAAAATGGATGCAGTTCAAGGACCTTTCTCTAAAGAAGTTCTACCCACTCAATAGGACTAAGCAAATGAGAACAAAGATTGCTAGTTTCTCCCAGGGACCCAATGAACCATTCCATGAAGCCTGGGATAGGTTTAATGACCTACTTCAGAAATGCACTTGCCATGGCATTTCCAAGGCAATCTTAGTCCAGACCTTGTTCTGTGGCATGACCCCTGAGATGCAGGGGTTAGTAAGTGTTTCATGTGGAGGTAGTTATCCGAATGAGAATGAAAATGTTGTGTGGAAAATATTGGAGAAGATGGCAGAAACATGCAGGTCGCAGGTGACCACGGCCTATCAGTTGTCCCCCTCAATCTTATCCAACGAGACAACTAGAAGGACTGTAGAAGATCTGACAGAGGACCTAATTCCAAGCATGGGGATGATAGCTGACAAGTTAACCATGGTTGAGCAGATTCACAAGAGGGTCATTGACCTTGAGTCACTCTCGAGATTGCCGAAACAAGTGGAGGAACTTACTGAGAGGGTAGCCAAGATAAAGCTACCTACCCCTTCTTCACCACCAGTACCTGTACACCGAGTTCATCTTGTACATGAACATGCATCGAGGCCTCAGAGTAGCTGGGTAGAGGAGCAAACATACACTCAGCACGACCAGCATACACCCCCACAAGTGGAGACAGGATCAAGGAGCCTTCGCAGGTGTTCGAGATCAACGAGATGTGGTACAGCCATGACCCCGTCGGCAGACAGTCGGGGATGGGGAACGGTCAGCCTCACCGACCTTACCTAGCTTACCAAGAAACTAGCTTCGTCCCCGCACCGCGCTTCGTACAATCCCATCCCGGACAAGGGTACCAACCTCAGCAGCACCAGCAGCAGCAACGCACGTTCCACTCAAGGCAGCAGGGACCCCACCTTCCCATCAACAGCAGCAATATCGGCGTGGCCAGCAGGGCCAGTACAAGACCTCATCCTCGAGTCAGCATCAACCAGATCAGCCCACCAGTGAATTGGAGTCCCTCACCTTGGAGATCCATACCATGACTGATAGGGGCCAACAAATCTAGAATGACTATATGGATATGAGAATCGATCTGAATCATGTTTCTCGTAACCAAGACCAGCAGATGACGCCAACGACCCCAATTCCCACTCAGGTTCAGGCCAATCCGAACAGCTTGAATCAAGGCCAGAACTGACCACGAGATAAGGTATACTATTCAGATAATTCTTTATCTGAACATGAGATCCTTTTGTACGATAATGTAAACCATATATCCCTCAGGAGCGGAAGGACCGTAATCGTACCTGATCGGGCATGGGAATCTAAGGAAGAAGCCGCCAAGTCTCTACCTGAGGAGAACTTGGAGGCAGAGGAGCATCACCACCACCACCATCGGCGGAAAAAGAGGACTTTTGAGTGCTCAAAGAAGCAAGGTAACTACACCAGTAGGGCGTCCAGCAAGACCGACAAAGAGCCCGCACCTCCATTTGAGGAGGATATTCCAGCAGTCGCGGAGAATGCATCACCGGTCTTTGATGAATCCCGAATTCATCATGCTAAAATTGGTCATTTAGGCTATGTTCCCCAATATTCACATGCATTTAATCATTAACAAAGCATCATTAGCATCCATACATGTGTAAATAATATTTTCATTCCATCATGCAAAATTGCACTAAAAATTACGTGTAAATTAGCCCAAAAAACCTCTAACTTCTCACATTTTTAAATAATTCATCCTAACTCCGATTGACCCAAAGCAATCTCCATTGTGTAGATATTACTAATTTCATTAAATAAAAAATACAAAAAAATTACTAACTCAAATAAGTGTCAAATAATCCTAAAGTCTAATTTCACATCTGATAGACTAAAATGAGCATATCTCCCGCATACAGTGTCCGATTTTGGTCTACACACTTTTAAAGTACTCCATTTTCAAATACCTTCAAAACAAGACCAATTTCGTAAAATTCAGAGCTCATATGTGAAAGTTGGGCTTTGGGCCTCTTTTATGCATTTTAACTTTTTGCTATTTTGGACCTGTATTTTTATGTACATAATTAACCCTTTTAATTTTATTTATTCTTTATTATTGTTCTTTGATGAAAGTTTTATTAAGCGACAAAAAAATCCAAATCCAGATCAAAACTGAAATAAAAGAAACTGACCGAGTCCAAGCGTCTGTTGTATGTTAGTACAAAAGTGGTGTGTTTCTTACTTCTATTTTATTTTCCTATTTTCATATTTATTAAAAATAAAAAAATAGAATAGTGTGTAATTATTTTTCTTGTATTTATCGTAATTTTTCTAGATTTTTATCCTCTCTAAAACCACCAAAAAATATTACAAAACCCCCAAAAATCTGGTTCTCTATATACATGGAGAACAACCAAAAATACCACTTCGCACAGGTGACCTCTTTTCTCATGGGTCCTTCATGAAAGTTGTAGATCTCGTCTGAATGCCAGAATACTGCATCGTGGCGTGTCTGTGTGGATTACAGGCGCCTGAATGCCGCAACGAAGAAGGATCACTTTCCGCTGCCTTTTATTGATCAAATCCTAGAGAGATTGGCAGGGAGAGAATACTTCTGTTTCTTAGACGGGTATTCGGGCTACAATCAGGTAGCCATCGCCCCCGAGGACCAGGAAAAGACTACTTTTACATGTCCTTTCGGTACATACGCATTCAAGCGAATGCCTTTTGAGCTTTGCAATGCCCCCGTCACCTTTCAGCGATGCATGATTGCGATTTTTGCCGACATGGTTGGGGATTTCCTGGAGGTCTTCATGGATGATTTTTCGATCCATGGTGATTCATTCGATGATTGTCTTGCGCACCTGGATCGAGTCTCCAAAAGTATAGGGAAGTGAATCTGGTGCTCTCTTGGGAGAAAAGCCATTTCATGGTGAAAGAGGGCATTGTATTGGGGCATGTCATCTCCAAGAAGGGAATAGAGTTCGACCCTACCAAAGTTGATGTGATCGAGAAATTCAAGCCACCTACAAATGTGAAACAAGTACGGTCTTTTCTAAGGCATGTCATATTTTACAGGAGATTTATCAAAGATTTTTCAAAAATTGCCCGACCGCTAACTAACCTCATAGGGAAAGACACCGAGTTCCTAGTAGATCATAAGTGTCTTGAAGCCTTTGAACTACTCAAGAGGAGGATCATTGAGACCCCGTCCTACAAGCTCCCGACTGGTCTCTTCCCTTCGAGATCATGACAGACGTATCCAATTTCGCTGTAGGGGTTGTGTTATGACAACGAAAAGATGGAATCCCATATGTTATTCATCACGCAAGCAAAGTTTTAGACCCTGCTAAGAAAAATTACACAATAATCGAAAAGGAAATGCTTGCTGTAGTTTTTGCCTTGGAAATATTTCGATCTATACTTCTAGGATCGAAGGAGACAGTATACACATACCACTCTTCCATTCGATACTTAATGGCCAAAAAGGACGCAAAAGCATGACTTTTAAGGTGGATACTATTGCTTCAAGAATTTGATTTGGAGATTAAAGACAAACTTGGTATTAAAAATGTCGTTGTTGATCATTTATCACGGATCGAACGTAACAAAATCCCTGAATCTGAATCCATCCGTGAAACCTTCCCAGACGAGTCAATTTCTGCTATTGACTCACTCCCATGGTATACAGACACAGTGAATTATCTTGTCACCAAGGAAGTTCCTCATGGTTGGCCCAGGAATAAAATCGATCGACTCATATCTGAAGCGAGACACTATCATTGGGAGGATCCGTTCCTTTTCTTTGAAGGACCGGATTGCATATAGAGAAGATGTATTCCTTAAGAGGAATACCAAAGTATCCTCAATCTATGCCACACCTTGGAGGCGGTAGGACACCACTCTGGGAAGAGGACTGCTGAGAATATATTGCAATGTGGATTTTACTGGCCGACCTTGTTTAAAGATGCTTACAATTTTGTGAGATCGTGCCCCGTCTGTTAGAGAATGGGAGGAACCATTGGTTCCACAGATGCCATGCCTATGAAACCAGTAATCATTTGTGATGTATTCGATGCATGGGGAATTGACTTTATGGGCCCATTCCCTAATAGTCAAGGATTTGAATATATTCTTCTCGCAGTTGATTATTTGTCTAGATGGGTGGAGGTTATCCCTACTTGAGCAGCAGATAGCAAAACTGTTTGCAAGTATTTAAAAGATAATATTATTTCGAGGTTTGGAATTCCAAAAGTTTTAATATCTAATGGGGGTAGCCACTTTGTCAACCGGGAGGTGAAGAAGTTGACTAAGGAATACGACATCGAGCACCGTGTCGCTACTCCTTACCATCCACAATCCAATGGCATGGTTGAGGTGTCAAATAGGGAGGTTAAAGGAATTTTACAGAAGCTCGTCTACGCTGACAGGAAGAACTGGTCCCAACTACTGGACCAGGTTCTATGGGCCTACCAGATGGCTTATAAGACCCCATTGGGCACCTCCCTGCTTAGAATGATATATGGAAAGCCATGCCATTTGCCCGCAGAACTCGTGCATAAATCAGAATGGGCAATCAAAAAGATTAATTGGAACTGTCACCAAGGAAAGAAGAACCGAGAGATGAATTTGAATGAACTATTTGAAATTCGAAATCATGCTTATGAAAACAGCACCATTTACAAAGACAAGGTAAAGAGATGGCATGACAAGAACATTCGAACAAAGATCTCTGCCCCAGGGTAGAAAGTTTGGCTATTTAATGCAAAATTGAAAATTTTTCAAGGGAAATTGAAATCAAAATGGACAGGACCCTTCATTGTAAGAGAGGTACACAATAATGGCAGTGTTGAGATCTCTGAGACCGCAGATACCACACAAACATCTATAGTCAATGATCATCTACTTAAACATTTTGTCGAATCCAACGAGCAATTGGTACAAGTTGAATAGATCTCCTTCACTCAAGGCATATATTTTGATGAAAAATTTGATCTGCCCAGATAAACCACCTCTATGAAACCTACACTCTACCGTATATCCATCTACCCGCTCTCGGTCCCCCGATACTTAGGGGTTCGATTTTATTGTGTATATTTCGCTTCTTCACTTTCTGTTTTTGGCCCATCTATACTTAGTACGAGCTATGTCTACATTTCACTTTGTTCCACGAGGACAGAGCACAAGCTAAGTATAGGGGTGTGTTTGTATATATTTTACCTACTTTATCCATAGCTCGTACTTTAAACATTTTTATCAAACATCGGGTATGGGTACAAGTAGTGAATATTATGTGTATTATACCTTTTTCAGAAAAAAAACTTTTTGCATAAAAAAAAGAAAAGAAAAAAATCATCACTCATGGTCTTGCATTTCATCAAGCATTTCATACATTCCTTGGTTGTTATATTCCTGACATATTCACCATCACTCAAGGTTTGAGGAATTTTGAGGACACTTTATTGTTGAGATCTTGAGATTCTGAGTTAGCTAGCCTTAGTCATTAGGGCTTTTGAACTTAATTATCCACACTTCCCAAGTTTAAATGATTTGAGCGCTATATTACACTCTTCATCTCTACCTTCAAAGAATATGATTAACAAAAATGACTTCCACAACTGCATGATTGATGAGATGAGTTGAGATATCACTTGAGGAACCAAGACTAGAGATTTGAGGTTAGATCTGATCTAATGATGCTCGAGGATGGGATAATTTTAATGAAGGCTTCAGGAAACCTGAGTGTCAGCAAAATCCTAGCCAGTATGTGAACAAGTTCATATGCTATCTTTTTGACATTGACCTAAGTGCCAGGGTGTGTTGAAACTTAATCGTTGATCAATGTGCGCCAGCTTTTGGTAAAAGCAGTGGAGCTAGCCAACAGAAGCAATGAAATGTCAAAGAAAATCTCTATCATCCAAGTCAAATTATAAATGAGCTTCCACCAATGGCGAGCGCTCCCAAACATTTTCAAAGTGTCCACTTGGACCATATGCTAATTAGGACCAAGGAGTCGGGCTGACACCAAAAATGGGCTCTGCATCGTAAATGCTACAAGTCTGGGTGTCGAAGGTATCTTAGATACTCAAAAGAGACACACCCCAGTGTACTCCCAGAAAAACAAGTGTAGATGACTCCAACCATCTTGACGGATACATTGGTCAACAAATCTAAAATTTTACATGTGTTGAGTAAAAAGACACTCGACATACCCCTTGTTCCAATGAGAGGGAGAGAAAAATATACACAATCATATGCCCTCCATCATCTGGTCGTCCATCGTCACTTTCAAGACTGACAAACTAATGAGACGGTTGACTGAAGTAAGAATAGACTTATTCCCTAGTTTTGAGGATTAGGTCTAGAGGAGAGTCTCTTGGATTAGAACTTTGGGTGATGTCTAGACTCGACTCTCATGAATGTAGTACTCTAAAAATCATATCCCTATATTATATGTACAAATAGAGAGTCTGAAAATTAGAGAAGTTGAATTCCTTTTAATTAAAGCATGATTGACCCCAGATTTTAGGTTCACTCAAATTAAGGATCTTCTATGAGTTGAGCCTTGAAAATTCAAATGCACAGTCAGGTATATATTCAACTAAGCCATTCATTCATTGATGCCCGGGGGTGAGCATGGTTTAAGTATAGGGGTATGATGAATCCTGAATTCATCATGCTAAAATTGGTTATTTAGGCTCTGTTCCCCAACATTCACATGCATTTAATCATTAACAAAGCATAATTAGCATCCATACATGTGTAAATAATATTTGCATTCCATCATGCATAATTGCATTAAAAATTCCAAGTGTAAATTAGCCCAAAAAGCCGCTAACTTCTCACATTTGTAAATAATTCATCCTAACTCCGATTGACCCAAAACCACCTCCATTATGTAGATATTACTAATTTCATTAAAAAAAATACAAAAATACTAACTCAGATAAGTGTCAAATAATCCCATAGTCTAATTTCACATCTGATAGACTAAAATGAGCATGTCTCCCGCATATAGTGTCCGATTTTGGTCTCCTCACTTTTAAAGTACTTCATTTTCAAATACCTTCAAAACAAGACTAATTTCGTAAAATTCAGAGCTCATATGTGAAAGTTGGGCTTTGGGCCTCTTTTACGCATTTTAACTTTTTGCTATTTTGGACCTGTGTTTTTATGTACATAATTAACCCTTTTTATTTTATTTATTCTTTATTATTGTTCTTTGATGAAAGTTTTATTAAGTGACACAAAAATCCAAATCCAGATCAAAAACTGAAATCAAAGAAACTGACCGAGTCCAAGCGTCTGTTGTATGTTTGTACAAAAGTGTTGTGTTTCTTACTTCTATTTTATTTTCCTATTTTCTTATTTATTAAAAACCAAAAAAAATAGAATAGTGTATAATTATTTTTCTTGTATTTTATCGTAATTTTTCTAGATTTTTATCCTCTCTAAAACCACCAAAAAAATATACAAAACCCCCAAAAATCCGGTTCTCTAAATACATGGAGAACCACCAAAAATACCACTTCGCATAGGTGACCTCTTTTGCTCATGATTCCTTCATGAAAGTTGTTGATCGTGAAGGAAATTTTTCGATCGGAGGTCTCCTTCTATTTCTTTTCTATTTTTCTTTGTCTTTAATTTTTGAAAATTTTTTGGGCGCCACGTGGAAGCTCCAGGGCGTGCCACGTGGCACTCCCACCTGCCGCACCCTTCTCTCCTAACGCACGTACCCGCACGTGCCGCCTCCCCCTCCCGCGCGCGCCCTTGACCGTACATCTTCTCCTTGCCATAACACCTCCCCTTCCTCCTCCTATAAAGCCACAGCACCATCACCTTCTCGGACCATCCGCCCTCTCGCCAGTGACAGCTGCCCAATTTTAGGCATGATCCAAGGCCCTCCGCCTTGTGGCTCAGCTCCGTTCCTCGCTCCGGCATCACTCTTGGTCGTTGAGCCCCGCCACTCCAGGTATCCATCACTCACCCCCGTCCTCCAATCCCAGCTCCTCGACCACCTCCGACCTCGCAAAGGTCGAAGATTAGCTCCTGAACCCAATACCAATCATAGAACCCCGCCACCCCCCTTCTTGGGCTAATCTTGCAGGTTCACCGACCACCACCGCCACCTCGTACTTCGCCGGACACCTCCACCGAGCCTCGTTCCTCGTGTCACGGTTCGCCTGATGCTCCGCCTCCTGCTCCAACTGCTCAGTTGTGTGTCGACCGAGCCCCTGCCGACCCTCAACTGCCCCACTCGCCGCCTCTGCCAGTGCGGCGGCACCGCTTCCCGACCACCTCCGCAGCTCGCCCACTGCCGTGCCTCACGCGCTGCTCGGTCGTGCGCCCACCGCGCTCGTTGGCCGCCCGCCGCACCTTGGCCCTCGCCATCGACTCCTCCACCCGGCTACTCGCAGCCTACAGTTGCCATTGGATCAAGGGACACCCCTTGATCCAACGACCCCTGCGCCGCCACGCACCCCCCCCCCCCCCGAGCCTCGGCTCCAGCCTCGAGGCTAAGGTCCCCCGAAGCGCCGCCAGATCGCCACGTAGGCTCGGGCCTCCAACCTCGAGCCCCGGCGCCCAACCCTCTGCCTCAAGCGCCCAAGCCTGCACCTCGGCCCGAACCACAGGCTCAGGATCTCCGAGTCTCCGCCTCGCATCCAAGCCTCTGGGTGCACGTGCGACGTAAGTGCGCTTGGGGAAAATTGCACTGACACCCTCCATTGATTCAGAAATTGCAACTACACCCCCGCTAGGGGTAAATTTCAGAGGGACCCCTCCGATTTTTCTATATTACAGATAAGCCCCTCCAGGGAACTCTTTGCAAGAAAACTTTATTTTATTTACATTTTAGTCCCTGAAACTTCATTTTATCATATTTTTTTCATACGAACTCCGTTTTGAGCATATAATATGTCCTTTTAAAGATATTTTCATGCTGTACAATTTAGCATAGCTTGTGATCAAATCTGAGGGTGTTTACTGATTATTATCATTTTTGAACCTTTGATGACATATGTAGGCTAAGTTTTGACATATTGATGCTTGGGAATTTGATGATAATTTTTGCAGGAATTCGGATGAGGATTTTTATCTGATTAAACCTTCATTGATTATTCTTAATAATTTAGATTTCACAAGGGTTAATTTAGATTAATTCCTCTAAGATTTTTGTCAACTATTTGAGGAATTAAATTAAAGACATTTGGAGGCCAGATATCTTGCTTCAAATTATTCTGATTATCAACTGATTGACCTGAAGCATTGAGTCAAATTTATTTTGATTTGTGATTAATTTTGATGAAATTATTGATCATATTATTTAAGTATTTGATACGTTTCAAATCACAGATCCTGAGCATAGATTCTGTTTGTTTTCTTTGCATCACTTTGCTTCTTTGCATTGTACATTTTCTCAATGTAGAAATTAATCAAGCACTGATTAATTATTTAATTTAATTTAAAATCGTGCAACTAAGAATCTCCGTTCCTTGTGTTCGACCTTGGTAGACTAGCCAAGTAAAAATATTCCACAACATTCAAAGATTGTGGTATTTTGACAAACCAAATTTGCTTCTTATACTACGATAATTATTCATTTTTGAAGAGGCAGATTTCGCGTTCATCAGTCTTGTAACAGAAGTTTTCTTTTTGTCATAGTCAGAGTCCAAGTCTGTTTCAGAGTCCGAGTAATGTACAGAACTCAGTTCCAATTTTGAATGAAAATCTTTCAGTTTCTGAATCTGAGTTGGAGTCAATAATCCCTTCCCCTGAGCTCTTAAGGGTAGAAAGAAGAAAACTAAAAAAATAGAAGAAGATGACCCTGAGATGGTAGAGTTCTGCAATAAACACATCAACATCATGATCCCCTTTGACAAGTAAGTGGAGATGACACCTGCATTTCAGAAATACCTTAAGGTGAGATGCACACCTACTAGGGTTAGTGATGATCGAGATAATCACGTGATCCAGCTAAAGAAAAATAAGGGTCATTGCGACCCGAATCTCGAAGCTCAATCAATCAAGAAAACAAGATCACCAAAATAAAGTAATCAGTAAATAAAGCTAAATAGCGATCTCGTTATTTTATTTAACCTGGTATAGAGACTAGGGTCGAACTCAAGGAGCACGGATTGGCTTAAAAAGTGTACAAAATAGTTGAAAATCAAATAAAGAGAAGAAACTATTTTTTTGTGGGGGTTTTAACGGTTTATAATTTTTTTGTGATTTTTAATTATGAGGAATATATAAAAACAAGGAAAAAATTCACAATCAACTAATTATTCAACACATCAAAACACATCAGAAAATTGCAATAAAAATAGTTTTGGGTTTTATAATTTTTTAAGTGTTTTTGGTAATTTTCTCAGATTTTTATGATTTTTAGTTGATTTTTTAAAAAAAGGAACAACGCAGAAAATAATAGCTACTTTATAGCCAGATTTGAAAGGCTATTTAAAAATATAAAAATAGCCTCTTAAAATCTGAAGACAATTTTATGAAAAACTACAAATAAAAACTAAACTAAAGAAGAAGAAATTATATTTTTTGAATTTTTTAGAATTTTTAATGATTTTTATAAGGTTTTTAGGGTTTTTCAATTTTTAGGGGTTTTATAAGTCCAAATCAAGCAAAATTTGTACAACAGCAAAAAAACATAAAAACAAATGGACACTAATTTTTTTAGAATTTTTGGGTTCTTCTAATTTTTTTAGTTGATTTATAAATGTAGATAGTATCAAAAATATTGGTTTTTGAATTTTTAAAATTAGAAAATCAAAACAAAAATGTCCCAACAAATTTCTAAACTTATACATCGTGGCAGGGGTCACCTTTCCAAATTTCAATATATTTAGAGTTGATTTGATATTTCATTCAACCAATAGAAAAGGCACAACACACAGGGACTGAATGCAATTAAAACCAAGTTCCAGGACTAAAGATTAACAGGCGTTAAAAATCCAAGGACTCTACTGTAAATTTCCCAAGGTATTCAGCACATGTCGTAATTTAACATTCACAGGGCATAAGTACAAATATGAAAACTATTTAATCAGAACATAAAACTCAAAAGCCCCAAGAAAATACATGCAAATATCCCAGATATACACGTGACGAAGCACGAGCGTCCACAAGAGAAGGACTAAAGTGCAAATATAATAAACACTATCTCCTAATATGTAAATTGTCCCATAATGCTAAGTTATTTAATAGACTAAACAAGAACTGAAATAAACTACAACAGGGTCAGGCACACATTACCCAACCAAAGCGTGTGCGGGTCATGTGGGGGACCATGTGTCCAGTGCTGATGGGTCGGCGGACGTGCGGTTCTGATGACACCTCCTGACAGATCGGACGGTCCTGACGAGATGGCAGACGTGGGGTGCACGCGGCCGTCAGATCTGGAATCTAACGGCATGTTAGTGGCAGGTCTCGAACGGCTCAAACTGCATCTGGAGTTGAAGCGTGATCTGACGGTGGAGGGAGGGTCTCAATGATCACCTCCTGGGTGAACATCGCTAGCGAACTGGAGGAGCTCCGTGCATCCGATGGAAGATCGGAAAGGGGGGTTCGTCTCACGATGATGCTCCGCGTCGGGTGGTGGTGACCAATGGAGCTCCCAACGGTCCAATCCTCCGGCGAGGGAGGGGGGACCTGGGCGACTCTAGTGAGGTATGCGAGAGGCGATTTGGGTGGTAAACTCGCACTTATTCACCTGCAAATGAAATCTTGGGCTCAGAGGAGTTCTCCGGCATGAGTTATTGAATACGAAACAACGGGAATCGGGGTGGAATGGCAAAGGGGGGTCACAGCAGTGGCGGCGGAAGGGACCTAGCTCGATCTTGGCTTGGAGAGCCAAGATTGAGATGATCAGGTTGTAAAAGGAGGGAGACGATGGGTCGGCACGTCTATCTATACGGATAAGATGAGGTGACGGAGCTCCGGCTACTGGGGCGGAGCCGGCGGAGCGGGATGTGAAAGATCGAATATAATCGAAGGTCTAGAGGCTAACGAAGGTACCTGATGGTTGCAAACGTCTGGGATGGAAGTCAACTACCTCCTAAGGTCCTCTCCTCGATGGAGCGATGCCTCCAGAGGCTCAAGCTCACCGGTAGCAGAGCACAGCGATGTGGGTCGCCGGATCTAGGGCTAGAGCACCTCACTCCTCTCTACAACACTCCCTCAGGCTCGCTGTCACTCAAGGCAAGGGAATGGAGGTCACAGGGGTTGAAGACGGTGGCCGAAGATGCAGGAAAAGACGGCTCCATGTCGAGCTTTATATGAGTGAAGGTCCGAGAAGATGGGGATCGGGCAAGCATTCCAAGGAGCGGATCCCTAAGAGGAGAGGCACACGAGGATCACAGATCGTTCCTTGGCAATCGGAGCCTTGGGTTTGAGCAAATGGGGATCGGATCGATTCGTAAATATTTGGAGAAATCAGGTCAAAAATCAGATCCGGGAAGGATGTGGTCCGGGGGGAGTTGACCGGGGGTCAACATTCCCCCGTGGACCAATAAGAATTCAGGATTCAAAAATTATTTATAAATTAAATAAAAAATAGTGAATGATTTTTTTTCAAAATAATTTCAAAATGAAAAATGTTTCCTATTTTTCAAATTATTTTCTAATGATTTTTACTTATTTTGAGAAAAATAAACTAATGTAAATACATAATATTATATTATATACATGTATAAATACATAAGTATTTTCAATTTTTATTTTTATTAATTTATTTTTGTACAATTATCTCAATCTTATATTTTATTTATTTACAACATAAAATTTAGGATATAAAATAATTTTTATTTGATTTTTATTATTTATTTACAAGGGTACAATAAATAGAGATAGGTGCATATATACATGGTACGTACAACATGAAGAGAGAGAAATTATTTTATTTTTATTTTTATTTTATTTTTCTCATTTTTATTTTTATAAATATATATAAATTGTGAAAACACATAAATTTTTTTTGGAAAATAAATTATCTACTAGAGGGAGGAATATATACAAGGTGGATGGCCCTATCTCTCTCTACTTGATTTATTTTGCGGTCAGGCCAATGCTTGGCTCTCCATTGGGTTCGGGTCACTCAATATTTATTATAAATATTTTTCTCTTTTTCTTTATTTCTTTATTCTTTTATTTTGGCACAAAAACATGCTAATTATTGGTATTTATACAAAGCATGCAATTTGGTAATTTATTATATTTACAAATATCTATGTGGTGTTTTTCAAAGATTTTTAGATAAAATAAAAGAATAAAGAGTGATGAATGGGGATTCATCACCCCCTTATACTTTACTTTTGCTAGTCCCTTAGCAAACACTTATTTGAAAAAGAAGTCGAAAAGAGAAAGAAAAAGGAGGGACATCAAGGTTGATTATTAAACTTTCCTTCATTAAATTGAAATATGGAGCTCAGTCACACATTTGGATTATTAATTTGTCGAAACCTTATTTGGACTTAAGCTTAAAACTTAACAACCTCTAAGTTTCAGAAATCTATGGTCAAGACTCCTCAATAAACCAGATCAGAACAAGTCTACATACACAAACTCTAATGACCATGAATCTTTCCTTGTACTGTGTAAGTGATATGTAGCTCCCCACCTCAGAAATGACAAAGCGACAACCCCCCTTAACAAGGTAACTCTAATGCCTCAGTCTAGCAACTCTTTCCTCGAGGAGCAGGGTATTCCCTTCTATGTTCAAGTACAACTGGATCAAGAAGAGGGGGAAGAAGAGAATGGACCATGACCGGTGTAGCCATGTATTCTTGGGAGCTCAAACTAGTGTAGCTGAGTCTCCCGCTGCAAGCTTCATGAGATGGTCATGTGTAACATAAGCTTTGCTTTATTTGGCTGTATACACTCCGGTGGGTATTTTATTTTCAATCAGTCCCACCACTTTTTTGGAGTTTTTCTTTCTTTGCACATTTTTTTGATGTGCATATGTACAACGTATCTAGATGGTGCAACATATATACATAAGGAGTTTTTCCTCTTGAGCCAGTAGACTATCCCTCTTTTGAAGCTTTATTGCAACCCACAACTCCTGTCTTTAGAATTCATCACCACCAGACCAAGTTGAGACGCACTTCCTTTAATATAAGAAGAAGAGAGGTTCCGCCTAGAAGTACTACCATCATATGCTACCCCAATCCAAAGAAAACTACCTCCTCACCACCTCATCCGTGGAGAGCTATGTGTAAAGTGTTGGTGCAAGTAAAGCCATTGTCTCTGAGAGTCATGTGTGCGTTGTTAAGTGCTCTACTTAGGCTCATCAAGATGACATATGCTCATAGCCTAGTGGACTCAAATAATTAAGTCCCAAATGGACCTAAAAAGTCTTAATCCTAAGCCCTATAAGGTTCCTCTTAGAATTAGGTGGATTAAGGTCTTAACCAAGCTCCATTTTCCAATTTTATTCGAGGCCAGTTTAAATGTCAACTATGATTTAGAATAACTGTACAAATATTTACAAATACGCAAATTTTTACAATATTTTTGAAAATGTGCAAATTTTTCAAAAATGTTTGAAAACATGGATGTATGCATGAATGCGAAGTTTTGCAAAATATTTACAAAAATTTACACATGGTTTTTGCAAACTTTTTGTTTTTCAAACATTTTACAAAAATTGTGTACTATATACAAAATTTTGATATCAAAATATTTACAAACTATTTACACAAATCATTTTTACAAACATTTGTACAAAAATAATTTTTATAAATAGCTATGTATGTGCAAGAAGAATTTTATGTACAAGGAAAATGTTTTTAAAATTTTAAGGATTTTTAGCCATTTTATTTATTAACACACTTACACAAAGTACGAGTTATGGCTAAAGTATATATGAAATATATACAACACCCCCCTATACTTAGCTCGAACGATGTCCTCAAGTGAATCAAGAGCGATGAAGAAGACATAAATCGTGCTTAGTATAGGGAAGTGAAAAGGAATGGTATACTACTACAATGAATCAAAGAATAGAATGAAGAGGACTCGGTGTTTCCCCCTATACTTAGAATCAAGTAATCCTAACTATAAAAAGCTGTACATGAAGGGAAATCTGAGTGGGAGAATGTACAGTGTCTACCCCCTATACTTAGGGTAAAATATCCCTAAGTATAAGCAGCAAAACAAAGGTAGAAAGAATCAAAAGAATACCCAAGAGTCCGACACCCCCCCTATACTTAGGGTAAAGTACACCCTAAGTATAGCATAATCATAAGATAAAGATGGCATATGTAACTAAAGAATGGAGTGATATGGACAACTGGATATATACAAGTTGGAAGAACAGTGATAATCAGGCGTGAGATGCAATAGATGTGAGTCAAGAGACTACATCTCATGCAAAATGAATGGGGGAAACGTCAACGACCAGCGGCTCATGATCTATATATGGTTTGAGTCGTTGCTCCTTAACACAAAAGGTAACATCAGAAGACAACTCATATATATCAATACTCCCATTGGCATGTACCTTTCGGACCAGATAAGGTCCCTTCCATTTGCTATTTAGCTTCCCTTGAAATAAATGAAGCTTGGCATCAAACAACCATACTCTCTGTCCTGGCTCAAACTGCTTGTGGCTGATATGAGAATCATGCCACTCCTTCACTCTCTCCTTATATTGTAGGCTGCTCGAAAAGGTGTATTACGAAGCTCTTCCAGGGCTGCTAACTCTGCCCTCCTCTGATCTCCTACACTCACTGGATCCATAAGTATATCTGTGACTGCCAAAAGTGACCTATGTCTCATCTCAACAGGTAAATGGAAGGGCTTGCCATAAACGAAGAGAAAGGGAGATGTACCCAAAGGCGTCTTGAAGGACGTCTGATATGCCCACAAGACCGAGTCCAAAAGTTGTGACCAATCCTTTTGGTCAGGGCGGACGACCTTCTGCAATATAGTCTTGATCTCCCTATTCGACACTTCAGCCATACCATTTGTTTGAGGGTGGTATGGAGTGGCTACTCAATGGTCTATGCTGAACTTGCTAGCAAGGGCCTTTACCTTATCGTTGATGAAGTGAGACCCCCCGTCAGAAATCAACACTCGAGGTACCCCGAACCGTGAAATGATATTCTTCCTCAAAAATCGGCATACAATCCTAGCATCTGCGGTTCGGGCGGGGATGGCCTCAACCCAACGACTCACATAATCAACGACCAACATGATGTACTCGAATCCCTGACTCTAAGGGAATAGACCCATGAAATCGATGCCCCATGCATCAAAAACCTCACAGAAGTGAATGGGCTGCATCGGCATCATATCATGCTATCCACAAGTGCCCATCCTCTGACAGTCAGTACACCTCTTCACGAACTCATCAGAGTCCTTGAAGAGAGTAGGCCACCATAGGCCGGATTGGAGCACTTTATATGACGTTCTCCTCCCATAGTGATGTCCTCCTGCCTCAAGCTTGTGGTAGTAAGTGAGGACGCTATGGTGCTCCTCCTGAGGAATGCACCAACGCCAGATGCTATCCCCTCCTTCATGATAAAGGACGGGATCCTCCCAATGGTAAAACTTGGCCTTCGCGAGGAAGGTCTCAAGTTTCTTCCTAGGCCAATCTTGTGGAACTTTCTTGGCGACAAGATAGTTCACAATATCAGCATACCAGGGTGAGAAATGATAGCAAGGATCGTCTCATCTGGGAAGGTCTCACAAATAGGCTCGCTCTGCTCAGAATCCTCAAGAAACTCCAATCGAGAAAGATGATCCGCCACCACATTTTTGACTCCAGGATTATCCTTAATCGCTATATCAAACTCCCTGGAGTAGAAGGATCCATCTGGTCAATCTGGCTTTGGCATCCTTCTTTTCCATGAGGTACCTGATGGCGGTATTATCAGTGTAAACGGTCACTCTGAATCCAATCATGTAAGATCTGAACTTATCTAGGGCGAATACTACGACTAGCATCTCCTTCTCAGTGACGGTGTAGTTCCGCTGAGCGACATCCAAAGTCCGACTAGTGTAGTGAATAGCAAAGGGGACTCCATCCCTCCTCTGTCGCAGCACGACCCCCACGGCAAAATCGGAGCCATCCGTCATGATCTCGAATGGGAGAGGTCAATTAGGCGGCTGGAGAACAGGAGCCTCTACAACTAGACTCTTGAGAGTCTCAAATGACGCTAGACACTTATCATCAACAATGAACTCTATGTCTTTCGCTAGTAGGTCAGTCAACGGTCGGGCAATCCTATTGAAATCATGTATGAATCGTCGGTAGAAACCGATGTGCCCTAGAAATGACCATAACTGCCGCAAGTTGGACGGTGGATTGAGTTTTCTAATGACATCCACCTTGGCCATATCAACCTCCATGTCCTTGTTGGAGATGATATGGCCAAGCACTGTCCCTTGAGTCACCATGAAGTGACTCTTCTCCCATAAAAGCACAAGGTGAACCTCAATACATCGCTAGAGGATACGGTCTAGGCAGTCAAGACAAGAATCGAATCCATCATCGTAGACTGAAAAGTCATCCATAAAGACCTCCAAGCACTCCCCCTCCATGTCCCAAAAGATGGACAACGTGCACCTCTGGAATGTCACCGGGGCATTACACAATCCAAAGGGCATGCGTTTGAAAGTATATGTTCCGAAGGGACAGGTGAAGGTGTTCTTGTCTTGGTCCTCGGGCGCAATGGCCACCAGATTGTATCCGGAGTACCCGTCCAAGAAACAATAATGGCCATTCCCAGCTAGCCTCTCTATAATCTGATCAATAAAAGGCAGCGAGAAATGATCCTTCTTGGTGTCATGGTTTAATCGTCTGTAGTCCACACAGACCCACCAAGAAGTGGGTACCCGGGTAGCGATCTCCTATCCAGACTCATTAACAACTGTGGTGATGCTCGTCTTCTTGGGAACCACATGTAACGGACTGACCCATTTGAGTCAGAGATGGGGTAGATAAAATCAGCGCTCTACCATTTCGAGATCTCCTTCATGACAACATCTCGAAGGTTCGGGTTCAGTCGCCGCTGGAACTCACGCGACAGCTTCACGTCCTCTTCGAGATAGATATGGTGGGAGCACAGGACCGGACTTATCCCTTGGAGATCGGCTACACTCCATCCTATCGCCTTGTGGTTCTTTTCAAGAACCCCCATCAGACGGGATTCTTTCCCTCCAGTCAAATCCGCTGAGATAATGACTGGGTGCATCTCATGCTCGCCCGCAAGGAACCTATACTTCAGCGAGGACCGTAGTGGCTTCAGCTCTGGACAACATGGTGCTGGAGGATCTGGCCTCTGAAATTTCTGAGTGAATGCGACCAAATCTGCTTGGGAAAATGAGAACTCCTGCTGGCAATCTGAATCTGGTGAAGGCTGCTCTGCTGGTGTGTCTCTATTCTGCACGGAATCCGCCTCCTCCCTAGATGTAGGCTCTATGGAGGTCAGACACGGTATCAAATCATCAAACTCTGCCCAGTCTATATCTGACTCCGAGGGATCTGTATCAGAATCACAAAAATAATCTACCCCATGATTGGGAACTGGCTCTGTTGCCTGAGATATATCCTTGATCAGGATTGGGCTCTCCAGGCTCTCCTCTGCTAGCATCTGTGCATCATCGAAATTTGAATGTGAGAGGATGGCATGTGCTACTGGGTCTGCCTAAACTGTCTCGTCATTTGTAATCACAAAATTGCAGTTCTGGTGGATGTGCCGCCATGCCTCTGTTATCTGCTCTAAATCTGAATGTGGCACTGAGCAAGCTGAATCTCTGGTTCTAGTCTCCTCGATCGTCTCTATTTGTATACTCTTGCCCTCGACGCAAAAGTACACCATCATGCTATCATGGTCGGACACTGCCTTGGCTGTGGCCAAGAACGGGTGTCCTAAATGATGAGGGTATTGGTTACAGACTCAGGGATCTCCATGTCCAACACAACGAAGTCCATGGGGAATTTCAGGCCCTGAATCGTGACGACAACGTCCTTCAGCAACCCCTTCGGCCTCTTGATAGATCGATCAACAAACTGAAGGACCGTCCTGCTCTATCGTAGAGGGCCCAACTCGAACCGATCGAGAAGGGCGACCGGAAGTAGGTTGATTGAAGAACCGTTGTCTAAAGAGTGTGGTCGAACCTTTGCTCATGGATATGGCATCTGACATACGGGGCTCCTGCATTTGGCTACATGGCTGGCAGACGGTTCTGGATCGCAAAGCATGTGACACGAGTGAGCACATGGATCTCTGACTGGTGGTTCCGCCTCTTCCTCCTAACTGTGGTCCTGTCTCTGAGTGATCTATGGAAGAGAAGTATGTGCTCTGAGGCCTCTTGTAGAGTCAGTTGTATGTGAAATCGGTCCATCATCTGCTGGCTGAACTCCAGCTGATGGGACTTTTTCTGATTTTCTTTTTTATACCCCTTAGCAAGGTGGAGTGCTTGGGGAAAGGGGACTGTTGGGTCCTTCTCATATGAAGGATTAGGATCGGGTCTAGAATGCTCAGGCAAAGCAAAATCCACACATACATCATCAATCAATACAGGTAGATCCAAAAATAATAAACCATTTCCTTTATTCACAGATATGTCCTGAGATACATGAACTGAAGGGAAAACAACAGGATTAGCAGAATTGAAAATGATGGCCTCAGTACCAACGTCGGCATCTGGAATCGCGACATTAGTACCGCGCTCTGGCTCAGCAACTAGTATGATGGCATCAGTACCACCTCCTCGATCTGGTGAAGCGACGACCTTAGTACCGTCGGCGGGATCAACATCCATGGTGGTGTCAGTACCACTATCATCATCATCTCTAGCAGCATCAACATTGCTCTCCTCCTCATCTGGTGCTCTTGAAGTGGCATGGGGTCGTCGCTCAGACGAGGCACCGCCTGCTGGCATCCTACCGCTCCTAAGTGTAACAAAATCAGTATCAAACATGTATGCAGTCATATCACTAAGTGAAGCACTAGGAGTGCTAATCTCAGTAAACTCTACCTGCTCAGACTTCCTCTTCAGGTTGTTCGGGTCCGGCTCTATCTGTGCATGAATGTCGGCCTTCCCTCTCACAATCTCTCTCATCTCCTGGCGAAACTCATCCATCTCCCATCGCATGGTAGCCTGTTGCTCGGACATGAGGCGGGCTAAGTCGTCCAAGGCGGGGTTCTCATTGGTCGGCCCATGAGAACCTGATGGGTGGCCTCTGTGAAATTGAGGTAGCTGCTGTGGAGGAGAGTGAGAAGGGTACTGCGAGTGATACTATGGCTGAGGATGTTGCTGCCTCCAAGACTGTCCCTGCTGATAGGGACGAGAACCATACTGCTCTCTCTGGTGGGATGGCTGCTGGTGTGATGGGAACTAGGGCTGTTGGTACTGCTCACGCTGTTAGCCGTACTGGCCACCCTGAACTGGAGGCTGTTGCTGGGAACTGGTGCCTCTGGCCGACCAGTAGAATCTGGGATGGTATCGTCGGATACCAGGCTAGGTTCGGTCGTACCATATCCCGTTGACATCCATCAACGGCTCCTTCTCGTAAGAGAGGGTGGTGGGAGGCTGTCCTGAGATGGTGGTGACTGGACATACTGCTACTGCTGCAGTTGGTAGTGCTCCGCCTGAACAAGGTGGACCTGTCGGTACTGGGTGGAGGTCTGGGCCGAACTGCTACTGTCAGTGTCTTCCCATGACCTGAGATGGGGCTGAGAAGCCATGTGCCTCCTGAAGACACATGATCTGTGTCTTCAGGTCACTCAGCGTATGTGCCGTCTGATCGATCAGCGTCATGCCCTAGTATTGCTTCTTCTTAAATCGATCTGGTCTAGCTTTTCGCTGATAATGCCTATGTCGGTGGCTATGGACTCTTCCTGTGCTGTTGCCGCTGACAAAGTGGAAGGACCGGTATCGACCCGTGCTATCCTCTGATACGGTACGGCCTGTGGCTGGGGTCTCCCCTGAGTGTAGAGTCGGGTCTGGAACATCACTGTATAGTTCTCGGACATCTCCTCATAGAGGGCCCAAACCTGATCCTCATCCTTGGCGAAATAACAGCCCCCATAGGATGTGTTCACTAACCCCTGCAGCTCTGATGTAGGCTCGTAGAAAAAACTTTGAACAAGGTTGGGCTTGCATATGTCTTGATGGGAACATCGGTCTGTGAGCTCTCGAAACCTCTCCCATGCCTCATGCAATTGCTCGTTGGGGAGCATGGAGAAGTTGCTGATCAGGTCCCTCGCTGCATTCGTCCGCTCGAGTGGGTAGTATTTGTTCAAGTACTCAGTGTAGAACTGCTCCCAGGTGGTAACAAATCTCCCTAAGTGCTTCAGCCAGTTGGCTGCTCTGTCTACAAGGGAGAACGGAAAACAATCATCTTGATGGTGTCCTCGTCTACATGCCGATCGTGGACTATGTTGCAGATCATCTCAAACTCCAGGAGATGAAGATGTAGCTCCTCAGTCGCGAGCCCATGGAATCGGGGAAGAAGTTGAATCGTCTGTGGGGGGAACTTGAAGTCCCTCACGATCGCTGGAAGTACTATCTGTCGGTGTTTAAGTGTCAATCCGGGGTTGTGCAACTCCCGCATTGGTCTGGCTGGACTAGCTCCTTCGGCTGATCTGGATCTCCCTTACTATCGGCTCTCGGCTGATCTCTGTCTGGTCTCAGCCTCTCCATCTCTCTGTACATTTCCACCATGAAAGCTCCCTGATCTCGTATATGTCGCTGCATCGTCTCAAGGGAAGCTAACAGGGTGTTGTTGATCGCACCCTGGTCAAATACGTACGTCTGCTCTCCTATGGGACCTTCGGTGCGCTCCTCGCTGCTGGCCATGGTATCTGCAAAGGCAAAAGACCCAAACTCAGGTGCCGATAAATTAACTGTCTGCTGCTCTCTCTGATCTGGCACTAGCATCTCAGAACTGGTGGTAGAAGGGTGATCAAGGGGGAACAGGGTGGAATCGAACTCAGGTTCGGAGAGCGGGTCTCGGCTCTCACGAACCAACCTAGATGAACGGGCTGGAGTGCTGAAAAGCGATGCAGCCAGAGGATGCCTAAGAGACCGCCTGCCCATCATCTTGATCTAGCGAGTAAAAGTGGATGAGATCTGGAAACACACAAGATGAGAAGAAAACCCCCGATTAACCTACTCAATACGGAGCTGAAGACCGTAAAGGTTCGGTCAATTATCTTGTTAATTTTATTAGGTGATCAAGTCAGTCTATCAGAGTGATTAAGAGAGCTGATGGAAATCCAATAATCCCAACAGACTGTCCAGTATAAAAGGTCGGTAGTCTGATAGCAAATTGTATATGGCTCTAGCCTAGTGTGCGGGTCACTCTCTCGCTCATCCAAATCAAGCAAGGAGAGGGCTGGTCTCCCCAAGACAGATTTTTTAAATGAGATGTCTTTTAGGGTCAAGTGTGTTTAACAGTCTCAATTTTATATTTTTTTTCCTTTTTTTTAGGTATTTTTCAAGAAAACAACGCCTAACGAATTTTTCGGTTCTCTTGGTTATTTAAGTCCGAAAAAGGGGGGAGAATGCGAAAAAGCTGATGCGCGGTCAAACATGATGATGCATGCAGAGTAAGAAATGTGGACCTGACTACAACAGTCTACATGCAGGGTGATCCATGCATAAAAATAAAGACAGAAATAAACTACCTATATGATGCACGAGGAAAACCAACCTTAGACGAAGCAATTTCTACACGTGAAGAATAGTAACCGGGTAACTAAGGTAAGTCTGGAGTCCGATATTGGGAGCCACTCGGTGTCCGCGCAACGGATCCTGCACGCGTTGTATGTGACTCCTCACGGCACGTTGACTCAAGACTAATTAAGCTGACTTTTTCTTGTGATTTAATTATTAAGATCCAATTAATGATCTATAAGTACAGGTAGATAATTAGGATCGTGCTTTAAGTAATTACGTCACAATCAAGAGAAAATTCTAAGCTAAGGCTAAATATGCGGAAATCAGATAAGTAGTAATAAAAGGCGAAAAATCAAAACTGGCAAAAAACCGTGGTGAGGTCCCCCAAGCACACCGGTGCTAGACGAAATAGACCCCGATAAATCACCATGGAAGTCCAAGTGTCCTGTCTGCCCTTGTATTATTACAATTAGAAAGTCTGCTGAAAATAAACTAACTACTCTACGCTACAGCTATTTTACGGCTATCTACGGCTATCTACAGCTTCCGCACTCACGTTCGTTTCCTCGCGCTCTCCTACGGCTCTATGCAGAAAAGAGCCGCCTCTGGCTCCCGCGGTTGTGTCGGCTTCCGAAAAAGCCGCCTCGGTCCTCAGGCCATGTAAATCAAGAAAACAAGACCGCCAAAATAAAGTAATAAGTCAATAAAGCTAAATAGCGGTCTCGCTATTTTATTTAACCTGGTATAGCCACCAGGGTCGAACTCAAGGAGCATGGATTGGCTTAAAAAGCCTACGAAAATAGTCGAAAAGTCAAATAAAGAGAAGAAACTATTTTTGGAGGTTTTTAAGGGTTTTAAATTTTTTTGTGATTTTTAATTATGAGAAAAACATAAAAACAAGGCAAAAAGTCACAATCAACTAATTATTCAACACATCAAAACACATCAGAAAACTAAAATAAAAATATTTTTGGGTTTTATATTTTTTAAGTGTTTTTGGTAATTTTCTCTGATTTTTATGATTTTTAGTTGACTTTATAAAAAAAGAAACAAGGCAGAAAATAACAGCTATTGTGCAACAAGATTTGAAAGGGTATTTAAAAATATATAAATAGCCTCTAATAATCTGGAGACAATTTTTGAAAAACTACAAATAAAAACTAAACTATAGAAGAAGAAATTGCATTTTTTAAATTTTTTAGAATTTTTTATAATTTTTATAAGATTTTTAGGATTTTTCAATTTTTAGGGGTTTTATAAGTCTAAATCAAGTAAAATTTGGACAGCAACAAAAAGACACAAAAATAAACAGATAATATATTTTCTAGAATTTTTGGGGGCTATATATTATTTTTCATTGATTTTTAAAATATAGACAGCAGTAAAAACAGAGGTTTTTGAACTTTAAAATTTAGAAAATCAAAACAAAAATGTCCCAAAAAATTAGAGAAATTTTTACACCGTGGCAGGGGCCATGTGTCCAAATTTCAATAGATTTGGAGTTGATTTGATATTTTATTCAACCAATAGAAAAGGCACAGCACATAGGGACTGAAATGCAATTAAAACTAAGTTCCATGACTAAAGATTAACAAGCGTTAAAAATACGAGGACTCTACTGTAAATTTCCCAAATTATTCAGTACATATCGTAATTTAACATTCACAAGGGCATAAGTGCAAATATGAAAACTATTTAATCAGAACATAAAACTCGAAAGCCCTGAGGGCATACATGCAAATATCCCAGATATACATGTGACAAAGAACGTGCGTCCACAAGAGAAGGACTAAAGTGCAAATATAAAAAACAGTAGGTCCTAATATGCAAATTGTCCCAGAGTGCTAAGCTATTTAATAGATTAAACAAGAACTGAAATAAACTACAGGGGGTCTGGTGCAAATTACCTTGCCAAAGCGTGTACGGGTCACGTGGGGGACCACGTGTCTGGTGCTGATGGGTCGGCGGACGTACGGTTCTGATGATGCCTCCTGGTAAATCAGACGGTCTTGACGAGATGGCAGACGTGGGTAAAATAAATACATATGTATTTTCATTTTTTATTTTTATTAATTTATTTTTCTATAATTATCCCAATTTTATATTTTATTTATTTACAACATAATATTTGGGATACAAAATAAATTTTATTTGATTTTTAATATTTATTTAGAAGGGTAAAATAAATAGAGATAGGTGTATATATATATGGTATGTACAACATGAAGAGAGAGAAATTATTTTATTTTTATTTTCTTTTTCTCCTTTTTATTTTATTTTTATAAAAATACACAAATTGTGAGAAACACATAAATTTATTTTTGGAAAATAAATTATCTACTAGAGGGAGGAATATATACAAGGTGGATGGCCCTATCTCTCTCTGCTTGTTTTATTTTGCGGTCAGGCCAATGCTTGGCCCTCCCTTTGTTTCGGGTCACTCAATATTTATTACAAATATTTCCTTCTTTTTCTTTATTTCTTTATTCTTTTATTTTTGCACAAAAACATGCTAATTATTGGTATTTACACAAAGCATGCAATTTGGTAATTTATTATATTTACCAATATCTACATGGTGTTTTACAAAGATTTTCAGCTAAAATAAAAGAATAAAGAGTAATGAAAGGGGATTCATCAGTTAGCAGGAAGACCAATAGCCGTGTTGAGAAACACGTTCTGTCAGTAGCCATAACTTGTGTAATAAAGAATTCGTTTCCAAGGAAATGAAGAGACATGGGTGCACATTATATGGTGAGTCATGTCGATGACACTGCGTTTGCACGCACTCTCCTTGACAACGGTTCCTCAATCAACTTAATGCCTATAACCCTCTATGAGCGGCTAAATCTCGGATCTCTTAGGAAATCTAGAGCCCTACTTCAATTTGCTGATAAGTCAACCAAGAGGTCCCAAGGAGAACTGAGGAATGTTGTCATAAAAGTCGAGGGTCAGGAATACATGGTGGACTTTACCGTCCTTGGTATGGAGACCCCTTGTAATTGGAGATATTCCCAAATCATATTAGGAAGGCCATTCCTCAAAACAGCAGGGGCCTTGTTTGATTACAAGATTGGGAAAATCCAGTTCCAAACTCCAAGCAGAGATGAGGAACTTAAGATGAAGCAGACCAGATGGCAAAGACTGGATTCAGAATCCAGCACCGAGTACTCTTTAACCGAAGTAGATTGTGGTCATGTAGACACTGCTAGGCCATGGAGACAGAACCCAGCTAGCACCGATGAGTCCCTCCCCTCCGGAGAAGATCTTATGCATGAGTCAGTTTGCGAGGTCCTTAGAAACTAACACAGCTTAGAACATGCATCCCCCTACATCTTCGATGACTTAAAACCCCAGCTGGGCCTGTCAGTCCTTCCCTCTTTAGGACAATCAAAAGATGAGGATGACGAGTCGGACGTGGCTTTTGTCGATTGAATGGAGACATTTGACGATCCGACGCCAGAGCCGAATGAAGTGGTGGTAGCAATTTCAAGGACAGATCCAGCCACTACTAGCACTGAACCAGAATCGATTGAGACAGACTTCCTCGATGACCACACATTACCTGAGCTCAAACCTTTACCGACAACACTAAAGTATGCCTTCCTTGCGGTACAAGAAAGGAAGTATCCGATCATCATCAGCTCACGATTTTACCGAAGAGAAGGAATCTCGCTTGCTAGAGATCCTGGAGAAAAACCGCAAGGTGATAGGCTGGAGCATCTCCGATCTCCACTGGATAAATCCCTCTCTGTATTCGCATCATATTTACTTGGAGAATGAGGCTAAACCCTCTCGTGAATTCCAACGTCGGTTGAATCCGAATTTACGAGAGGTAGTAAAGAAGGAGATAGAGAAATGGTGCAACGCGGGTTTTATTTATCCCATCTCCGACTCCAAATGGGTGGCCCCGATCCATGTTGTCCCGAAAAAGCCAGGAATTCAGACAACAACCAATGATGACGGAGAAGATATCGTGATGCGAGTACCTACATCGTGGCGTGTTTGTGTGGATTACAGACGCCTTAATGTTGTGAAGAACAAAGATCATTTCCCCCTACAACTCATTGATCAGATCCTGGAGAGATTAGCGAGGAAAGAATTCTTCTGTTTCTTAGATGGGTTCTCGAGTTACAATCAAGTAGCCATAGCTCCGGAGGACCAGGAAAAGATCACGTTCACATGCCCCTTTGGTACCTATGCTTTAGCGCATGCCCTTTGGGTTATGCAATGCTCCCAGTACTTTTCAAAGGTGCACGATTGTTGTATTCGCCGAAATGGTCGATGAATTTCTGGAAGTCTTCATGGATGACTTCTCGGTCCACGGCGATTCCTTCAATTCATGTCTTAGGAATTTGGACCGAGTCCTCAAAAGATGTTGTGAGGTTAATCTGGTTCTCTCCTTGGAGAAAAGTTACTACATGGTGACGGAGGGCATTGTGTTGGGGCATGTCATCTCCAATAGAGGAATGGAGGTTGACCATGCCAAGGTGGATGTGATCAGACGACTCCAGCCACCAACCAACGTGAAACAGTTGCGGTCCTTCCTCCGACATGTCCGATTCTATCGGAGATTTATCAAGGATTTTTCTAAGATTGCCCGACCGCTAACTGAGCTTTTAGGCAAGGACATGGAGTTTATTGTTGATCACAAATGTCTCGAGGCCTTTAAGCTATTACAAGGAATGATCATGTATACTCCGATCCTACAAGCCCCAGACTGGTCTCTGCCTTTTGAGATCATGACGGACACATCATACTTTGCTGTTGGGGCTATGTTAGGATAGAGGAGGGATGGCGTCCCGTTCGCAATACACTATGCAAGCAAAGTGCCTGATACTGCTCAGTGTAACTATACAGTTACGAAAAGTAGATGCTTGCGGTAGTGTTTGCCTTGGACAAATTCAGATCTCATTTAATCGGATCCAAGGTAATTGTGTTCACTGACCACACAGCACTACGATACTTAATGGAAAAGAAGGACGCGAAGGTACGTCTTCTTAGGTGGATTCTGCTTATCCAGGAGTTTGACTTGGACATTCATGATAAACCTGGAAAGAAGAACGTAGTAGCTGATCACCTCTCCCGTCTCGAGGATCTTAATGCTTCCGAGGAATCACCGATTCGAGATTCCTTCTCCGACGAGTTGATTTTTGTTGTCGACTCACTCCCATGGTATGCCAATATCGTAAACTATCTTGTCTCCAAGAAAGTTCCCGAAGATTGGCCTAAGAGCCACATAGACCGACTTAAGTCGGATGCTAGACATTACCACTGGGAGGATCCGATCCTTTTCTTTGAAGGACCGAATTGTGTCTGGAGATGGTGTATTCCTCAGGAGGAATACCAGAGTGTTCTTTCTTTATGCCACAATCTAGAGGCGGGAGGACACCACTTCGGGAAGAGGACCGCATGAAAGTTACTTCAGTGTGGCTTTTACTGACTGACTTTGTTTCGTGATGCCATCACCTTTGCGAAGTCGTGCCCAGTATACCAGCGAATGGGAGGAACCGTTGGTTCCAAGGATGAGATGTCGATGCAGCCTGTCATCATTTCTGACGTCTTTGATGCCTAGGGCATCGACTTCATGGGGTCATTCCCTGTTAGCCACAGATTTGAATATATCCTTCTTGCGGTAGATTATTTGTCCAGATGGGTGGAGGCTATCCCAACCCAAGCTGCAGATAGCAGGACTGTCTATAAATTCGTTAGAGATCATATCATCTCTAGGTTTGAGATCCCTAAAATGTTGATATCAGATGGTGGTAGACACTTTGTAAATAGAGATGTGAAGAAGCTCTTGAAGGATTACGGCATCGAACACCGTGTCGCTAGTCCTTACCACCCGCAGAAATAGAGATGTGAAGAAGCTCTTGAAGGATTACGGCATCGAACACCGTGTCGCTAGTCCTTACCACCCGTAGACCAATGGTATGGCTGAGGTGTCGAATAGGGAGGTGAAAACCATATTGCAAAAGCTTGTCCGCCATGATAGGAAGGATTGGTCCCAGATCTTGGATCAAGTCCTGTGGGCTTATAGGACAACTTACAAGACACCGTTAGGAACCTCCCCATTCCAGATGGTATTCAGAAAGCCGTGCTATTTGCCCGCAGAATTAGTGCATAAATTAGAATGGGCAATCAAGAAGGTCAACTGGAACACACACCTAGGGCAGAAACAGAGAGAAATGGATATGAAGGAGCTTGTGGAAGTCAGAAACCGAGCATACGACAACAGTTTGGTGTACACGGACAAAGTGAAGCGTTGATATGACAGATATATCAGACGAAAGACCTTTGTTACTAGACAGAAGTTATGGTTGTTCAATGCAAGGCCGAAGGTTTTCCAAGGCAAGCTGAAATCCATGTGGACGGGGCCATTCATTGTCCGTGCGGTGCATGATAGTGGATGTGTTGAGATCTCAGATCTCACAGATGACGCACCGACATTCCTAGTAAATGGACAATTGTTGAAGCACTTCATCGAACCCAATGAACAGTTAGTCTATGTTGAGAAGATTGTATTCGTGTGCGAGACAGATTTAGCAGATACACATCGAGCCGCGCATGAGACCTTGCAACAGTGAACTCTCACCATCAGCAGCATCTGGAAAGATTCAGACCGCAATCCTTGTATATATCCATCATCCGTGTACATTCTGCCCATCCTTCCTGCGACTCTAATCACTCACCCCAACGTCATATATTTTCATCTACGACTATACTTAGGATGACCATATCCTAAGTATAGAGGGGGAGAGTCGCCTGAGTCCGCTCACTGTACATCCTCCAGATCACATCGGTCCTCATATCACTCCAGTCTTATACTTAGGCTGACCTGAGCCAAAGTATAGGGGGGACCGATGCCCGCCTTGTAAATATATTCATCCACTTCCCCTCTTGACCTCGTCCGCCCCATTTTTTATCTTCTGCTACATTTAGGCTTCCAAGAGCCTAAGTATAGGGGGGCATGACGACTTCTATACATTTTCGCTCCTTTGGCTCTCTCACGCTTAGCACGAGCTATGACTTCTTCCTCACTTTTCGTGCTTTGAGGACATAGAACATGCTAAGTATAGGAGGGTGTGTATATATTACATATATACTTTACCCATAGCTCGTACTTTCACGTATTTCTGTATATATTACGCAATAATTACGGGATGGATAAAATTGGAGAAATTTTTTTTGTAAAATACATATATACTTGTATAATACTTCTAAAACTTCATAAAAAATATATAAATCAAAGGCTTCTTATTTACTCTTGCACGTCATCTCTGCATCTAAAAAGAAAAGAAAGAAAAAGAGCCTTCCATTTCTTTCATCTACATAGCATGTCATCTACATCTCCCATGCATATCTTGCATATGCAAGGTGAAAAGCTAGTGGGTTTCTGATCCAAGTTATGAGTAAATATCGAGGATGGACTTGATTTGACCTTGATTCACCTAATTTCAGAGGAACCTTATAGGAGCTGGAGTTAAGATTTCTCAGGTCAAGTGACTTAATACTTTGAGTCCGCAAATCTATGTTCACATGTCATCTTAATCAGTCTAAGTAGAATGTCTCATGCACACACATGATTCTTATAGACAGTGACCTAACTTGGACAAGCACTATGCATGTAGCTCTTCATTGATGAGGTGGTGAGGAGGTAGAATCCTTTAGCTTGGAGTAGCACATAGGTGGAAACATACGTCCTCCTCTAGGGAGGGTAGCGCATCTCAACCTAGTATGTGGTGTTGACATCTAAGGACGGGATGTTGTAGGTTGCAATAATGCTTCAAAAGAGGGATATCTATTGTCTCAATAGCAAAAACTCCTCATGTACGTGCTGCACCTTGTATATAGTTTGAAAAAAATGCAAAAACTCCAAAAAATCAGACAGGTCCAAGTGAAAATAAAATACATGTCGGAGTATGTATATTAGCAAAGAAAATGCAGCTGGATGGCTTGGCTACACAGGTCAGGCATCCCGGGATAGGTAGCTGCACTGGCTACCGTCCATTATTTTCGCTACCCCCTCCTCTTGAGCTGGTCGCACTTGAACTTAGAAGGGAATACCCAGCTCCTAGAGGAAAGAGTTACCGGACCGGGTAATTAGAGTTACCTTGTTAGAGGAGGCTGCTTCTTAGCCATTTCTAATGTAGAGAGCTATTTTCCACTTACATAGTACAAGTAAGAATCATAGTCATCAGAAATTTGTGTTTGAGGATTGTATCTAACCTGACTATTGAGGAGTCTTGAATATAAGACTTGTAGAACTTGATGTTTGTTAGGTCTTAAGTTCATGTCCCAATGAGGTTCCGCCACAATTAATTCAAAGGTCGAGTCAAGCTCCATTTTCAACTTTTGTTCATGACCTTGGTATGGAACCCAAAATCATTTCACTCTTGCATTTCATGTTAGTTGTGTTAGCAATGTGAGCCTCGGGCGAACCATTTCTACAATAAATGTTATTGTAATGAATAAATTATCATTGAAAGTTAATTATTATTTTTCACTCCCTTTCTGAGATTAAATGATTGAATGCACTATAGGGTCCCTCTGTACAATAAGGGTTATGTACCAGGGCCAACTTGGTGATCATACAATTGTTGATTCATTGGATGAATCATAGAGGCTGATGCTTGGATGAATATCTAAGGGGTTAGATAGAGGACTCATCAAGCATCGTCAAATGATTATTAAGTGATGATCTCCAGCTTGAGTAGGAGATGGCAATCCTCTCTCAGATGACTGATATCTGACTGACCTCTTGATGCAGGTCCTCTGCTTGGGAATAGTGATTCGGAGGTGTCAGGTTAGTTGAGTCAATGGGTTGACTTAACGAGATCGAGATAACCAAAGACCTACGTTGAATATTGTCACAACATAGGCATGCATCCTCTGACCAGAGACAGATGTCTTTCTATATGTCTGAGCGTATACATTTGGCAGACCAATAGGTTGATGACCTAACCAAGGTCTATACACCGGCAAGCTAGTGTGCATGTAAGGACATAGGAGTAATACGATCTCTCAAAGGGATCATACAGGTTCACTTGTGAATCGGGAGACATGAGCTCACTTATGAGGTATTGGGACTGAACAAATTCCATGCATGGTCGTCATGCTTTGGAAGCATGACATGAATTTGAAGGTAAGATATATGCTTTATGAAAGCATATGATCTATACAAAATCCAAATGACCAAGATTGAGAAACTTAATGATCAAACCCTGAAGATGACAGTGTAAAAGTGGTCTTTATCTTCAAAATGATCATAGGTCTTCCAGCATGCAAGATGTACAAGTATTGGGAATACCTGAGGGTGATGTGATCATATACGATTGTATAACCATGACGCTTCCATTCCGAGGGAGTGATGAAACAGGTTTGGATTTTAGTTTCTCCTCTCATTAGAGAAGTGACCTAATCTTAGTCCATCAACTGGACATTGACCTGAATGAGATTCAGATGCAATGAGAAGATTAGGTCTACGGTCTTGATTTGATCAAGCATCAGTGGGAGGTCCACGGGATCTGGATTTGAGATATGATCTCAACATCCAAGTCACTATATGTGGAGCAATACAATCACCCTGTCCTTATCTCCAAGTATCTGCAGAGAGATCGCATTATTCTTGAAGGGTTCGAGAATAATTCCATACGATCTAAGCAATAAAGAAATGATGATTAAATGTGATTTAATCATATTGATGTGTGAAGAAATTATCCAATATAATTAAATGTGATTTAATTATTATGGATAAAAGATTGAAATATCCAATCATTCATAATATATTATAAATATGATTTATAATGTATTAGGGAGAGCTAATTATAATTTATATGTGTTGATTAGTTATTATGTATATTGGATACACATTGAGTAATTAATTGACAATGTAAATTATATGTTGTTTTGGGTTGTGAATATGATTGACAATTATCCATAGCAAGATTGCAATATTCTCAAATATAATTGTGAATTATTTTTGAAGAATAAAACCCAACAAAATTTGTTG